>MEHQ01003835.1:116372-128874 GCA_008828725.1 Saccharina japonica
TTAACCGGAGGCAAGAAGAAAACAATCGGCATATGTGTACATTTGCCGGATACAAGCGCACAGGAACGTTTTTAGACGTCTAAACGCACTTTGTCAAGTGGTTTTCGGGCATACATTCACGCGTACATCGCATGGCGGTACCTACGCGGGGAGGGGGGGGGTGTACTCATGTCGTGCACGGCCGTAGTCATATGACCATAGACCCTCGCATCCCTACAATGCCGGGACGGAGCACGTTGGGTTTCACCAACCAGGCAGACATTGCTTGCACCAAGCGCGAAGCGCCGTGATTAACCGGAGGCAAGAAGAAAACAATCGGCATATGTGTACATTTGCCGGATACAAGCGCACAGGAACGTTTTTAGACGTCTAAACGCACTTTGTCAAGTGGTTTTCGGGCATACATTCACGCGTACATCGCATGGCGGTACCTACGCGGGGAGGGGGGGGGTGTACTCATGTCGTGCACGGCCGTAGTCATATGACCATAGACCCTCGCATCCCTACAATGCCGGGACGGAGCACGTTGGGTTTCACCAACCAGGCAGACATTGCTTGCACCAAGCGCGAAGCGCCGTGATGCTTGCCTTTGCCATTTGACCATCGACCATGCATCCGTTTTTCGAGGCGGAGCAGGGGGGGGGAGTGTACTCATGCCGTGCATGGCCGTAGTCGTATGAACATAGTAGACCCTACCTCGCACCCCTACAAGGTTAGGGGGAGGGGGGGGGTGATGGTATGTGACAGTGGTTAGGCCCGGGGACGGTGTGTATGAGAGAGGGAGAGGAGAGGTTTTGAAGGTTTTTGTTGATTCACGCGGAGTCTGCGTATTGGTTGGCCTTTTGTACGACAAAAGCTAGCGGTATAAGGAATCGATATTTTGAGCTGGACACTGTCGAAAGCAAGATATAATTAACGGTAAACATCAGAGAACGCATTCGTGGTCGGACGTCTACTGTTACGTTAGTGCCGTTCCTAACGTCGCCATCTAGAGGTGTGGGGGTGGATTTTGTGGAGCCGCGTATTCGACTCGTGTTCTAGTTCGTGGACCCGGGTTCCCCCCATATTCCCCAAATTCTGATTATGTATATACGGTTTATCAGGGTGGGCTAGTGATATGGTGTTTCCCGAGAAGGCAAGTAAAGCGCTAGGACGTAGGATACGGAATGGGTGACGTATTATACTGGTTGAGAGGCTTTGTTAGAGTGGAAAACAAAGGGTTGAGGGCGAGGATTATCCGAGCAGTTTTGAATCAGTCCTTCTATCATGGCCTGGTTTGGAATAAAGCTACTCTGGTTCTATCTCTAAGCAACAACGTAGAGCACGCGAGTAACAACGTGTGTTTATTTCGGCCGTCAGTTTGACAAGCACTCGCTGTTGTCGTACAAAAATGACAACGCGGTTCGGTTCCCGTCAACAACAGGGGGGGTCAAGCTACGGAAGCGAGACGTATATATACAAAACGTGCCATCAAACAAAATCAACAACGAGGACCTGCTCAATTGGCAAGCCTGGGGAGGGGGGGTACTGTGTGTGTTCTTCACATTAAACCTTCCTTTCTACCCGTCGACATCCAACACACCCAGTGTCCGTGCCGATTCTTCATCCTAGAGAGAGCTCTGTGGTCACAAAACTACGACACAGAGATACTACGCTGCAGTGCAGTAAGCAGAGCAGACAATGTAATGGTACTACGTGACATTGACTGTCCCGCTATCAGCAACCCAACACCACGATGTTTCCCCCAACGACGCGCCCCACTCCTTCGTTGTGCGTAGCAGGCAGCGGTGCCCGGGGGCTGCCCATGACTGCCCTCGTGCCCTCACACAGAGCACGCATTACTTTCGCAACCAGTTTCATACATATAGCCCGCATCATCTTCCACGCCGATTCCATACAGCAGTACCGGTACGCATCATACCTTGTGAGGCCAACCGGTCCGTACCGCAAAACATCTACGGTACGCTAAGGCGAGGACCGTCGTATCACCCGGGGGCAATCAAATTAACACCCTGGGTGATAAGGTTAACACACTGATTGATAAGGTTAACACACTGGGTGATAATGTTAACACACTGGTTGATAAGGTTAACACACTGGGTGATAAGGTTAACACACTGGGTGATAAGGTTAACACACTGGGTGATAAGGTTAACACACTGGATGATAAGGTTAACACACTGGGTGATAAAGATAACACACTGGGTGATAAGGTTAACACACTGGGTGATAAAATAACACACTGGGTAATAAGATAACACACTGGGTGATAATATAACATACTGGGTGACAACATAACACACTGGGTGGTCAAATTAACACACTGGGTGATAAAGTTAACACCCCTCCCCCTCGGACGAATGTGCTACGTATTTCTAAGCTGTTTTTTCCTCTCGACAGTGGGGAAAGTCTAACCACCTAGCGATGATGCGTCTACGGAATGGCCTCGTCGGGATATTTCCAACGCCAACCGTTTTCGTTGTGTGTGCCCCCCCCCATCAATATCGAATACACCCCCCCCCCCCCTCGTGGATTGGGAGAAACTCAGCTCGGATTTTCGTCCCAGGGGGAGTGTTTTGTCTCAAGTGTTTACCACTATGGCCCGGGATGTAAGAAACTTTCGTATAAGATTAGCATTTGATCAAAATAGGACTTAGAACTTTCAAATATGAAGATTAACATTTGATCAAAACAGGTCATATGTTTCGAGTCAGAGCGGTATATACTATATATAACACGGTATTATTCACGGGCGGCAAAAAAAAAGCAAACAAAAAAAAAGCTCATACTCGCCAGGGGCGTCCAGAAAAAAGAGAAAACGACACACCACACCCCCAGAGGTCGGAATAGAAAACCGCTGCAACCGTTGTGATCACATGATGAAATAAGAAAATGGAAAAAAAAATTATCCTTATTTTCATTTTTTTCACTTGGTTTTAGTAGCCCCCCCCCCCCCCCCCCTAACGAACAAAACATTCTGTGAGATGTCGAAAAAAAAATCGACCACCCTCGTACTCGTGACAAAAAAAAGGGTCGAAAACTCCGCTTTCTCTTTTCATGTGCGTACCTGGGCCAGCCCTCTGAACGGGACGTGCTCCGGCAGCAGCATAAACATCTCCCCGAAGTAGCGCCGTTCCCCCAAAACAGCCGTCTTGAAGTTGCGCCTCCCCTTGGCTAGGCGCACCTGGAGGGCGAAACCGATAGTTTTGTTGCCGTGTGTGTCGTACGTGTGCGTTATGAATCTACTTGTCGTGAGAACTTCCCTGCAAGCGGTCCACGAAACGTGGCTTTGAACGGCCCTACAAAAAAACTCTCCTTGCGCTTGCTTGGCACTCAGCCCCGGCTCTTTTATCACTGGCTATTTTCATAACGTGTGTGTGTTGCTTGCTGCTTCTTCATTTGGTTTTGCGTGACACTGGGGTGGCAGGACAAGCAGCCCAGACGGGGAACACAAAGCAGAAGTGTTTTTGTTGGGGCAGAAGCGAGCCCAAGGAGATGCGGTAGTGATGCGCGCACCGAAACCGTGCGATCGAGGGCTTATCACCCGCCCGCCACAAAACAAAAGGAACGGGGTGTGAGGAACACGCAAGTATCAGATACCCCCCCCCCCCCCCCCCCCCCCCGACGCGGTACGTCGAAACCCACTAACACTGCTCAACACTTTCCGTTAGCACCTAGACAATGGATTATTTATGGGTACAAGCCTACACGTTTTCTCCGAGTCAGTTTTGGGCGACGTGCGGTTCTAAACCTCCCTTGTCTCTCTCCTAGGCGTCGCAGCATCGACGCCTATCCCACCGCCGCCTACGAGATCGGCCACCCGCCAGTATGGGACCATGGCAAACGAAATCCTGAAACCCCCCCAGGCCGCACAAGGAACTTGTCGTGCACACGGAGCCATCGGTATCGTATGTAGTACGCGCGCTTTGGAATTCGTGCTTCTGGCTGATACTGGAAAATAGAATAACGCCTTGCAGGGCGAGGGAAACTCGAGTCCAAGGAGCTGCGCACCATGCCAGCGAAGGGGAGGTACATATAACAGCACCGGCACGGGTCTGCCACTCCAACCAATGCAGGCGCCACTGGTCCAAGCATTTCACACCTCTGACAGACCATCTACAGATCATCTACAGATCAGATAGATCAGGTAGATAGTTCCCCCTTGATGGTCTATAGATCCTTCAGGGAGGCTGTAGACCTGATCTGTAGGAGCTAGCTTATGTTGCCGGGTGTAAGCCGTAAATCTGCTTGATCTAGCATATGATTCTCCCCCTTTCGCTAAATTAATTAATTATACACTACACTCTTCACTTTACTTGGAAGAAGGCTTTCATCAATATCCTCCATGTGATGCCTGGCATGGTGTACGTATCTTTTTTCTGGTGGATATTACTGCTACTGTACAAGTACGAGTAGCTTTTCATATCCATGTCCCAGGGTCCGCCAAAGAAGAATACACTACATATATATCGCCCCCCCTCGGATGTTATGGGTTAGATCTGTACTATACAAATCCTGCACAATATTCCATAACAGCAGGTGAGGAACTAGATGGTGTAGATTGCCGGACGTGAGTTGTACAACCTGCTTGATCTGCAGTAGCACATATATTCTGGGTTGGATCTGTACATTACAGATCCTGCACAACAAATCATAACGGGCAGGGTATATAATATCAAGATAATATCTAGATCATGATCTGTCTGTAGACGATCTAGGTCGTGATCTATCTGTAGATGATCTAGATCATGATATATCTGTAGATGATCTAGATCATGATATATCTGTAGATGATATAGATCATGATATATCTGTAGATGATCTAGATCATGATCTATCTGTAGATGATCTAGATCACGATCTATCTGTAGATGATCTAGACCGTGATATATCTGTAGATGATCTAGATCATGATCTATCTGTAGATGCTCCAGATCGTGATCTATCTGTAGATGATCTAGATCATGATATATCTGTAGATGATCTAGATTTCCGGATGTAAGACGTATAACCTGCTTGATCTACAGTATCACATGTATTCTGGGTTGGATATGTACGTTACAGATCCTGCACAACAAATCATAACGGCAGTTTATATAAGATCTAGATAATCTAGATCATGATCTATCTGTAGATGATCTAGATCGTGATCTATCTGTAGATGATCCAGACCGTGATCTATCTGTAGATGGTCTAGATCGTGATATATCTGTAGATGATCTAGATCGTGATCTATCTGTAGATGATCTAGACCGTGATATATATGTAGATGATCTAGATCGTGATCTATCTGTAGATGATCTAGACCGTGATCTATCCGTAGATGATCTAGATCGTGACCTATCTGTAGATGATCTAGATCATGATATATCTGTAGATCATCTAGATCATGATCTTATATATGTAGATGATCTAGATCATGAAGATGATCTGTCAGTCCGAGGTGTGAAGCATGTGAAAGACGCAGAGTCGATGCCGCCAAAATCATACCACTCTTGTCCCGAACTATAAGGACCGTTTAGATTTAATGTTAGTACAAAAACTGCCCTTATATGTATGGACAGAGTGGTATGGTATATACTTCGAAATTATATTTATGTATACCTCGACTTCGCCGCTGACGATGAAGGCCATCTCCCTCGTCCCGACCTTCGGCGTGATGATCATGTCCCCTTGGCAGAACGTGGCGGGTTTGAGGAGGGGAAGCACCACTCGCACGAACCCGGTCACCTGCGTGTGGTTAGAGTGCCAAGAGCCGAGGGGTGGGGGAGACTTTGGTGGTCGTGCTTCGCTACGTGCACGAACATGCGGACCGTGGGCGTGTTATTCGAGGAACTCAAGGCTAAACAAAGAAGAGTTATACAGGAAAAATCCTTCTCGGAGGCGACTACCTCTCGGAGTCGCTTTTGCTGCTGGCGCATACTGCTACTACTACTACTGCTACTGCTACTGCTACTGTTACTACTACTACTGCTACCACTACTACTACTACTACTACTGCTGCTACTGCTGCCACTACTACTACTACTAGTGTAGTAATACTGCTACTATTAATACTATTAATAGTGTTACTACTGTTACTGCTACCGCTGCTCCTACTACCACTGCTGTTGCTACTATTAATATGTGTGGGTAAAAGCATTATAACCACACATATCCCGCCCTCGACGCCCACTTCAAGGGTCTCTACAACTCGAACAAGGTGGCACACAACAGCGTGACATTGATTTCGTTTTCGTTGGTTACAGGGGGATGTCTACGGTATATACTCGCACAAGATGGCTTCTAACAACGTGTGTTCACCCATCGAACAGATAGTCGATTTCCGCTTCATGATCTACTGCAGACATTTAAGGGCAGATGATCTGGATGATCTGTCCCCATGTTGCCGAGTGGGAGGGTTAAAAACTCTGCGTGATCTAGGAGGTTGTCTCCTGGGGTAGAACTGTACTACACAGATCCTGCGCAACATCTCATAACGGCAGCGAGAATTTAGATGATCTAGATCATGATATATCTGTAGATGATTTAAATCATGATATATCTGTAGATGATATAGATCATGATCTATCTGTAGATTATTTAGATCATGAACTATGTGTAGATAATCTAGATCATACTCCATCTGCAGATTATCTAAATAATGAACGGCAGGTGAGGAGTTGGATGATCTAGATCATGATCTATCTGTAGATGATCTAGATCATGATCTATCTGTAGATGATCTAGATCATGATCTATCTGTAGATGATCTAGATCATGATCTATCTGTAGATGATATAGATCATGATCTATCTGTAGATTATCTAGATCATCTTCTATCCGGTGTTGTCATTGTTTCCGTTTTTTCGCTGGGTTCGCTCACCTGGTTCTCCATCGAACAGAAAAACGGCAGCTTGGGCATCAGAGACCTCCACAAAAACACGAAAGCCTGGAACAACAACAAAAAAAACACAAAAACAAAAACAAACACAAACAAAAATTCCGAGGGAAACGAATGAGCAAGTATGTGTCTGACGACGTTGTTACATCGTCTGGTCGGGAAAGTCCACAGCTTCTAAAAATCGCGAAAAACAGGCTTGAGAGGTCAGGGGAGGCGGCGAGGAGGGGGGTGCCCCACCCCATGTTACCGCGTTTCACCGGCTGCCTGGAGCATGGTCATTCTGTGAAATGAGCCATGCCAAGGAAAACGAAAGCAAAAGCTTGAGGGGTCAGGAGAGGCGTCGGCGGGGGGGGGCGGGCTGAGGGAGGGGGGGGAGGGGGGGACCCCACCCCGTGTTGCCTTTGCGTGGTTCACCGGTTAACTGAAGCATGGGTAGTCTAAACGTGTGACGATGGTGCAGTCAGTGTGCTTTGACCATTCAAAGCGTGTCTGTGAGCGGAGGGTACTGGTTGTATGTGCAGTGGGCACCCCGGATTAAGACCCCCCTACATGATAAGAACCTTCCGGACTTAAGGGCGGTCAAAACGGCTTGTCACGAGCAAAAAACGGCAATGTACGTATAAAGAGCGTTTTTCCCTTGTATCCCCTGATCCCGCTCTTTAAGTCGGGTCTGCAACGCCATCGCACACACTACGTAACCCACCCGCACCAAAAAGCGCGGGCGCCATAATACAGTGGTCTGTAGATAGAAAACAAAACGTACCAATATCGGTGAAGGATGTGGTGACATGCTGATTTGTGACTTCTCGTACCGAAGGATGAAAGGAGAACAAACCGAACGAAAAAAAAAACACCCGTGAAATCAGCCCTTACGTAGCTCGGTAAAAACCCAAAACCCCTGACCGGACAGAGCCAAACCCGACTTTGCGCTCAACTCGAGCTAAATTTCTCGCCTGGTTTTGAAGATGAGGCAGGAGGTCTTCAAGTATCGATGGCTGGTTAAACACGCTGTGTATCTGCGTGTATTTGGAGTGGCGCATGGCGGAGTGCACGGGGGCGATGTCAACAACAAGCTGATCATAATTTTATGTAAAACCGCGGCGTGGTCGTCGAAAATGGGCCGGTCGCGCCCCTGATAACTCCAAGGCTGCGCGCGAAAGTGTGCATCTTCTTTTATCTCAAGGAGGAATCCTTCTATTTTCGTGGTTTGTACTCCGAGGACACGAAACGCGTGTCTAACGGCACTGCGGGCAGCAAGGATAAGATGGCCATCGGAGAAGGCTTATGCCGGGTAAAGCTCACGTCCTTGTGCCGGGTAAGCACACGTCGACCCAAGTGGACCATCGTGGGGAGTTTTGGGGCCAACGTACGCAACAAAAAGCGCAAAGCATGATAGATCAAGGGCCAGAGGAGGTCCTGCTCTATGACCCCAGGTCGGAGTAAAAGAGGGCTGGACACAAATGGGCGAACAAACAAAAACGCAAAATTAGTGTGTTTGGATTGAGCTGGAAAATACCAGCACGTTTATTTCTTGGGCGTTGCTCGCTTATCGTGCAGCAACGTGGTCTTGGTGTGACCCCGACAGCTGCCTCCGGAATCGGAACGCTGTGCACGGCCACACCACGCCACAGCTCGAAAATCGAAATACTCGTCCATTTTCCTCGCATTTGGTTGACATATTTGGAAAAAATGGCGACCGATTGCCTACTGAGGAAGGTCTGGTTTGCTCGATAGTGGCACCTTGCCGACGCTGGCGGTCACGAACAAAGCGCAATCCCTCTCAACTCGCGGGACTCACCAAATCCGTGTTAGCTTATTGTGTTCTTTTTTTCTCTCTCTCTCTCTCTCTCTCTCTCTCTCCCTTTTCCTCTCTCTCTATATTTCCCTCTCTTCAAGGTCTGTCTGTCTGTCTGTCTGTCTGTCTGTCTGTCTGTCTGTCTGTCTGTCTGTAGCTCTCTCTTTCTCTCTCTCTCTGTATCTCCCTCTTGGAGACTCCCGGTCAACATTGTACATCCACCGACGTCATCGATACCTCCAAGTGGAAGGCGTAATTCTGCAGGACGGTCTGCTTGGCCTTGGAGCTCAGCGGCACCTGCCGAATGTATTCCGCCAGGTAGTTCATCATACTCTTCCGGTTCCTCTCGGCTGGGTCCAAGTTCAGCACCAGGTTCACCAGGTTACCGATCACCCACGCGAAAATTGTAGCCCCGAGCACCTCAGATGCTATAGCTACCGTCAATTCTTCCACCGACAGTCTGGCGGGAAGGGCAATTTGGTTGATGACAGGCACACGAGGGGGGCACGGTTCGGACGCTTTTAGACGTGTACTACATGCAGTAGAGGGTGCATCCATTATTTTCAGAAGGCTCCTCCTGTACAAAGACCTATATTACGTCTCGAGCAACAACTCGACATCAGAGAAACACACGTCGTAGGCGCAACTCGACGAACAATAAAAAAATGACCACATTGGTAGGCGTGTATTTCCACAATATTGACAATTACTTATCGTACTTGCCGATAACCCTTTACTCGTACATATATACCCCTGCTCCTCGTCCGCTAAGAATGACCCGCGAGTCAGAAATGAATGGGCCCAACAGAACCCCCTCTACCGCACTGTAGAGGACCGCACTATAGATTACCGCACTGTAGAGGACCGCACTGTAGAGGACCGCACCATAGATAACCGCACTGTAGAGGAACGCACTGTAGAGTACCGCACTGTAGAGGACCGCACTGTAGAGACATGGCTCTTTAAACAGCTGGGTGATTTAATGGATGCGTCGTTACCAGGCGGGTTAGTTTGTAACATCGTCTTACCGAGGATCTTTGCTCTAGGTGGAGGGTCTGCGATACGGTCGGAGAATCAGAGGCAGTTAAAAAATGGCTCATTATCGTTTTCGGCCTGCTTCTCTCTCTCTCTTTCCCCCCCCGACTACGGCCATGCATGGGAATGAAGTAAACCCCCCACACCCCTATAAATATATTATATTTATAGGTTGGGTTGGCGTCGGTTGGCAACGGCGCTGTAAAACACGCCACTCGCTGCGTGAGCTAGACAACCAGGGTGCCGTTTTTTTTTGTTATTTTTTTTTGGCGGTCACCAAAGCTGGCGGTCGAGTAGATCATTTGTGCGGGGTGGAGAACCTTTGTTCCGCACAAGGGGAATGGTCGTTTCACGTAGTGTTAATATGGTAAGGCGTCCGCGAGGCAGTTACATAGTAAAACCCATTGCTGTCTCCGGAAGTGGCCACACCAGAAATTAAATTAACTCATTGAAGCTGTCGTCCATATGCAAGTCCGCCTCAGAGGCGGTTCTTAGCAGGATGCAGCTCACCCTCCATGCGACTCGCCCAATACCTCACGGCGTTTCGCGCTTGGTGCAAGCAATGTCTGCCTGGTTGGTGAAAACCCAACGCGCTCCGTCCCGGCATTGTAGGGATGCGAGGGTCTATGGTCATATGACTACGGCCGTGCACGACATGAGTACACCCCCCTCCCCCCCCCCCCCCCCCCCCACCGCCCCCCCCGAAATTAAATTAACTCATTGAAGCTGTCGTCCATATGCAAGTCCGCCTCAGAGGCGGTTCTTAGCAAGATACAGCTCACCCTCCATGCGACTCGCCCAATACCTCACGGCGCTTCGCGCTTGGTGCAAGCAATGTCTGCCTGGTTGGTGAAAACCCAACGTGCTCCGTCACGGCCTTGGAGCGATGCGAGGGTCTATGGTCATATGACTACGGCCGTGCACGACATGAGTACACCCCCCTCCCCCCCCCCCCCCCCCCCCTAGCAATGTCTGCCTGGTCGGTGAAAACCCGACATGCTCCGTCCCGGCATTGTAGGGATGCGAGGGTCTATGGTGATACGACTACGGCCATGCATGATACTGAAGTACACCCCTCCCCCTCCCGTAACAAATACCGCGAAATGTAGCCAAGGCATATGCCTTACTCATCACAACAGCCTTAACCCATCCATAACTGAGAAACGTATCCCACACTAATTCCAAGTAGTTTGTCCCCAAATGCGTGGGGGGACCAGTTCTTAAGGGGGATAACAACAGTACAAGTTTACCAAAAAACAGTACGGCATGTTTTTCGTTTACCAGGGCTCCACCTGCAGCAACGCGCAACGAAACAACCAACAAAAACGAATCGACCCATTCCCACCGTCTCTTCGAGAGAAGAGCCGTCGGGTCGGCGAGCAATGTTGTCGCGCTCTTCCCGAGAACACCGGCCCGCGGCCAAGCGCTCCAAAGCAGACCACAACAGGCGGCGCAACGTCCCCCCCCCCCCCNCGGCCACCCCCCCCCCCCCCCCCGCTAGTCTAGCCTGAGAGGCATACTACGAAAACACCAGTCTGGTCAGAGATATAAGGATCGTTTAGTCTTCATATTTATGCGATATTTAAGGATCGTTTAGTCCTCATATTTATGCGATAGGATCAGTGGCCGGACCGGTACACTCTTGCGTCCACCCCCGCCTGACTCTTCTGACGTTTCTGCTACGTAAGAGAGCCGGGGTGCAGGCTTCTTCGTAGGGGACTTTGAGAAACCTGGACCGGTTCCTCGTGTCCTTCCTTGCAACCACCTTGCAGACTCTGAAAATCAGATTTGTCCATACGTACCAGTATGATATCTCTTAACAATTGTTTTGGGCAGTTATTCGTACGAAAAAAAATCTCTCTGCCTCGGCCGAAATTCCTTTTGATTATAACGAACACGTACGACGCGCCACCCGATGATCACTACGCTGGACGAACATTCAAGGACCATTACGCCTTTCATGTCAATGTCTAAACGTACCTTATATTTCCGTCCAGGGTCGCACCAGGTATATCGCAAAAGGATTTTTATTTTTTGACAAAAACAAAAATGCAAATACCTGGTAGGTACATGCGAGTATATGCTGGGCAGTTTCTCTGCAATCAAAAAAAGATGGGACTGCCCCCCCCCCCCCCCCCCCCCCGGCTCTACCGTAGCATGCATGCCTCCTTAACACGTTTACTACTCAAAGTACGATCTCGCACTATTTCGAAGTACGCCTATCCCCACAAACGTAGGCGCAGCTGTACAAGGGTTATATATAGCCCCCCTTCATTTTTTTAGGAGGACATCCTACTTCGTAATTAAAACGGGGGACCGATAGTAAATAGAACCTACGGTACATACAAAAACCTATATATTTACCTATTTTTACTAAAAAAATTGGTTCTATTTACTGTGTTCCCCCGTAATAGTTTACCTTCGTAGTGTGGAATCACATTTTTTTTCAGTGCTGTACGTAGTACGTAGCATGCAAAGGTTTTTTTTTATGTGTAACGAACGATTTACAACAAAAATACTTGCGAGATGAATGAATGAATGAAACAAAAAAACACACACAAAATGTTCCGCCCGTCACCCAGAGCATTCACTCCCTCCTCCGCACCTCGCACTGAAAAGCCGCGTTGACGACGACCCACAGAGGCGTGAACTGCGGGTCGAACAGCTGCTTCGCCATAAACTTGGACACGTTGGGGTGGCGCGCCTCTAGCGTGGTGAAAGCAGCCCTCGTGAGTTGCATCATCCGAACTCGGTTAGTGGCCCTCACCTTGCAAGGCGGCGATAGGGGG
>MEHQ01003835.1:129383-140546 GCA_008828725.1 Saccharina japonica
GGGGGGGGGGGTGTACTCATGCCGTGCATGGCCGTAGTCGTATGGACATAGTAGACCCTACCTCGCACCCCTACAAGGTCGGGGGGAGGGGGGGGGGTGATGGTATGTGACAGTGGTTAGGCCCGGGGAGAGGAGAGGTTTTGAAGGTTTTCGTTGATTCAAGCGGAGTTTACGTATTGGTTGGCCTTTTGTACGACAAAAGCTACCGGTATAAGGGATCGATATTTTGAGCTGGACACTGTCGAAAGCAAGATACAATTAACAGTAAACATCAGAGAACGCATTCGTGGTCGGACGTCTACTGTTACGTTAGTGCCGTTCCTAGCGTCGCCATCTAGAGGTGTGGGGGTGGATTTTGTGGAGCCGCGTATTCGACTCGTGTTCTAGTTCGTGGAACCGGGTTCCCCCCAAATTCCCCAAATTCTGATTATGTATATACGGTTTATCAGGGTGGGCTAGTGATATGGTTCCCGAGAAGGCAAGTAAAGCGCTAGGACGTAGGATACGGAATGGGTGACGTATTATACTGGTTGAGAGGCTTTGTTAGAGTGGAAAACAGGGGTTGGGGGCGAGGATTATCCGAGCAGTTTTGAATCAGTCCTTCTATCATGGCCTGGTTTGGAATAAAGCTACTCTGGTTCTATCTCTAAGCAACAACGTAGAGCACGCGAGTAACAACGTGTGTTTATTTCGGCCGTCAGTTTGACAAGCACTCGCTGTTGTCGTACAAAAATGACAACGCGGTTCGGTTCCCGTCAACAACAGGGGGGGTCAAGCTACGGAAGCGAGACGTATATATACAAAACGTGCCATCAAACAAAATAAACAACGAGGACCTGCTCAATTGGCAAGCCTGGGGAGGGGGGGTACTGTGTGTGTTCTTCACATTAAACCTTCCTTTCTACCCGTCGACATCCAACACACCCAGTGTCCGTGCCGATTCTTCATCCTAGAGAGAGCTCTGTGGTCACAAAACTACGACACAGAGATACTACGCTGCAGTGCAGTAAGCAGAGCAGACAATGTAATGGTACTTGTGATGTGGTGTCCTTACGGCTATAGATGGTTGATAGAATATCATACAGGTGAAGAGCCTAGTGGCGCTAAGATTGTTCTCGTATACAGAAGTTTCCTTGGGTACATCAGATAGGCCGTAGCACAGAAGCTTTATAAGTCCATAGGAGGATTCTAAGCACTAGAAGCTTCCTAAGGACGAGATATCTCGTAGGATTAGCGCTTAGAATATCATGGGAACGATATTACCCCTTGGATAGGATATGGTATTATCCGTTGGACAGAACAGATGTTTCTTCAGAATGGCTAAACACCACAGGAAAGTTCCAGTGGCTGCTGTAGCTATCCGATTAACGGGTTGTTGGCAAGGAAGTACTGTAATCTCCCGTTAAGCCGATCGAGTAAAAGAGTCTGCTCTCAGGCAGACCCCCCCCCCCCCAAGAGGTCACTTCTCATCTTTCCCCTCATCTTCCAGTCATCATCAGAGGTTAAATAATAATAACAAGAGGTCTTTCCATATCGAAGAAGAAGCTCGCTTTCAAGCTCAAGCAACGAACAAGCGTATCTCCATTCCCTTCTATCATCGTCCCTACTCGGTCGTCACTTCACATACTACGTGACATTGACTGTCCCGCTATCAGCAACCCAACACCACGATGTTTCCCCCAACGACGCGCCCCACTCCTTCGTTGTGCGTAGCAGGCAGCGGTGCCCGGGGGCTGCCCATGACTGCCCTCGTGCCCTCACACAGAGCACGCATTACTTTCGCAACCAGTTTCATACATATAGCCCGCATCATCTTCCACGCCGATTCCATACAGCAGTACCGGTACGCATCATACCTTGTGAGGCCAACCGGTCCGTACCGCAAAACATCTACGGTACGCTAAGGCGAGGACCGTCGTATCACCCGGGGGCAATCAAATTAACACCCTGGGTGATAAGGTTAACACACTGATTGATAAGGTTAACACACTGGGTGATAATGTTAACACACTGGTTGATAAGGTTAACACACTGGGTGATAAGGTTAACACACTGGGTGATAAGGTTAACACACTGGGTGATAAGGTTAACACACTGGATGATAAGGTTAACACACTGGGTGATAAAGATAACACACTGGGTGATAAGGTTAACACACTGGGTGATAAAATAACACACTGGGTAATAAGATAACACACTGGGTGATAATATAACATACTGGGTGACAACATAACACACTGGGTGGTCAAATTAACACACTGGGTGATAAAGTTAACACCCCCCCCCCTTGGACGAATGTGCTACGTATTTCTACGCTGTTTTTTCCTCTCGACAGTGGGGAAGGTCTAACCACCTAGCGATGATGCGTCTACGGAATGGCTTCGTCGGGATATTTCCAACGCCAACCGTTTTCGTTGTGTGTGCCCCCCCCCATCAATATCGAATACACCCCCCCCCCCCTCGTGGATTGGGAGAAACTCAGCTCGGATTTTCGTCCCAGGGGGAGTGTTTTGTCTCAAGTGTTTACCACTATGGCCCGGGATGTAAGAAACTTTCGTATAAGATTAGCATTTGATCAAAATAGGACTTAGAACTTTCAAATATGAAGATTAACATTTGATCAAAACAGGTCATATGTTTCGAGTGGGGGGGGGGTGTACTCATGCCGTGCATGGCCGTAGTCGTATGGACATAGTAGACCCTACCTCGCACCCCTACAAGGTCAGGGGGAGGGGGGGGGGTGATGGTATGTGACAGTGGTTAGGCCCGGGGAGAGGAGAGGTTTTGAAGGTTTTCGTTGATTCAAGCGGAGTTTACGTATTGGTTGGCCTTTTGTACGACAAAAGCTACCGGTATAAGGGATCGATATTTTGAGCTGGACACTGTCGAAAGCAAGATACAATTAACAGTAAACATCAGAGAACGCATTCGTGGTCGGACGTCTACTGTTACGTTAGTGCCGTTCCTAGCGTCGCCATCTAGAGGTGTGGGGGTGGATTTTGTGGAGCCGCGTATTCGACTCGTGTTCTAGTTCGTGGAACCGGGTTCCCCCCAAATTCCCCAAATTCTGATTATGTATATACGGTTTATCAGGGTGGGCTAGTGATATGGTTCCCGAGAAGGCAAGTAAAGCGCTAGGACGTAGGATACGGAATGGGTGACGTATTATACTGGTTGAGAGGCTTTGTTAGAGTGGAAAACAGGGGTTGGGGGCGAGGATTATCCGAGCAGTTTTGAATCAGTCCTTCTATCATGGCCTGGTTTGGAATAAAGCTACTCTGGTTCTATCTCTAAGCAACAACGTAGAGCACGCGAGTAACAACGTGTGTTTATTTCGGCCGTCAGTTTGACAAGCACTCGCTGTTGTCGTACAAAAATGACAACGCGGTTCGGTTCCCGTCAACAACAGGGGGGGTCAAGCTACGGAAGCGAGACGTATATATACAAAACGTGCCATCAAACAAAATAAACAACGAGGACCTGCTCAATTGGCAAGCCTGGGGAGGGGGGGTACTGTGTGTGTTCTTCACATTAAACCTTCCTTTCTACCCGTCGACATCCAACACACCCAGTGTCCGTGCCGATTCTTCATCCTAGAGAGAGCTCTGTGGTCACAAAACTACGACACAGAGATACTACGCTGCAGTGCAGTAAGCAGAGCAGACAATGTAATGGTACTTGTGATGTGGTGTCCTTACGGCTATAGATGGTTGATAGAATATCATACAGGTGAAGAGCCTAGTGGCGCTAAGATTGTTCTCGTATACAGAAGTTTCCTTGGGTACATCAGATAGGCCGTAGCACAGAAGCTTTATAACCAAAACCCCCCCCCCCCCCCTCGTGGATTGGGAGAAACTCAGCTCGGATTTTCGTCCCAGGGGGAGTGTTTTGTCTCAAGTGTTTACCACTATGGCCCGGGATGTAAGAAACTTTCGTATAAGATTAGCATTTGATCAAAATAGGACTTAGAACTTTCAAATATGAAGATTAACATTTGATCAAAACAGGTCATATGTTTCGAGTCAGAGCGGTATATACTATATATAACACGGTATTATTCACGGGCGGCAAAAAAAAAGCAAACAAAAAAAAAGCTCATACTCGCCAGGGGCGTCCAGAAAAAAGAGAAAACGACACACCACACCCCCAGAGGTCGGAATAGAAAACCGCTGCAACCGTTGTGATCACATGATGAAATAAGAAAATGGAAAAAAAAAATATCCTTATTTTCATTTTTTTCACTTGGTTTTAGTAGCCCCCCCCCCCCCCCCCCTAACGAACAAAACATTCTGTGAGATGTCGAAAAAAAAATCGACCACCCTCGTACTCGTGACAAAAAAAAGGGTCGAAAACTCCGCTTTCTCTTTTCATGTGCGTACCTGGGCCAGCCCTCTGAACGGGACGTGCTCCGGCAGCAGCATAAACATCTCCCCGAAGTAGCGCCGTTCCCCCAAAACAGCCGTCTTGAAGTTGCGCCTCCCCTTGGCTAGGCGCACCTGGAGGGCGAAACCGATAGTTTTGTTGCCGTGTGTGTCGTACGTGTGCGTTATGAATCTACTTGTCGTGAGAACTTCCCTGCAAGCGGTCCACGAAACGTGGCTTTGAACGGCCCTACAAAAAAACTCTCCTTGCGCTTGCTTGGCACTCAGCCCCGGCTCTTTTATCACTGGCTATTTTCATAACGTGTGTGTGTTGCTTGCTGCTTCTTCATTTGGTTTTGCGTGACACTGGGGTGGCAGGACAAGCAGCCCAGACGGGGAACACAAAGCAGAAGTGTTTTTGTTGGGGCAGAAGCGAGCCCAAGGAGATGCGGTAGTGATGCGCGCACCGAAACCGTGCGATCGAGGGTTTATCACCCGCCCGCCACAAAACAAAAGGAACGGGGTGTGAGGAACACGCAAGTATCAGATACCCCCCCCCCCCCCCCCCCCCCCCGACGCGGTACGTCGAAACCCACTAACACTGCTCAACACTTTCCGTTAGCACCTAGACAATTGATTATTTATGGGTACAAGCCTACACGTTTTCTCCGAGTCAGTTTTGGGCGACGTGCGGTTCTAAACCTCCCTTGTCTCTCTCCTAGGCGTCGCAGCATCGACGCCTATCCCACCGCCGCCTACGAGATCGGCCACCCGCCAGTATGGGACCATGGCAAACGAAATCCTGAAACCCCCCCAGGCCGCACAAGGAACTTGTCGTGCACACGGAGCCATCGGTATCGTATGTAGTACGCGCGCTTTGGAATTCGTGCTTCTGGCTGATACTGGAAAATAGAATAACGCCTTGCAGGGCGAGGGAAACTCGAGTCCAAGGAGCTGCGCACCATGCCAGCGAAGGGGAGGTACATATAACAGCACCGGCACGGGTCTGCCACTCCAACCAATGCAGGCGCCACTGGTCCAAGCATTTCACACCTCTGACAGACCATCTACAGATCATCTACAGATCAGATAGATCAGGTAGATAGTTCCCCCTTGATGGTCTATAGATCCTTCAGGGAGGCTGTAGACCTGATCTGTAGGAGCTAGCTTATGTTGCCGGGTGTAAGCCGTAAATCTGCTTGATCTAGCATATGATTCTCCCCCTTTCGCTAAATTAATTAATTATACACTACACTCTTCACTTTACTTGGAAGAAGGCTTTCATCAATATCCTCCATGTGATGCCTGGCATGGTGTACGTATCTTTTTTCTGGTGGATATTACTGCTACTGTACAAGTACGAGTAGCTTTTCATATCCATGTCCCAGGGTCCGCCAAAGAAGAATACACTACATATATATCGCCCCCCCTCGGATGTTATGGGTTAGATCTGTACTATACAAATCCTGCACAATATTCCATAACAGCAGGTGAGGAACTAGATGGTGTAGATTGCCGGACGTGAGTTGTACAACCTGCTTGATCTGCAGTAGCACATATATTCTGGGTTGGATCTGTACATTACAGATCCTGCACAACAAATCATAACGGGCAGGGTATATAATATCAAGATAATATCTAGATCATGATCTGTCTGTAGACGATCTAGGTCGTGATCTATCTGTAGATGATCTAGATCATGATATATCTGTAGATGATCTAGATCATGATATATCTGTAGATGATATAGATCATGATATATCTGTAGATGATCTAGATCATGATCTATCTGTAGATGATCTAGATCA
The DNA here is from genome assembly GCA_008828725.1 of Saccharina japonica. NCBI lineage: Eukaryota > Phaeophyceae > Laminariales > Laminariaceae > Saccharina > Saccharina japonica. Next base: position 135,553 of record MEHQ01003835.1, read on the forward strand.
CGATCTATCTGTAGATGATCTAGACCGTGATATATCTGTAGATGATCTAGATCATGATCTATCTGTAGATGCTCCAGATCGTGATCTATCTGTAGATGATCTAGATCATGATATATCTGTAGATGATCTAGATTTCCGGATGTAAGACGTATAACCTGCTTGATCTACAGTAGCACATGTATTCTGGGTTGGATATGTACGTTACAGATCCTGCACAACAAATCATAACGGCAGTTTATATAAGATCTAGATAATCTAGATCATGATCTATCTGTAGATGATCTAGATCGTGATCTATCTGTAGATGATCCAGACCGTGATCTATCTGTAGATGGTCTAGATCGTGATATATCTGTAGATGATCTAGATCGTGATCTATCTGTAGATGATCTAGACCGTGATATATATGTAGATGATCTAGATCGTGATCTATCTGTAGATGATCTAGACCGTGATCTATCCGTAGATGATCTAGATCGTGACCTATCTGTAGATGATCTAGATCATGATATATCTGTAGATCATCTAGATCATGATCTTATATATGTAGATGATCTAGATCATGAAGATGATCTGTCAGTCCGAGGTGTGAAGCATGTGAAAGACGCAGAGTCGATGCCGCCAAAATCATACCACTCTTGTCCCGAACTATAAGGACCGTTTAGATTTAATGTTAGTACAAAAACTGCCCTTATATTTATGGACAGAGTGATATGGTATATACTTCGAAATTATATTTATGTATACCTCGACTTCGCCGCTGACGATGAAGGCCATCTCCCTCGTCCCGACCTTCGGCGTGATGATCATGTCCCCTTGGCAGAACGTGGCGGGTTTGAGGAGGGGAAGCACCACTCGCACGAACCCGGTCACCTGCGTGTGGTTAGAGTGCCAAGAGCCGAGGGGTGGGGGAGACTTTGGTGGTCGTGCTTCGCTACGTGCACGAACATGCGGACCGTGGGCGTGTTATTCGAGGAACTCAAGGCTAAACAAAGAAGAGTTATACAGGAAAAATCCTTCTCGGAGGCGACTACCTCTCGGAGTCGCTTTTGCTGCTGGCGCATACTGCTACTACTACTACTGCTACTGCTACTGCTACTGTTACTACTACTACTGCTAGTGCCACTACTACTACTACTACTACTACTACTGCTGCTACTGCTGCCACTACTACTACTACTAGTGTAGTAATACTGCTACTATTAATACTATTAATAGTGTTACTACTGTTACTGCTACCGCTGCTCCTACTACCACTGCTGTTGCTACTATTAATATGTGTGGGTGAAAGCATTATAACCACACATATCCCGCCCTCGACGCCCACTTCAAGGGTCTCTACAACTCGAACAAGGTGGCACACAACAGCGTGACATTGACTTCGTTTTCGTTGGTTACAGGGGGATGTCTACGGTATATACTCGCACAAGATGGCTTCTAACAACGTGTGTTCACCCATCGAACAGATAGTCGATTTCCGCTTCATGATCTACTGCAGACATTTAAGGGCAGATGATCTGGATGATCTGTCCCCATGTTGCCGAGTGGGAGGGTTAAAAACTCTGCGTGATCTAGGAGGTTGTCTCCTGGGGTAGAACTGTACTACACAGATCCTGCGCAACATGTCATAACGGCAGCGAGAATTTAGATGATCTAGATCATGATATATCTGTAGATGATTTAAATCATGATATATCTGTAGATGATATAGATCATTATCTATCTGTAGATTATTTAGATCATGAACTATGTGTAGATAATCTAGATCATACTCCATCTGCAGATTATCTAAATAATGAACGGCAGGTGAGGAGTTGGATGATCTAGATCATGATCTATCTGTAGATGATCTAGATCATGATCTATCTGTAGATGATCTAGATCATGATCTATCTGTAGATGATCTAGATCATGATCTATCTGTAGATTATCTAGATCATCTTCTATCCGGTGTTGTCATTGTTTCCGTTTTTTCGCTGGGTTCGCTCACCTGGTTCTCCATCGAACAGAAAAACGGCAGCTTGGGCATCAGAGACCTCCACAAAAACACGAAAGCCTGGAACAACAACAAAAAAAACACAAAAACAAAAACAAACACAAACAAAAATTCCGAGGGAAACGAATGAGCAAGTATGTGTCTGACGACGTTGTTACATCGTCTGGTCGGGAAAGTCCACAGCTTCTAAAAATCGCGAAAAACAGGCTTGAGAGGTCAGGGGAGGCGGCGAGGAGGGGGGTGCCCCACCCCATGTTACCGCGTTTCACCGGCTGCCTGGAGCATGGTCATTCTGTGAAATGAGCCATGCCAAGGAAAACGAAAGCAAAAGCTTGAGGGGTCAGGAGAGGCGTCGGCGGGGGGGGGCGGGCTGAGGCGAGGGCGGGGACGGGGGACCCCACCCCGTGTTGCCTTTGCGTGGTTCACCGGTTAACTGAAGCATGGGTAGTCTAAACGTGTGACGATGGTGCAGTCAGTGTGCTTTGGCCATTCAAAGCGTGTCTGTGAGCGGAGGGTACTGGTTGTATGTGCAGTGGGCACCCCGGATTAAGACCCCCCTACATGATAAGAACCTTCCGGACTTAAGGGCGGTCAAAACGGCTTGTCACGAGCAAAAAACGGCAATGTACGTATAAAGAGCGTTTTTCCCTTGTATCCCCTGATCCCGCTCTTTAAGTCGGGTCTGCAACGCCATCGCACACACTAAGTAACCCACCCGCACCAAAAAGCGCGGGCGCCATAATACAGTGGTCTGTAGATAGAAAACAAAACGTACCAATATCGGTGAAGGATGTGGTGACATGCTGATTTGTGACTTCTCGTACCGAAGGATGAAAGGAGAACAAACCGAACGAAACAAAAAACACCCGTGAAATCAGCCCTTACGTAGCTCGGTAAAAACCCAAAACCCCTGACCGGACAGAGCCAAACCCGACTTTGCGCTCAACTCGAGCTAAATTTCTCGCCTGGTTTTGAAGATGAGGCAGGAGGTCTTCAAGTATCGATGGCTGGTTAAACACGCTGTGTATCTGCGTGTATTTGGAGTGGCGCATGGCGGAGTGCACGGGGGCGATGTCAACAACAAGCTGATCATAATTTTATGTAAAACCGCGGCGTGGTCGTCGAAAATGGGCCGGTCGCGCTCCTGATAACTCCAAGGCTGCGCGCGAAACTCTGCATCTTCTTTTATCTCAAGGAGGAATCCTTCTATTTTCGTGGTTTGTACTCCGAGGACACGAAACGCGTGTCTAACGGCACTGCGGGCAGCAAGGATAAGATGGCCATCGGAGAAGGCTTATGCCGGGTAAAGCTCACGTCCTTGTGCCGGGTAAGCACACGTCGACCCAAGTGGACCATCGTGGGGAGTTTTGGGGCCAACGTACGCAACAAAAAGCGCAAAGCATGATAGATCAAGGGCCAGAGGAGGTCCTGCTCTATGACCCCAGGTCGGAGTAAAAGAGGGCTGGACACAAATGGGCGAACAAACAAAAACGCAAAATTAGTGTGTTTGGATTGAGCTGGAAAATACCAGCACGTTTATTTCTTGGGCGTTGCTCGCTTATCGTGCAGCAACGTGGTCTTGGTGTGACCCCGACAGCTGCCTCCGGAATCGGAACGCTGTGCACGGCCACACCACGCCACAGCTCGAAAATCGAAATACTCGTCCATTTTCCTCGCATTTGGTTGACATATTTGGAAAAAATGGCGACCGATTGCCTACTGAGGGAGGTCTGGTTTGCTCGATAGTGGCACCTTGCCGACGCTGGCGGTCACGAACAAAGCGCAATCCCTCTCAACTCGCGGGACTCACCAAATCCGTGTTAGCTTATTGTGTTCTTTTTCTCTCTCTCTCTCTCTCTCTCTCTCTCTCTCTCTCTCTCTCTCTCTCTCTCTTTCTCCCTTTTCCTCTCTCTCTATATTTCCCTCTCTTCAAGGTCTGTCTGTCTGTCTGTCTGTCTGTCTGTCTGTCTGTCTGTCTGTCTGTCTGTCTGTAGCTCTCTCTTTCTCTCTCTCTCTGTATCTCCCTCTTGAAGACTCCCGGTCAACATTGTACATCCACCGACGTCATCGATACCTCCAAGTGGAAGGCGTAATTCTGCAGGACGGTCTGCTTGGCCTTGGAGCTCAGCGGCACCTGCCGAATGTATTCCGCCAGGTAGTTCATCATACTCTTCCGGTTCCTCTCGGCTGGGTCCAAGTTCAGCACCAGGTTCACCAGGTTACCGATCACCCACGCGAAAATTGTAGCCCCGAGCACCTCAGATGCTATAGCTACCGTCAATTCTTCCACCGACAGTCTGGCGGGAAGGGCAATTTGGTTGATGACAGGCACACGAGGGGGGCACGGTTCGGACGCTTTTAGACGTGTACTACATGCAGTAGAGGGTGCATCCATTATTTTCAGAAGGCTCCTCCTGTACAAAGACCTATATTACGTCTCGAGCAACAACTCGACATCAGAGAAACACACGTCGTAGGCGCAACTCGACGAACAATAAAAAATTGACCACATTGGTAGGCGTGTATTTCCACAATATTGACAATTACTTATCGTACTTGCCGATAACCCTTTACTCGTACATATATACCCCTGCTCCTCGTCCGCTAAGAATGACCCGCGAGTCAGAAATGAATGGGCCCAACAGAACCCCCTCTACCGCACTGTAGAGGACCGCACTATAGATTACCGCACTGTAGAGGACCGCACTATAGATAACCGCACTGTAGAGGAACGCACTGTAGAGTACCGCACTGTAGAGGACCGCACTGTAGAGACATGGCTCTTTAAACAGCTGGGTGATTTAATGGATGCGTCGTTACCAGGCGGGTTAGTTTGTAACATCGTCTTACCGAGGATCTTTGCTCTAGGTGGAGGGTCTGCGATACGGTCGGAGAATCAGAGGCAGTGAAAAAATGGCTCATTATCGTTTTCGGCCTGCTTCTCTCTCTCTCTTTCCCCCCCCGACTACGGCCATGCATGGGAATGAAGTACACCCCC
>MEHQ01003835.1:140560-219136 GCA_008828725.1 Saccharina japonica
CTTCCCCCCCCCCCCCCCCTCTCTCTGTTTCTCTCTACTTCTCTCTCTCGCTCTTTCTCTCTCAGCGTGCACAGTCTCAAACGGCGCCGTGTGCTCGGTTGCAGTGATACCACACTCGGCATTCCCACTCCCGGTGCACGAGCCATCCCCCCCTCCCACTCCCCCAAAAGCTCTCACTGTTACGAGGGGGCACATATACTGGTTCTTCAGTAGTAATCAGAACTCACGATGGGCCCGAAAAACCACACACCCCACTGTACACTATTTAATAGTGGTGTAATAGGATAATGGCATGGTACAGACAACGGTAAATCTGCCATAGGCTCCATGCCTCCCTCCTTTTTTCATACACACCATATTTTTTTTGGTTTCTGATTCCTATGATATGTTCCCCCGTAAAATACCGAGAATGTCCCCACAAGATACGCCAAACCGCTGTCTCCGTCGGCATCTCACCGGTTTGGTTGGATGTCGCCGTACCCCGTGGTAGTCATGGTGGTGAACGCGAAGTAGATGCTCACAAGGTACAACGAAAACGAGCTCTTGCTGTCCGGACAATCGGAGGAGGTGCCCTCGGAGCAGTAGTAATCGTCGACCCAGCTGCTGTTCGCCGACGTGTGCAGCCCTGCCGCGTACCTGGGGAGAGGTTCCGTTTTTTTTTCGGTGAGAAAGTCACCGGAAGGCAACATTCGTCAAAACGCGTGTGGGTTAGTTACGGCGTGGGTAGGGCAGAGGGGGGGGGGACGCGGGCAGCGGGGGGGGGGGGGGGGGGGGACGCCTGCACTTTGCGCGCAGTAGCTGTGCAGTGAGGTGGTTGAACTACTCTATGCATCGGATAGATCTCGATCTGCAGCAGGTCACCTGGGTCTTAACCTACCGTTAGGAGATGTTGCGAAGGACCTGCATAATATTATGGAGGATCATACTAAATAGAACTTATGGTAGCCACTTTTTTCTTTTCTTTTTCCCATCCCATTTATTGTCTTCGCGCTTCCCTTCTCTTCTCCTTCTTAGTCGTAACTCAGATCCGGGGTCATAAAGTAGGATCTTCTCCCTCCTCTCCCACTACGCTTCTTGCCTTGCATTTTTATCGCGACAAGATTTCAGCACTTTCTTCTCTCGTCAACTCTCGTCGAATTGTTAAAACCTAGACTTCGAAGTATATTCACCTATTTTTTCTATCAATATTTTGTCCCCTATTATACTTTGGTCCCCCCGTGGCAGTACAGCTCCAGCCCAGGAATCGTGTGCTCTATAATGCAGATGCCACGGCTACCACCCACGGCAACATGAGCTAAATCACAAAAAAAAAACAGGAATATAACTGCCCTGAAATATCTGGAGCATCAAAAGTGGGGGTCGGTGCTCTTTCCGGAGGGGAGAACTATGGGGGGGGGGGGGGGGGGGTGGGGGGGGGGGGGGGGGGGGGGGGGGGGGGGTTGTTGTTGGTCCAACCGGTGTGGTTCCTGTGTACCCGATCGCTCCGTCTACATAGGTCTGTCTACGTAGTGCCACCAGTAGACGACCCTTTCACCTCTCAAAACAGCGTGTGTGTCGCGGTTAGGATTCCAGGCTCACACTGCACCGCTCACAAAACCACTCGCTCTGTACGTATGCGCGCCAACAACACCAGCCCGTGGATCTACTCTCAAGGCGCGCATATAACAGCAGTGCCGAAATATCGTGCTCCTATGTATATAGGGAGGGGAAACCACTAGTTAGAGAAAGATTAGAAAACATATATGCGTACAGGCGGGGGGGAAAAGTTTCCGCTGTAGGCTTGGTTGTACGTAGCCGATTGGGGGACGTAGGGGAGGGGGGGGGGGGGGGGGGGGGGGGGGGGGGGGGGGAGAGGGGAGAGGGCATTGACTCACATACTTGCTGTCTTTCCGTCGGCACTTCTACTATTAATAGTGATTTTCGAGATGGAGTCGGCCGCGAGAGGTTGGGGTTGTCACCGTCAGAAGAAACACGCCACCTTACAAAAAAAAGTGCGTACTGTAGGTTGTGCCGTTACATATAATATGCTATGATACTTTGTCAGTTACGGCGGGGGGGGGGGGTAGCAATCAGACCCCACGACGGAGCCAGAAAAAAAATAAAACATACGTATTTATACCTCCCTATGTCGATAAATGACAGCTGGTCCTGCTGGTATCTATGTTCCCCCCTGATAGATGTACACTGCTGCTACGACATGAATCGATAAGTTGCGGCGATCGATACGCTCACCAACCTGCCGTGTCCTGGCCAACTCTGGTGCCGTTCTGGTGCCGTTCGGATATGTTCTATTACGGGGGACTATAGTAAACAATAGTAAATAGGACCAAATTTTGTGGTGAGTGAAAATAGGTAGAAATATATATTAATAGTTGTTCATTTTTGTAAACCGTACGTAGGTCCTATTTTACTTTGGTCCGCCGTGATAGTTACCACCTTAACGCACCGCTTTGGTCGAGTCCGCGGTCAAAGGACGAGGCTCGAATAACTCTGCAGTGGAAAGAACAATCTCGGGAAAATGGAAAAAAAAACGAAACTATTAATAGTAAAAGTACGTGTACACGTATATCATAACTGAGCAAACAAACCGCACACGCCTCGGACAAGAAACAAAAACAAATGAAACCAGCATACGTACATACAATTACATGTTGCTACAGAGATCAGCATACGTGCCATTAAATGTTGCCACAGAGATCATTATCAGCATTTATTTTTTACTTTTTTGTCCTTCCCATTTATTATCTTCGCCCTTTTTTTCTGTCTCCCTCTTTAGTCGTAACTCAGATCCGGGGTCACTAAGTAGGCTCTTCTCCCCCCTTCCCACTACGGTACTTGCCTTGCATTTGCATTTTTATCGCGAGAAGATTTCAGCACTCTCTTCCCTCGTCGACTTGCGTCGGATTCCGCCTACCCACGCCACGAAGGCGCTCTCAGCAATTGGTTCCTTTATATGTTTTCAAATAAAGTAAAAATCACTGGGATTCGAACTTGGGTACCAGTGCCAGTAGTCTTTGAAGCTGACTACTAGTCTACCGGGGCGACCGGGTTGCTACTCACCAGACACACGCGTTGATGTGTGCGGAGAAAGCCATGATCACCAGCAGCCGGCCAAGCCTCGCGCTCGACGGACCCATCGGGGAGCTGTTCTCCCACTCCTCCATGAAGTCCGGTAGCTTAAGCAGACGGATCAACCGTAGCAGCCGCACAAGGCGCAGCGAACGAAGCAGCTTCGTCGACCTTTTTTGGTCGTTATCCAAGATTTACGTTAGACGCAATCATTCGAAGCGGTGGCGACGGCGACGGCGACGGACGCGGGAAAAAACGGCAACGTCGACATCAGCAGGGTGGGGGGAGGGGGGGGAGTGTGTGCTCATGTCAGTGCATGGCCGAAGTCATATGACCATACGTAGACCTTGGGATCCCTACAATGCCGGGACGGGGCATGTCCGGTTTTTACTGACCAGACAAGATATTGCTTGCACCAGGCGCGAAGCAAACCCGTGAGGTGTTGGGGCGAGTCGCATGAAGGGTGAGCTGCATCCTCGTAAGAACCGCCTGTGAGCCAGTTCACCCTTAACCTGTTCAGAACTGAAACATATATCCCACACTAATTCCAAGTGGTTTGTCTCCAAGGTACGTGGGACCAGTTCTTAAGGGGTCAACATGGATGGGAGCTGACACATCCTACGATAGAGGTGCACCATGTTTTTGTCTTATAAGGATGGTCACTTAAGGAGCGTCATACTTCGCCGGGAAAACGATTTTGGAGGAAAACAAAAAGTGCTGCCGGATGAGAAATATCCTGACCGAAGTATACTCTGAAACATTATTCGTCACGACAATGAAAGTCCGACGAATTTGGAATAAGGACTCCGATCGCTCAGAAAACGATTCAGCCAAAAAGTGCTACCTCTACCGTAGCACGCGTCAGCTTCAAATAAATTCATTGTTCCCTCGTGTTCAAGGAATTTGCAAAAGCTTGGGGCGTGGTGAGCATGGTGCGTACGATACGTACCCGTGGGCAGGCGTTTACGCTGTGTCGATATCGCGCACGCGGTGTGTCGCTCCATGCTGTCCAGAAAACTTGTGTATCTTTACCAGAGACGGGCAACAGCCATCTCGCAACAGAACTAAATAAAAACAAACTACTGTGCGATACCGAAATATGCGAGCGGGGGTGTCTCTGCTACCGCATACCCCGCATTTCCAACGTTTCGATGCAAACGCGTACGATAGTGTACATCCCCTACCCCAGGACGAAGGCAAACGCTTCGTGCATCCGCATACGAAGCACCAGCCAAACGTATTGTACTCGTACGTATCATACTAGTCGAACAAAAAATGAAAATCGTGTATCTTCTTCTTCTTCTTCTTGCGGCCGAAAATTCCATGGCAGATCTCTGTCCCCATCCTTATAGGGAACGTATCTGTTCAGTTATTTTTGCTGCCCATATATATATAGAAAAAGCTTTTTGTACTCACGATGCGGCGGTCCGATTCCCCACTGCGATCTGGAGCACGATCAAGTCCCACGGAACTGTCGAGACCATGTCCACAAAAAACCAACCCTGTGAAACGCGAGTGGTTCGAAGGGCGGGTGCGCATCGAGGGGTATATTAGGAGGCAAGACAAGGGGAGGGGGGGGGCTTCTTTTTTTCGGGAGGGACGGACCTATGTAGGCTTTTTATCCATTACACTCGCGAAAATTCCCGCATAGTTGGTGCGTTGTTAAAGAGCGCAAAAACTATAGCATAATAATCGTTTTATATTGCGTTTTTTTCGAGTATAGGCGGCATGTTTGGGGGGAAACATGGTCGTAGCATACCTACCAGTGTTATACCCTGGTATTCCGTATCCATGAAAAAACATACAAACAACAACAACGAAAAGAGCAGAATGGATACAAACGAGGCTAGGGACCGCAACCTGCTGTTTCCGCTGACAGGAGATATGGACCCCACGGCGAGAGGAAATGGTGTAACACTTTGTCCCAAAATATAAGAAACGGTTGTGTATAAATATGTAATCCAAACGTTGATTATATTTACTGACAGATTGATACATATGTGGTTTTCGAAACCTTTTTTCGTTGAACATATTTACGGACAGAGTGATACAAATGTGGTTTTCGAAACCTTTTCTCCATTTAGGATTGTTTTCCTTGATGACTTTCCCTGTTTAACTGCGCGGGGTTCCGCAAGCACTCGATACCGACCTCAAGTGGATGGACGCGCTCGACAGCCCCGTGTTGCGATATTGGTCCCAGTGACACTTTTTGCGCCAAAACAATGGTTGTGACTGACGGGTAGAGGGCTCCTCCACTGAAAAGATTCGCAGTCAATATCGTTGGAAGGCCATTCGTGTCTTAGCTGTCTTGGCTGTTTTAACTGTCTTAATTGCCTTAACTGTCTTATTTGTCTCAATTGTCTTAACTGTCTTAACCCATTCAGAACTGAATAACTTATCCCATACTAATTCCAAGTAGTTTGTCCCCAAAAACACGGGACCAGTTCTTGAGGGGTTAACTGTCTTAACTGTCTTAACTATACTACATTATTTGTTGTACACCTACGGTCAAACACCTGGTACTAGTATAGACCCTCATGGCACTGCTGTTCGTCCTGGGTTTTATTGTTTTGTCAGCTTTGGGACGAGTTTAGAGTGCTATCTACTCACGTGGGAAGGAGCCTTGGGAAGCCTGTCATACGGACTACCTATCTATCCCTACGATCGCACGCATCGACTTGGCGCTGTGCTTGGAAATACTCCGTAGGCTGATTCAGCCGGCTGCTCGATGGCCGTGGCTTGGAAAGACTCTCTGTTGAATAAGCCGCTCACAATGAACCCCTAAGCCAACCAGAGTGCGCAAAATAGCTACGACCTTAGGAAGATTCCCTATCAGCATATGTCCGCTCGTACTACTGTATTTTATTGGTAGTCCCATCAGTCAGAAATATCTGCCTCGAAAGGCAAAAAAGTGCTACCCCTAACCCCTATAATCGTGGCATGCATGTTTCAAGAAGGGCACAACAACAAAAAAAACACCGGTAAGCCGACAGGGGGAGGGAGGGAGGGAGGGAGGGAGGGAGGGAGGAAGGGAGCGGTGAATCATAAGGAGAGAGGGAGGGAGGGACGAAGTGGAGAGGAGAACCCCCCCCAAAAAAAAACAGGTCCACTCGCCTTCAAATACGCGATAGCAACCTGCTTCTGGTTCGCCACCACAACCCCGTCCTTGGTGACAAGGGCCGTGCGTAGACTGACCAACATGTCCACAAGAAACAGGCCGTCCACGCAGTAGGAAAACACCAGCCACCCTGCCTCGGCCGGCCGGTCGAAGCCAAGGCGAAAGGTAACCTCCACGACGGACCAAACGATAACCAAGGACACCCAGAGGTCCCACAAAACCTGGAGCGAGCGGGTGGTGTGGATGAAGGTTGGGTCGACGGGCAGGGGGGGGGGGGGGAGTGGGAGTGGGGTCGCTCGTCACGTCACGTCTCAGGTGCGAGGAGGAGGATGGTTGGTTGGTGACGCGTTTTTTCTGCGTGCACTGCTGTGTTGAGGGTACCGGGTCTGGTGGGCTTCTGGTAAAAGATTAACCAGTAACCTACCCAAAGCCTTACCTAAATTAAGCCTGACCCAAACTGAGCCTTATCTAAGCTACGAGAGCCTCACCCAAGCTGAGCCCTACCCGAGCTACGCCTTTTGACACTTTCCCCTTCTGGAACGGCGGGATACTCTCCCCCGGACGGGTATGGGGATCGACGTATCAAAGCCAAGCGCTTCCAATTTCTGGGGACCCAGGGAGAGCATTTTTCAGGTTAGACAATGGAAAATCCCCTTTGAAAAGATACTTCGTATGAATGTTAGTAAGGTGCGCGGTGATAATTGAACTCGTGATCTCAAAACACCTATATGTGTCCTGTCGTCGTCGCCATTTGTTAAGGTATTAGTATGTTGGGCTGCTAGCAAAAAAAATAACCAATTACCTCCTAAAAACTAAGCCTTATAAGAACCGCTGTCCTGGCTTCGCGCTTGGACGAGGGGTCTATGGTTGGAACTCCGGACTGCCACACGTTTTTGGGAGTGATCCGCTGCGTTTCACGCTGTAGTCTTAGCCGCCTACACTGCTCAGAATAGCTCTTGTGAACATGGTATGTCGGAGGGGACACAAGCAAGGCTACGAGAAGGGCACAATAACACACTGCATTGCTAGAGGGAGTGGACTGCGCATGCCACACGCAAGCGAGATTCCGTCCCGAGGATAAGCTTTTCACCCTTACGAGGAGTTGTCGCACGCGGTAGTACGCGCGTATTTTATAGCTAACACGGGTGGGCTCCGCTCTGTTTCCACCTTAACGTTGTTGAAACCGAACCAACACGACCCAAAGACGATTCTGAGTGGAATAGCACACGAAATAAAGATTTTTTACTGCTGCATACACCAGGATCGGGTAGTGTTTTTATTGGCGGCGACCCAGAAAGAAAACCTGAATCCTCAGTTAGGTTTTGGCTTTTTCACGTCGACGGCTGGTGTTATCCTTTCTTCAATAAAAAGCGTCACCTTGGTAGATCTTGGTGTATATCGCGTGCCTCGCAGGTGGGAGCTAATGAATGTCTTGAATCAGTATTCATTGATAGAGCTCACAAATAACTCAAAGTGCCTTTGGGTATGAAATGATCGTACTCTGTGCTGACATTTCGTTCGAATAGCGAAACACCTTGACCAACCAATCATCAATCAATTGCCGCCACGAGAGGCTATATTCAGGTACTGCTGTTGTCTCCCATGAAAAAGTAAAACCAATTAGTTAATTAACACTCTGTACCTGGTACGTATCTCAAAGCAACTACGTAATCAATTTTTTTTCACCAGCCCCTACGATACCCTTGCAGCAGTCCACCGGTAAACGATATCATACTCGTAGCAAGAAGCGTATCGCTCACCTTTAAGGTGGCCTCTGGGTGAAACATGCGCGCGATCGAGAACAGCCGATCGGGCACCACACCTCCAAGCACCACCTGCGTGTCTTCGAACCCGAAACCATCCTCCACGCTGCCCTTGCGCCCGTTGTTGCCGGCCGCGAAGGCGCTCGCCCCTTTAATAGACGACCCGTGCTGCAGCCGGCGATACGTCATGAGATTGCTCCTGTCAACCGCCTCGGTGTTGCTCCCCCGCCTGAGCTCTCCCATCCCGAGATCGCTCGGAGAGAAGGTCTTGGCCACAAAACATCCTCGAATTATCTCCGGGTCGACTACCACTTCCCGACCATTGTTCAGGTCGGCGATAACGCTGTTGACAGTGTTGGACGGATTTATGTCACGCCCCGCTGTCCCCGCACCGGCGCGAGGGTCGGCAGTGACGATCGGTGGGGGACGGACGGCCCCTGCATCTAGCGTCACGGCTGCTGCTGCTGCTGGGGTTACGGCTGCTGCGGCTGCCGCGGTCGGTGTGCCCGCTGTCTCACTCGTCGTCTGCTCCGCGCTCGACGAGTCCTCGAACCTCACCCCGGCTGAAACCGCCCGAACGACCGCCGCCAGCCTAACCGCGCGCGTCTCCGCGTCCTCAGCCTCCGCCCCCGCTCGGTCCGTGCTAGGTCTCTTGGCTGCCGGTGAGGATACTGCGGGTGATCTCATAGCTCTTCCGCTGCGAACGGTACCGTCGCGATCAGCTCCCAGTTCCCGTTTCTCTTCTGAATGGCCGCTTCCTCCAGTCATGAACCCGGGCGTGTTAGGATGACTTCCCGTCGCCGTTGATGGCGACTCTTCCGACCATTTTGAAACTAGCGGAGTTCTTCCTTCGCTGATTTTGGCAGTGGCCCCGGTATCGCTCCGCTGGCTATCTCCGAGCACGCTCTGGCCAATGTTGACCCCCGGCAGCGAGGCACTACCGCCACCGCCACCACCACTCCCGGTATCCCCGCTACCACCACCACCACCACCACCACTACTGCTACCACCGCCACCACTACCACCACTACCACCACTACCACCACCACCACCACCACATTTCGACTCGTCACCGTCTTTTCCACTGATGGGATCACCAGCGCGCAACAGAGTCCCGGCAAGAGCTACTGAGTGCGCGGGGTCCGCGGGTTGAGGAACGGGAGACAAGTTGTTGAGGCCTGATGTTGAAGCTGCCGCCGCCGCAGCGTTCGTCTTCGGTTTCAGCTTGTAGCGAGACCGGGTGCCAGGAGGTCGGGTTGAGCCAGGCCGCTTTGCTTCTCGAAACGCCTGTCAGGGTTGTCCAAGCAAGGAGGAAAATTATGTTGACCCTTATAGAAATGCACTCGCGGTTTGGGGAAAACCTACTCGGAATTAGTGTGGAATCATTTTCGCAGTATATAGTACGGAGGGTAAAAGCATGGAGGGGGGTTATTAAAGCAAGTGGGGGGGTTGTTAAACGTAGAAGGGGATGTACTCGTTGTCAGGCATGGCCGTAGTCATATGACCGTAAAGCTCTATCATCCCTACAATACCGGGACGGAGCACAAGGAGCGGGGTTGTAAAAACAAAGAGAGGGAGGTTGGTGGCGGATGGATACCACTCCGGGCTGCTACAACTAGTAAAGCAAGGCATGGAGCGGTCAATGTCATCCTAAGGTTTGTATACAACGCGGTGCGCACATTGCACCACTGCTGCTGTTTTTTTTTTACAACACACTTGTTGCGTCTCGACTGACTTCCTCGAGGATATACGCGTACGATATACCCGAGGCGTGTGCAGTGAGAAAAGCTGGCAATGAACAGCTCGTTCGACCGCAGTACGACACGCCATTTTTAATAGTAGTCGCACCCAGTCAGTGCTTCCTCCCAAGGGGGTTGACGCTTGCCCCACTTTGCGATGATCTCCCGAAAAATACCTTCTTCCTAAGCGTATACATAGCATTTCGTACATGATGCGTAGCTGGATGCCACTGCTCTGCTATGCACAGTCCCGTCTGTGCGAGGGTGACACAAACAACCAGCAAACCTGCAAGACTGCCACGAGAACGACGACTCTGGTGTCTACATCCTCACGGAACCAACCATTCTACAACGACAGTCACACGGAGGCTTGACTAAGGTGCCTAAAGCCTAACAAATCGGGTTCGAACTGGTACACGGAAAACTAAACATTCGTTCAGTCAAAAATGTAAATGTGGACAGGGCAATCGGGTTCGAACTGGTACACGGAAAACTTAAACATTCGTTCAGGCAAAAACGTAAGTGTGGACAGGGCAGAGGCTTCCGCTGGCTCTCCGGGGCTCCACCGAAACAAACGTAGCAATAATAAGACTGCCTCGTACTCGTATGTAGCTCTGAGTATATATTTTCCTGCGGTGCTGAGCGCTTCTCTTACCTTGATCGCCCGGAAGTGCCGCTCAGCTTCGTCAGTCAACTCCGCCATGACCTCCGGCCACTGGTGCAAGATGTCTACGAGGTCGTCCTTCCGCACCATCAGCAGATCGGTGGCAGAGGTAACCGTGGCCGTTTCGCTGAAAAAACAACAACAACGACAACAAAACAAGCACGCGGCCGAACCCAAACCCCTTTGGTAACCTCGCGTCACAGGATATTTCCCACGGCAATCACGTTGCCAAGTGACACCAAGCATGGTGCCGTTTATCTTTACGCTTGTCTCGTGCGGCGAATGTGTCTATACTTTGCGAGGGAACCTACTAATCAGAACCATACATGGTAGGTAGACATCGGGGAGTCTGTGTTTTTTTTTGTGCCCGTCGTGGATTCTGACTACAATAGGCCCCGTGAAATACCTTGGTCGATAATGTTTTGTCGCCGGGGTAACGGGGGTTCTAGGAGGGATCAGGTATGAGGGACGTAAACGTATGCTCGGCGCACGTCACGACTTATTATTTTGCATGGACATGCGATGTGCGGATGGAGTGTCACCGCTGATGGAGTGTCGCCCCAGCCTCGGGGGAGCAGCGACACAAAGGTTATATCACCGGCGCACCCCCCAAAAACCTCCTTTGGTGCTTTACACCAGTACGAACTTGCCGGGGGGGGCGTAGCTGCGACTAAACGGACCTGAAGCTGTTCTCCGCCGGTTTTCTCGCCATCCGAAGAAAACGTGACCCCAGCTCAAGGTGAAGGCGACGTGAGAGATTCTACGGTACTTTTAGGCGCTCTCCCGTCGGGGGGATCCAACTGATGGCATGAAATGTCCTTATTTTTTCAACGTACGAGTCCGATCCCTCCTCTCCATCGAGCCCCTCGCGAATTTCATCACTATTTCACTATTTCCCTATTTCACCATTTCACACAGCGAGGAAAAACGCGGTAAGCTCCCAAAACTTTATTCCCAAGTCCGAAATCTCCCATCTTTTAACCCCAAGCTCTAGAACAGCGTGCCCCCCCCCCCACCCCCGGTATTGTAGGGGTGCGAGGGCCTATGGTCATACGACTACGGCCATGCATGACATGAGTACACCCCCTCCCCTCACCTGTTGAGGACGTTGAGCAAGACCGGCGTGAGGCCAAAGTGCCCATCGTCCGACAAGCTCCGCATGAGAACCACGTCGGATTGCTTCTCGAACGGGGCGAGGGAAACGTAGAAGGAGACATTCCCACTCCGCAAGATGTACCAGTGCCCTCCCACCTCGTGCTCGAGGTACAGGACGTCGCCGCACTGCGTCCATTTTTCGCCGTTTCGTTCGAGATCGGGCATCGAGAAAAAGTGCGTGCGGTATCGGTTTCGTGCAGCAGTCGGATGTTTTGGGGGGGCGGGATAATCGTTAACCTTGAGAAGCGACCGTGCGAAATACCAACTCCTTCACAGGATTTTGGCATGGGCGAGGGCTAGTGTCGCGGTTGGGGACCACTTCTTCCAATCGTCGTCCTCCGTGGCAAGAATAGGTTGGTTGGTGGTTACTCGGGAGCGTGCATGACTTAGGACGGCACCGTTGTGGCCCCAAACTCGACTGCGAAAGGAATTCTTGATTACTCCCACGGTCTTATTGCCAACGCCAAAATCTTGATATCGCGGCGAAATACGTAGCAGATCCAGTTCGAACCCTCGATCCAGTTCACTGCGATTCGGCCCCCGGCGTTATAAAACTAGTGTCGTATACGACGAACTCCTCAGCACCCGCCTATGACATACAAGGTGAACACGAAGCTATATACCGGGGTGGACATTCGGTGGAGCGACCCAACATCTCGGTCGTTAAAATTGACCTACACAACTTTCACGGCTGGCATCAACGGCACGATACTGCCTTACACCAATACGTAAACGGTTTCCATTTCTCGAATAGACTATTGCGGGGGGGCTAATGTAGTAAGTAAATCAGAACGCACGATGGACCCAAAAAACCATCTGCCCCCCTGTGTTTGCGCACCACATTTTTTTTTGTTACGACTGCACACTCCCCAGAAAGAGTCAAGACTCAAACCCTAACCCTTACCCCCCCCCCCCCCCCCCCCCCCCCCCCCCCCTCCCTCACATCTTACGTTTGCAAAGCACGGCACCATTCTCCTCAGGAGCCGACAGACCAGAACCGGCGGACGCTTCGCAAGAAACCCCACCCCCTTCGCGACCGCGCGGTGCTGGGCGTAAATCAGCGAAGTCGCCATCACGCTGGGCATGACGTCTACGATCTCCGAGTTGTCGAACACGCTCATCTCCTTGAAGACGTAACTGTACTGACGACGGATTTTTTCCGCCAACGCGGGGGGAAACTGCGACGTGAAGCGCATGATCGTTGTTGGTTTGGTGCCGGCGGTTAAGAGCGGAGAGAAAGGCAAGGAGGGAGGAAAATGTAACGCGTAACCGCTTTAGACCTGCGCCCGCGTTTTTGGGGGATAAATCACTTATAATTAGTATGGAATGGCATTTTCAGCAGTAAAAAGGATGAGACTATAACCGGCAGGACGGTAATGGCTGCGTCGACACACGGCGAGGGGGCTCGGTGGGCGAGAGCTCCGTGAGCAAGAGCGAAGCGGGAAAATTAGAAGAACGGCCTTTTTCGGTGGAGCAAGGTGGCAAATGGCAAGAAAGCCTTCGCGCTCACCTTTCTGTCGTACAGCCAGTCCTTGATCTGGTTCATTTTGCTGCTCTCGATCGCGTTCACCACGTCAAAGTTCTCCATGATAACGGCTACGTTACCGATGATGTAACCAAACACGGTCGCCCCAACGATCATGCCCACGATCGCAAACCCCCGCTCGAGGTCGTTGGCGCTGGTGATGTCCCCGTATCCGACGGTTGTCCTGAGAAAAGACCACGTGGAGAGTCCAAAATAATCGTGAGGACGGTGTTTGTTTTAGCCCTCATGTTTTATCTGGTGTATAGCACGCTGCGCATCCTCATAATTCTGTAGCATTGGATAACATGCGTCTGATGCCTATGTACATCGGGCTCAACGATCACGTTCGATTGCGAAAATAAAATGCCGGCTTCTGGATTAAGCGTGACAAAAAATGTCAAGCAATGCCGCGGGAAATACTGCGGAGGCCTCCGGAACAGCCCCGCCTCTTCCCACAGGACAGCACGCGCAAGAAACCACAACATTCCCCAAAGGGGGTCCGAAAAAAAAAAGAAAGCCTTCCTGTGACGGCAGCTTGTTCCTCTACAACTCCGCCCATGCTTCGGGGCCGACCTACTTGAAAAAAAAAAATGACATCGTTTTAGCAGCAGCGCAAGGGTTACCCTTGATACATCCCTCTTCTTCCAGTGGAGAGCAACTCTAGAGGTATCCTGGGGCAGCCGCAACATCGCAGGTCCCAACACGAACATACACCCATTGTCTCTCACATCGTTGTGAACGCCCAGTACACGGCGACGAGGTACTGGTGCTCCCAAGGGGTATCATCCACCCCGTAAGCGGCCACCCACGTCACCTGGTTAGGACTTCAAGCACAAGAGACAGGCAGAGACAGGACAAAGAGGCAACATTTCAAGAGGGCGTTGGTGGGCGGAAGGCCTGCGTAGCTTTCAGTTGCACGGATTCAAATTGTTCCTGGTCGTATCATACGCGCGCACGGTAGCAACCGACGCGTGTGTAGACCGATTGGAATACCGCGAGCAAGACAGCAACCGACGCGTGTGTAGACCGATTGGAATATCGCGAGCACGACAGCAACCGACGCGTGTGTAGACCGATTGGGAATATCGCGACAGCGTGGCGAAGCAAACATACCGCAGCGGCGTATCACAGCCCAGGTTTAATTGTCTCGGCACCACGACCAACAACGAACCAGAGAAAAGAGGAGTACGCATAGAGGAGCAGTAAAGATGGGAGCACCTGTTGAGGTGCTTCAGTCCTTCTGAAAAACAAGCCCTGTTAATAGTCCTTCCAACAAACGATTCCAAATTATGTCAACGAATACAATGATGTCTGTACGTTGGGGCTCGAAGCACCCCATTTCGTCAGCAAAACTGCAGGGGCGAACTCCTTGCCACAACCCTACCAGAATAACCCTTGAGGTCTCTGAACCAGAAGGTAGTTCCTGCTAACAAACAAAAAGTACAGTAGTCCAACAGGTACCTGGACTTAAGTCCCTTCTAAAGGACACAGAGTAAGACTGTAGGTGACAAGCACAGCGATATAAATCCAAGAGGTCCTCGCTCTGATACTCGTACGCACGCTACAGTAGTAGTCGCAGTGTTGCCGAGAAAGCGGCGACTACTACTACTGTGTCATCACTTTCACGCCCGAAACTTCGTCAAAGGCGGAGGAGAAGAACAATACCCGACCAACTCTCGCACCTGAGAACGGCAACCCAGTGCCACATACAACCCATGATATGGGCAATGAACAGAAGCATGCCGAACATCTTGATCAGCGCCCACAGGCTGGGGTGGATGATGGTCGTCAATTCGTCCTCCTTGCCCCCGATGGTGCTCGACAGCTTCATAATCCGGGCCAGCCGCAGGAGCCTCAGCGTCCGCAGCAACTTGGTCGAACGCAGGATACTTCGCGAGTTCCCGGCTGACAGCATGATCAAATCCACGGGAACCGTCGAGCACAAGTCGATGAAAAACGAGCCCTTGAGGTATCGAACCGCTATGTCTCTTGGGTTTGTCACCGCGTCCCCGTCGGGAGCGAGGTAGGCGGTTCGGAAGCTCAGCACCATGTCCGCGACGAACGCGACGTCGACCACGGAGTCGGCGATAATCTGTCCGGCCCCTGTCCCCAAGTCGAACCCAATGCGGAGCGGGATGCTTACGCAGCCGTAGACGATCATCGCCGCTACAAAGAGGTCCCATGCCACCTGACGTATGCACACACGTATAGCGGGACAACATGTTGAAGATACGAACATGTAATAAAAAGAAACACTGGACAACATGTTGAAGAAGAGAATAATAATGCGTCGATGTGTGTTTTTGGTGCGCAGGAGGGTACAACAGGCATAAAAGAAGGCCGCGACCCAGGAGTAGAATGGTCGTCAAGTCGACCGCATGTCGGGATGTATGAGAAAACAGAGAAGGTTTATTACGTACTACTGTAGTGACGGACGTGTCACGCGAAGTTTTTCCCACGCTGGTCCGGGGGGGGGCATATGCATACAAAAACCTCGGGGAGGATGAGCGATGTTGCCATGTCCCAATCGACAAACAATGACAACGATCGTCGGACTTTTTATCTTAGTTACAAGGTGCCCGCCGTGTGCGAGTTTATACGAGGTGGGAAGTTTGGTGGGGGGGAAAAGAAACAACGCCCCAACGTTCCCTACTTGTAAACACATACTTTTTCACGCGCTATTCTACTTTAGGTATACTGCTGTAAAACCTATCGGGTATGCATGCCACTATAATCCGGGGGTACCTTGCGCTTGGCGTAAGGGTGCAACATGAACCTTGGTGCCCCCTCGGGCAGCGTGTTGTCAGCGCGTAGAACGTCTGTATCGGCGTCTTGGGTGCTGCTCAAAACCACTTCATCGGCGTTCCCGTAGTCAATAGAAGTGATGTGGTTGTGCCCCCCGCCGGTACTCTGCGAAGAGGCGCTTTCGCCCGCCCAAGCCTTCGGCGGACTCTTCCACGAGGCGATATGGGGCAGAACCCTGCGGGGGGTGGGCTCGCTGAGAGGCAGCGGCGTTCCGCCGGGCCCCATCGGCTGCAGCGCGAAGCCAGTAGGCCGTCGGGGCTTGCCGAACGCGAGGCGGTGCCATAGCTGGTGATGCTTGTAAATCTTCCGGGAGAGAAGGTCGGCAACATCGTCGTGCATCATCGCTCCGTCTTGAGCGTTGCCGGGCCCGGCAGCAACAGAAGAAAAGGGCTCCATGGGGTCGCTGACGTCGACGGATTCCCGTCTTCTACCAGGCAGGGGTGGCCTTTGCTCTCGATGCCCCCTTCGCCACAAGGATGGATGAGCAATCCGACCCAGGAGCATCGAGCGGCGTCCTCTACGCGAGGACACATCATTATTGTCGCCGCCGCCGCCGCCTGAGGCGTTGCGGCCGCTGCTGTCAAGAGCTCCCGCCGGCGGCGCGCCAGGCAGCCTAGGGTCGTCGACACGATCCCGAACATGGCCCCGCCAACGAGAATTTCGGATTCTGGAGAACAACAGCATCGCATCCCGTCGACGGGGATGGGGCACCCACGGGGTAGGGTAGACGGCGACCGGTGTCGAAGCGAAGCGAAGAAAAAAAAATCATGAGCGCGACGACTGGCGTCAAAAAATGTAACCGAAACACGCCGTAATACCCCATGAAAACCTCATGCTTGGCGAACTCGCAAACTCAAGCACCTCCACAACACCAACAATCAATCTTGCAGCCAAAAACGGAGCCCTTGAGCGCTTGCACCCACCGCCAAATCGCACGTGCGTTGACGTTTTCGGTGAGAGCACGGTATAACCTTGGGCTGGAAGGTCAGGGGTTTGAGGGTGACTTGTCTGAGGCTCCATTGCACGCTCTCAACTTTTGTCAACGGCACGAATGCATGTTGTTCTGATTCCTGATTCCTGATGCAGTCCTGTCTCGAACACCCGCCTTTGTTTAGGCGCGTTGCACGAGAGAGCTGCGACATCTTTGGGTGCGGGGTTGCCTCTCTAGCCCTCACTTCTTCCCTACCTGCTGTTACGCTCGGCAATGACACTCAGTAGCCCTTAGCAGAGTTGATAGGGCGACTACTAGCATCTTTAGTTTTCCCTCCCAGTCTCGACCCTTCTCGGAATTGCTCCGCGTCTACGAACTGCCGTGTACTGCTGTACTGTACCCGTACTCGTACGAGGAAGATGCGTGCCACACCCCACACAGAAGCGGAGCCGCGACCCAGTCATTACAAATCCGCCACTAACAACACGGCCTTTCTTTGCGAGCACGCTCTCGTTCGCTCGCGTAGACGGCCGCAGCTGCCAGACTCTTCATTGCGCGGAGCTGCCGCACGCAATCCCAAACCAACCACTGCTTGCTGCGCCCCCCGCCGGCCCCCGCCCCGCCTCTACCCCATTCCCACCCTTCTTCCCTCAACCAAAGCAGCAGCAGCAGCAGCAGAAGAGAGCTTGATTTGACAGCGCCGCCTTTTCGATTCAACGTGCAAGAACGCACACACACGCGACCATGGCGCAAACCAAGCCTTGCGTGAGCCACCCTTCCTTCCAGTGCCACTGGGCTCCCAACCCGTCCACCGAGCGCGGGGACAACTTCCACCTGGGCGCACACCCGAAGGAGTCCAAGATCATCTACCCCAGCGGCAAGTTCATCGTCGTGCGGGACGTGGTCGACCCCACCGATGTTTTCGTTTACCGCGGCCACAACTCCAAGACCACCGTCGCCAAGTTCTCGCCCAACGGGTTTTGGGTCGCCTCCGGGGACATCACCGGGAAGGTGCGGTGGTTTCGTGCGAGGGGAGAGGTTTCGGTTTCGGTTTGGGTGGGAGGGCGGGTCGGGGGGTGCTGATGGGGGGAGGGGAGTTGTGGGTGGAAGCACACATACCGTACTCGTACCTGGTATTTAATAGCGTGTCAATAAGCTGTTTTGGTTACGCCTTCGTGCGGTCGTTTGTCTTGTTGTCTGCCTCCCCCGCGCGGAGGAGGTGGCACCTGGTACCTTGCATCCCGTAATGATGTAGTTGCCTCACTTGCATCTGGCATGGGTATCTGGCATGTTGCGTATGATACCTGGTACGAGTGTATACCGGGTGTCTCTTTTTGGTGTTCGATGGTTCTCAGGGAACTGGCTGTCCTCGGTCCTCGGGTGTCTGGGTGCCTCGGACCCTGCCTTAGTTTGCCCACCGTAATCACTGAGTGTACAGTAGATACGATAGTACTGCTGTAGATTGCTGCTACTCGTATAATACGATTATTATTAAGTATTACGACTACTACAGCAGTTGGGAGCTCAGTAACAGCAACAGCAGCAACAATGATGTGTTAATTTCCATATTTGCAGTCTTGACGGACGGAGGCGGTGAGTTCCGATATCGAAACAGAGCCGTTGCGGTTGTCTTTGGCGTTGCTGCGATGGCGGTTGCTGCTGCGGGTGGGTGTGCTACAGAGCCGAGAACGCAAGCTAGCGAGCGAGACAACGAGGCAGTGGCCGTGGGGTACCATATTTCTGCTACTCGCATGCGTACTGACACACTTTGTATCGTACCTGGTACTGTATGAACATACCAGGTATTGTATTTTACGAGTGCAGGTGGTGTACAGTCTCCGCCTTCCGTATTTTTCCTAGGACTTTCTTTGGTGGCTTAGCTACGTACGTATTCATTTTATTTTTGTCATTCCCCGTTCTCTTTCCGGGACTCTCGTGTGTTACACGAGAACGAAACGGAATTGAGTTGGAAGTGCCACGTACCCGTTGTATGGGTGGCGCCCAAGGGAAGGGAGACGGAGGGTGGGGGGGGTCATAGGGAAACCAGGTGCCAGACCGACTAGCTGGTAGAACCTGCCTGTACTACGGGCACAAACCTGCCTCAGCTGGCCTTTGGTGTGCTCCGGCTGGCTGTCCTATCCTGTCGTTCTCAGTCTTGCTCTGTTGGCGCTGTTTCGGTCCATTTCATTTTCTTTCATTTCATTTGGTTCTTATTGGAGGTCGCATCTCCTCTGGGAGAAGCACGACACTTTCTTTCTTTTTTTGTCATGCTTTTTATTTGGTTGCTTGCTTGTTGATTTGCTTCAGTATATTTACTTTTTTTTTTTTTTTTTCTCTTTTTTTCTCTTGCATGCACCTGGATTGCTAGCAGGGTAGGTCTTGCCTGTCGTATATGGCGTTGCATTGTCTGCTCTGCTTACTGCACTGAGTGTAGTATCTCTGTGTCGTAGTTTTGTGACCACAGAACTGGTACCTTTTTAGGATGAAGAATCGGCACGGACACTGGGTGTGCTGGATGTCGACGGGTAGAAAGGAAGGTTTAATGTGAAGAACACACAGTACCCCTTTTAAGACCATCCGGATTAAGGCCACAGGCAGTAGAGATAAGACCAGGTAAATCGGCTATAATACGTGGTGTAATCACCGTCTGCAAGCGGCAGTTACAGTAGGAAACGGCATACACACCGTGGTGCTCATATACCTGCTATATCAAGTTGCCAAAACGTAAGTGCTGCTGTTGTATCCCACCGCTACAAAGTAGTGTACTATCAATACAGTAAGGGCTCGCCAGAAAGAAGCTTCTAACCTGAGCAAGCCTTCGAAGCTTACTGTAGCACCATTCTTGAGAACAACCTTGCGCATAGGCTATTATATTGGGTTTAGTGTAGCGCTCGCCGCTGAGCACGATTTCTTAATCCAAATTTCTTAGCGTCTCCTCAAAAAGTGAGCCTTTTTTGCGTTCTTCTTATTTTGTAGTTTTTTTTTTTTCTTCTTATTCTTGGGTCTACATACTGTGTCAGTAATGGTGTACTTCGTATGTATTATATGTGCAGGTACGAGTACGAGTACGCAAGACAGCACAAAAGACAGCACTCGTAGATTTTACTGTTGTGCTATTTAGGTTGTGCCGCTTGTCCTTCGTTCAAACGTATATACGAGTATTTGACTTATGTGTTGTCTGGTATGTGCGACTCATTTGTGCGATATGTACGAATAGACTGAGTTGCAATCGTGCACCTGGGTGCGGCAGTGCAACCCAACAACAACAAACACTCCCCTCTTCTGTCTTTCGATAATAAAAAACAACTCTTAGGAAGCAGCCAGGGGTCCCCCTCCCCCCCCCTGTCCATCTATATATAGTAGTACTCGTAGTAGGAATGCACTCCCTAATACT
Source organism: Saccharina japonica (assembly GCA_008828725.1). Taxonomy (NCBI): domain Eukaryota; class Phaeophyceae; order Laminariales; family Laminariaceae; genus Saccharina; species Saccharina japonica. Next base: position 160,724 of record MEHQ01003835.1, read on the forward strand.
GTACTCGTACATCGTACGACGACTACTTGTACTGAAATACACGCAGTAACAAGAGCACCAGTGATCCTGAAATAAATGTTGACGGTATCATGCGAGACAGACATACTCATCGCCTCATACACCAGACGGCTACAAACTTCGTACAGTCCGAGTGCAAACATACATAGTTCCACGCGTGCACTGCTGTTTTCCTCGTACGTCTCTCTGTCTACGGTACAGATTCGTAATGCATTCGTGCGTTTTTATCAGGTACGTGCCAGTATCATACAATGTGATACATACCAGGATCCTATGTACCGTTTCGACGCACGACGTCGGTGCGGTGTCATTCTGATCGTTCGTAAGTTTGTTGCACCAATATTTTTCCTTACATGGATGCATGCCTAGCCTCTCCCCCCCCCCAACGCGTGCGGATGGGTCGCGCGTTGGTGGTGGGCATGCAGGGGTAGGCGCATTGAGCCTGTATTTCGAGTCGGCTGCACGGAGATCCATCTTATGTGAATCTACAGTGCTAAAATTGCGAGTATCAAAACGTATCATGAGCAGCTTCTACTCATTGTGGTCGTACACCTGTCCGGGCACCACACGCACAGGGTTCCAAGCTAAGCCTGCCGACTGTACTCCTACGCAATATCTGTCGGGGTTCACCATTTTACGACTGGTCCAGGGTCTAAATACATGCCACTCACCTTGAATCCAGTCTGCGTTCGTTGTAGGATCAGTTCGGCTCACACAGGTCCTTCCTTGCTCTCTATCCGACGTATCCGTCTCCTGTTCTCACATATTGGGAGGGTAGAATGTCCATGTTCTCGCAATGCATCCATTCCGAGGTCCAGACAAGTACAAAGCGGGTATTCGGGCATTCGAGCATGCACTGTACGATAGCATGCAATATGCGTGTAATTCGTGTGATACATAGGCACAGAGGTGGTACGTGTAGCAATGCTTTATCTTTCGTTCGTCGGGGCCGTATCGAGTAGAAACGTGGTTGTAGTCCGACCTCCAGATACTGACCCCGTGTCTAAACGCCATCAGTATCTTGGAAACCTTAGGTGACGGTTGACTATCGTCGCCTTCCCACTAGAGTGCAGCGGGGAGTGCCTCACCACTTGTTTCCCACTCATACTCCAAGCCCTCCGCGCGTAGCTAGTATAGGTAGCTACGACACATCACCGTATTTTCCGTACCCATGCACCTGGACCGCCGTAACAACTGCTCTAGTAGCATACTTCAAAGTAACATCTGTTTTTTGTTGTCTCTGCCGTCCGTGGGTCGCCTCCAACTTCTGCTCCTTGAAAAAGATACGCATCTGGGCATGGGACAACCCGGAACACCAGATGAAGATCGAGGTGTACGGGCTCGGGGGAGCCATCAAGGACCTTGCCTGGGGCCCGGAGAGCAAGCGGATCGTTTGCTGCGGGGCGGGCTCCGGCGTCAACGCCCGGGCTTTCATGTGGGACACGGGCAGCAGCCTCGGAGAGGTGGTGGGGCACACGAAGCGAGTGATCAGCTGCGACTACCGGCAGAAGCGGCCTTACCGAGTGATCACTGCGAGCGAGGACTCGAGGACGATTTTTTACCAGGGCCCGCCGTTCAAGATGGACCACTCGAACAACGACCAGCACACGAACTTTGTGAACTGCGTGCGGTTCAGCCCGGACGGCAGCAAAATTGCTACGTGCTCGTCGGACAAAAAGGTACAGACTTTTTTCTTTTTTTTTATATGAGCCGCGTGTACTTTAACTTTCCACTCGAGGCGGTGTTTTTGAACCGCGGCGGGTCTTGTACTAAGTAGTATATCATATTTGACCAGAAGGACATGTAAATATGTAGGGCTGTGAGTCGGCACGACTTAAGTCGCCGACTAGTTATTAGTCGGACTAATAGTCAGTCGTGAAACGGAGGTGCCGACTTTCCGACTTATTGGGTTTCCTTAACTGTGGGAAGGCTTTTTTAATGCGGGGTACAGCTTTTAACATGAATTGCTGCGGGCTGCGGATACCCTCACATGCCCTGTGACACTGCAGCGCACAGCGGGAGATCCACACACACACGCACACATGGCGGAACAGCCCATCTCTCTCGACGGTGCCGACGGTGTCAGCCCTGGCGCACCCAATGCCAACGCTGAGGGCGGAGATCCCGTCGGGGAAGTTGTGGCCATTATCGGCCCGCGGACCACCTTGGCGAGTGCACGCGACCCCGAAACGGTGCTCTCCCGCGTGAAGCAGTAGCCTTTACCGCACTACTGAATTAGTATCTAGGATAAAGTATGGAAATCGGGGAATATTATTTCATATACCTTTTAGTGTGGTCGACCAATTTTTCGAACAAAAACAAAGCTAATTTTTTCGAGACAAAGCTCGTAAGGGTCGGGGTAAGGGTTAGGGTTAGGGTTAGTGTCTAAAGTAGTGTTTTCGGCCGGCGTTTCTCGAAATATTCGGTCTCATAACACTGGAACCACACGCGGGCTACAGCCAAGTCCCCGATTTCTATACTTTATCCTACATAATAATTCAAAATTGCGGTAAAGGCGGCTCGCGTATGAGCAGAGGCGCAGCAAGCCGCTCAGATCCAACAACCCGCTGTGGAAACTTTTAGGACTTGCCGCCGTCATCGACGCGCGCGTTTCGCGCAAGGTTGGGAGAGACGTTAAAAAACGAATAACATCACGGAGGGATCCAAGACCTTTTCTTCAGGGGATAATTTTTGCACCGCTATCTTGGTGATGAGTTCGCTTTTTCGCTCGTATCCCCGCCAGGTAGTATTGCGACTCAAACAATTGCTGTCACGTTCCTCTAGTCATGGGTAGATCTACCTGGTAAATGCGTTGTACTTCTCGTTTTTTGTGATTTTTTTGTGTAAACTGAAGCTCTTTTTGTGTTTTTCGTTCAAAACTTACGTGAATCTAGGCCATATTGTTTGCGCTTTTGCGTAAAGTGAAGCCAAATAGCGTATTTTTGGCCTCCGGCGGCGCCTTCAGCGGGATCCTCCGGAGGCGCCTCCGGCGGGCCCTCCGGGGGCGCCTCCAGCGGGGCCCTTAGCCAGCCGACTTACCGACTAAAGTCAGCTAGTCGGCTTCGCCGAATAGCGACTAGTTATTAGTCGTGAAATGAAACCGACTCACAGCCCTATAAATATGAGTGCAGCATGGTGCGCTGACTGCCATGGAGGCATAACCAGCTTGGAGAGAGGTGTGTGGGCTATTCTCGTGGATTCTTCCGCTTCGTGTGCTCCTGCTTTCATCGATGGGCGCTTGCGACAAAGGATGTTTGGACATTTCGTACGGTAGACTTGGCAGGGAGGCGGCGTAGCGGTGGAGCCATTCGGCACCAACCCTGCAGGCCCTGCACCAGGCAGGCGGTTGGTTTGCTTCCATGGCGATTCACTTTGTTGCTGCTGTGGCGTTTCATGTGGTTGCTGCCATGGTACACGTGTTCCCCACCTGGCCTTTCTTTCCCGCATCGCCTTAAATCGAGTAGCACCGTGTCATACCCGCATGGCATTGCGTAGCATGGCGTAGCATGGCGCAGCATAGCATCGCATAAGCATCGCATAGCACTGACCACTGCATGCCCTTGTACCACCACACACCATCGCATACCACCGCATATCATTCGCGTAGCATTGCACAACATGGAAGTGAAACATCGTGCCCCGAAACTCACCGCATTATTTTGGCAGATCTGGCTGTACGACGGAACGACGGGGGCACCGCTGTCGACCCTCGGCGAGGCATCGGACGCCCACTCGGGCTCCATCTACTCGCTCGCCTGGAGCCCGGACTCCTCGTCGCTCGCGACAGCCTCGGCTGACAAGACGGTCCGCCTCTACGACGCCGCCTCCGGCGCCTGCACGAACACGTGGAAGTTCAGCGACGCCCCCGGAGTGGGAGACATGCAGGTGGCCGTCGTCTTCTGCGGCGAACAGGCCGTCTCCGTCTCTCTCAACGGAAACATCAACGTGCTCGACAACGGCTCTGAGAGGCCCCGGGCCGTGTACCAGGCCCACCAGGTGGCGGTGACGTCCATGACGGCGTACCCCGTCGCCATGCCGGGGGGCGGAGGAGGCGCCCCCAAGATTCTGACCGGCTCCTTCACGGGGGTCGTGTGCGCGTGGGATCCGGCTACCGGTGTCGCGAGGCGATGCGCCGGCGGCAAGGCGGCTGCCGTCACCGCAGCCTGCCACGGGAACAGGGTTTCCGGGATCGCGGCGTGTTCCGCGGGCCTGGTGTCGGTTGGGTGGGATGACACGCTCCGCCTCGCGCCTGCGGGTGGGGACGGCGACGGCGGTATCGCCGTGTTCACGGAGTCTGTCGGCACCACGGGCCAGCCCTGCGGCGTGGCCGCGACCGTCGAGTCCGACCTCGTCGCCGTCGCCACCAACCAGGGGGTCATGCTGCTCCGCGGCATCTCTTCGGTCGTCGGGCTCGCCGCTTCGTACACGCCGACCTCTATCGCAATGGCGCCCGGGGCCGGAGAGATCGCGGTGGGGTCCAAGGAGGGCAAGATTTACATCTACGAGACGGCGGGGGACGAGCTGAAGGAGACCATGGTTGTCGAGGGTCACCGTGGGGAGGTGACGAGCGTCGCGTATTCGCCCGACGGTAAGCTCTTGGCCGCGGGAGACACGGCTCGGGAGGTGATGGTCTGGAAGACGGGGGCGGGGGGTTGGACCGCGGAGGTGCAGGGCCTGTGGCAGTTCCACACGGCGCGCGTGACGTGCCTCGCGTGGTCTCCCGGGGGGGAGTACCTCGCGTCGGGTGGGCTTGACGAGAACTTGTTCGTGTGGAAGCCCTCGACGCCGAGGCGCCGCGTGCAGTACAAGTTCGCGAACAAGGACGGCGTGGAAGGGCTGGCGTGGCTGTCGGACGCGGTGGTGGCGTCCGCGGGGGGTGACCACTGCGTGACGACGTGGGACATCACCGGAGACGTTTCGGTGTTCGACACGTGATGTTCAAGTGAATTGTCTGATACTGGCTTTATTTTGGTCTGGTCTGGTCTGTTCCTTGTCCGACGCGGCGGAGTTCTTTGCTTGTGGGAAAGGCTTGTTCCTGACGACGCGCACCTACGGTTTGTTTTTGCTAAGTTCCTTATTTGCTTGGATGGCTTTTTTCCTGGAAACGCGCTCCTGTAGTTCGGATTGTTGCGTCGGTGGAAAGGTGGCGTTACAGTAATAATTTCGCCCCAAGCTTGCCCCAAGAGTAAGAGATGAACAAATCGCGTCCGTCGTACAGGCATTCGTGCAGGTTTTCACCTGGAAGGGGTAATGCGTAGGCATGGCTATTGGTTCTTCGATTTCGTGCCAACGTGAAGGGTAGTGGTGAATCATACGATGGCGTTTCGCTGCAGGGGCTCGGACGCAAGTCTTGTTTTTTTCCCGTTGACTGCAAGGGCTTGGGAGGTGGTTGGAAGCTGCAGAGATGACAAGGGAGAGAGTGATTTCTTCGTGATCCGTTGTACCGCCACCACATCCTTTTTTTTGTTTCTGGAGCTCACGAGGTCGCTTTCGTAGGTTTTTCCCGGGTTGGTGCGTATGTTGATCTTGCGTAGAGTTTGTTTCTCGTATACGTGGATGTTGGTAGCGCGGATGATGCTCCGCTCGCTTTGGCTTGGCGTCTCAGCAGCGACTTCCGGCGCGGCGCTCTTACCCCACCCCGACGTTTTGTTCAGGCTGCGGAGCGCCATCAAACGCGCGGGCGGGTAACAGCAGCGGCGATGTCTGGTCGTGCGCTGCCGGGGGGGTGCGCGAGGTGTCTCGACAGAGAAACGCCTTAAAACAAAAAGAAAAGTGCGGTATTATTGTCCGTCTAAAAAAGTAAACGTACGTCTGAACCTTGCACACGGCTACCGTGAAGTCTCGGTGAGACGTCAGCAAATATTTTTGACGACAGCGGTCGTGGATAGTGTAGCGATGCACGTGTTACCACGGACTGCTGCTTGTGTTCCGTACCACATTTTGAATTGAATTGGACAACGGAATGACCTAGCCGGGCCTTCCGCGGTTGTTGATTTGTATAGAACTCGCTTGACTAACCGAAACGTCGAACCTCTAGTTCGGTCCATTGTCTCGAGCATCTATCCATGTCTGCACCTATTATGACTGACGCTCAAGCCTTACAGCATATCACCTCACCTTTCGTCGACCGCCACACCACCAACACACAACTCACCTAAAGGACAAGCATGGTGACTAAACTAAGTCGGCGTGCAATTTCGCCAATGTACCTATTGTGGCCGACGCTCAAGCCTGGCAGGCTGCGGCTGAAGGCTGGCGGCGGGCTACTGGCTGGGTGAGACTCAAACCGTTAAGATCTACTAAATCCGTAACCGCTTCGAAGTAGTCGCAAAACTCTTCTTTCGAAACCCACCCCGGCTCGCCGGCATCGGCACCGAATTCAGCGCCGTCACTTCGCGCCTTGTCTGCTCCGTCGTAGTGCCCGTCGCGACAGTCCACGCTAGACGCACCAACCCCACAAAGTCGTCCTTTGGCAACGTCTTCCAACCCCCGCGCAAAGTCTTGGTAGACACACGCCGCGCTGAGGGCCGGGCTGGCTTGCCGGTACTCGTCTAAGTCTCCCGCGAGCAGGAGACGAGTGATCTCGGTGGCGGGAACGCGAGGGGCATCGACGCCGCCACCACCACCACCACCGCCACCACGACCAACACCCTCGCTACCACCACCGCCATTGCCAGGCGTTATGCTCATACACTCCTGTTGCCTACCCCCGCAACCGGCCTGTGTTCTCCCCCTGTTGCCGTCGCCGATGACGGTGCCGTTGCCGCTCCCACTCCTAGCCTCTTCGAGCACATGAAAATCGGTGCTACCACCGGCCGGCGGCGTTCCGGTCTTCGTTGATGCTAAACTGAAAATCGTGTCGAACGCTCTGTCGAGCAGTTCGCTCTCAGTCTCTCCGAGGTCGGGGGGTATGCCTTGCGCGGGCGAGCAAGGAGAGGTCGGGATAGGGCACGGTGAAGGAAAACGTCGTGATGATGCCAGTCGCACAGCGAGCGCTGGGGGGGGTAAGGTGACGGTGCGCTTGCTTCCTGTCCGGCGTCAGACGCGGTGCATGCGGGACATCAAGGGTGAGGTGTGACGGAGGGCCTGCCGCTGCCCTATCTCATGCGCACATTCTCTGCACGACAGGCCCGAATTTCTCTCGCTCGATTTTTTGTACTTATCCTCAAGCGGATGGGTATAAATAATGCTTAAGCTTGAGCTCCAAATATAGGGTGTGTGTCCTCTGCCAGTTAAATTCGGTTTTGGTACACAACAACTGTTGTTCGTACCCAACGATGCTGCCGCAAGCTGCAGCTAGCTGCCGTAATCTCGAGACACTTGACTATGTCGATGCCCGCTCGTACGTCAGTCTGTGTTGAGGACGCGCGCGTTCCCCGCGGCTGCGTTGAGCCTTATGGGCAAACATGCATTCGCTAGAAGAGCAAACTCGGGTAGACGCACACACAAAACGATTCGCTACGAGTAAATGCGCGGAAAGGCACACGCCCCCTGTCACATACCGTGAAGGATGAAGGATGAAGGAACGAGGATTTCGATGTGGGACAAAAAGGGGTGACAACTTACGCCACAAGGAAATTATCGCCGAAATACATGTTCGTGCGCGAAGGGCGCGCGGGGTTTGGTGCTTTCCTTCCCGAACCCCAAAGTGTGAAGTAGTGGCTCACCAATAAACTGAGCGACACGCTCACAGGTATCCTTCCACTGCTCCTCCGCTACCGTGGTAGTACAGCTCTGCTCGTTGGGGGAGAGTCATAAGAAATGAATTGCACGCCAACGTAATAAATACCGGTATGCATTAGCAGCGCTGTCTGTCGTGCAGTGGGTAGGCGCCAGGAGTGCCGCGCGCTGGTGAAAATACCATGTTAAATTACCAAACAAAACATTGAAGAGGTCGGAATTCAACGTTTGTTCGTCTCGAGGGCCAGGCGCGTCCTTTCGGAGCTAGCCTTTCCGGAGGAAGATCGCTACGCGCTTGCTGCAAGGGTACATGCACACAGTCTCGAATCCACATCTAGCGTTTCGATCGCGGTGCCTTTAGACCACAAAAAAACTGCGTATCACACAGGTGAGCTCGTAGTGTTTGGTTTGTGAGATAGCGCCTGCGGCCGTTACTATGCGTATGCTAGTGGAGAAAGTTATCGATGACTCCTTGTGTGAAACGCTCGACTCGCCCCATCATCTCACCTCTCCGTCACTGCCCCAATGCTCTTCCGATCCAGAATCTAGCGAAGGCGTCTCCACCTTGAGCCGCCAGTCCTCTACCTTCTCCACCACCCCTCCGCGAGGAGACTCGTCCTCTGAGGGGGTCGAAGGGCGCGTGAAGCGCACATCGAAAGTGTCGTTCGCATGGCACTTCACGATCCATGCTCGGTACCACTCAAACCCCTGGTGGTGTTGTTCAGCGGCATGGGCAAAAACATTTAGAGTTGAAATCGTTTTTGCTACGAAGCCTGAGACCAGAGTGCATGTTGGGGAACAACTTCCAGAACACTGGGGGCGAAGCAGGATCACTAGAACACACATCGTCAGGCCGGGGAAACATATAACTTGTTGCACAGATTCAGACGCGCGCTTGCTGAAAACAAAAACTCGACGCTGGTTTCAGCCCAGCCGGTACACAGGATACGGAGGTTGAGTGCATCACTTGTTGTGTGGCGGACTTACCACCACGACCTGCTCGCGCGGGTGGTTTTCGTCTAAGTGGAGGCGGTGTCGACGCCTTAACCCTTTTACTACTGCAGATTCGTTTCCACTCGATTTTCAAGCAATTTGTCCCGAAACCGGGGGTACAGTTCTGAAAGGTTAATGACCTTAATCCAATCTTGCAGCACATCCTCACTAAGACTTATGAAACTACGGTCTTGCCTTCAGAAAAAGAGCTTCCACTTCTTGTCCTTCGTCTAGATCCGCCGGTAGAAGCCGTCTGGAACGAAAATCCCTTCGCGCCGCGTCCGACTCCCGCCTTGCTTCCGCGAGGCGTAGGTGATGGCGCTGCATTCCGTCTTGTCGGTGAAAACCCCGACTGAACTCTAAGAGGGACGGCAGGGTCAGCGTGCGACCCGGCTGGGCATCGAACAGTTCCTCGGCCCACTCCCACCTACGTGTCTTGGTTATTATCCAAAGACTCACCTGTTTCAACACGGCCTTCACCTTCCGGTGTGGTGGGGGCGCACGTTTTAGAGCGAAGGGCGAGTGACGGGGAGGGTTCGGGGAGTAGTTGTAAGACCACGTCAAAATGGGGAGGGTTGCTTGTGTCTTTCAAGTTGTCGCGGCGGAGTGTTTAAGTGCCCTACAGGGAGATTTGAGATTCGGGAGCCGATTGTGAATACGGCGCGGCAAAGACAGTGTGCATTCATCTGTGACATACGACATGCGATGCTGGCGATAACCGTACGATCGAAGAAACACTGTCGAACCAAAACCACCAGAGTGTGTGTTGAACAAACCTCAACACTTTTGAACCCCTACACACAATTTTCTCCGGTTTGTCCTAACTCTCCTATTATTAAGTGTACCTGAGCATTCTCTGTCATGTGGAACAACACCTCGTCCAGCTGAACCTCTCCCACATCGCGAGCATCCAGCATCTGGAACATCTGGGTGAGCAGCTCTTCCTCTCTTTCCGGTATCAACTCGGCCACTGTTCCTTCGTCACAATAGTCGCCATCGCGCCGACCACGCCGTCTCGTTCGTCGAGGGCGCCGCGCATCCCCAAGCTCTCCACGACCTTCTTCAACCGCAGACCCAAACATGTCTCCCCTCTTGGGCTCGTACATATCTCGGCCGCCACCGTCGCTTCCGCCACCGCCGCCGCCGATGTCGCGCCCACGTCTTTCTCTGAGAAGATCATCGGCGCGCCATTGCTCCTCAAAGATGCGCTCTTCGGCGTGCTCTTCGGCTTCTCGCGACCACGCCTCGTGCTTGGCGTCAAACTTACGCTGAAACGAGGGCATGAGCGACTGCCCCGGAGCCCCCGGCTTGGGCTTAAGCAGTTGCTGCTTCTTGAGCCACTGGTGTTTCCCACCCCCGACAGCATTCGGACCCCCTGCTGGTAGCGCATAAGGTCGACCTTCTCGAGGTGTCTCCGCCATGGGGGGTAGGTGCACGGCTCTGGTAAGTCCAGCGGTGGCGGCGGGGTGTGTGGCAGGTCTTCTTGCGGCCCCGTGACTGGGTGCAAACGGTACCGACACCTCCGGCGATGCATTCCCGTGCTTGTTGGTGGTTAGCTCCGCGATGTGTCTGGGGGGCACGAAACAGTCTCTGACGGGTATGATCTGGTGAGCTTTCTTGCCCCGAAAGCTGTGAAACGGGCGGGTCGACGAGCTCTCCCCGGTGCTGTTGCTCGTGGCAACGCTTTGTGTCGTCGAGATCGCCGGCTCTGTCCGGGAATGGCCGCCGCTCTTGTGCGGGCTCACGCACGACGAGCCACCGCGGCTGAACGTGGCCGTCAATGTAGTGTTGTCATCCACCTCTGAGTTTGGCTGTTGGTGTCCCAGTGTTTGCTGTAGAGAGGCGCGGGTGGGCCATCTGTAGTTGATGGCGAAATCTGCTGACGGCTGGCTGTAGAAGAGCTGTCGCATATAAAAACGGCGAGGGTTGGGATGGAACGAAAATGAGAGGCGTCCCACGATGTTTATTGCGGCATTACAGCTACTTCTAATGTACATTTTACCAGGGTATCTCAGAACATGTGCGTACCAGGAGACGATATTGTGCGGACGTTTGAACGGCCGATGTACGATAAGCAGGACGGGGTGTCGCAAAATCGATATGCCAAGAATGTTAATATTAATAGTAATACGAATTTTCAGCACAACGGTTGACACTGCAAACTGGATACGTTTTCGAAGAGAGCGCTTAGCAACAGTTCCCATATACCACAAGTAAGTTATACGTATCACACCTGGTATCAGCAGCCGCTGGCATGGGGATTGGGCCAAAATGGGTACGAGAACATTGGAATCGGTCAGTAGGAGGCCGTTTTTTTTATACTTGGTCCGACAAAGGCAGAGGAAAAAGTCTGCCTCTGATACTTCATATGACAGCAAAGGTGAGCAGCACAGTGAAAAGTGAAAAGGGTATTTACACGAGTACGTATTCGTACGTACTGTAAATAGTATTTACAGTACGTACGAATACGTACTCGTTATTACGTACAGTACTCGTACGAGCTGGTCCAGCCGTAAAAACGATAATAGTTCTATCGGCATTTTTGCAATCGTTTGGAAACACTAGGACTTCAAATTTTACAGCAGTGTTCCCAGGCCTGCAGCGCATATGTAGACGTTAGATTTTTTTGAATCCGAGTTGTTTTCGTCGAGAAACATCATGTCGAGTAAATCCCGACACTTACGGGGGTGTCTCGATACTAAATTCGGTACGAAAGTCCGAAACAGACGGACAGCGGATGAGGCTGATTCTTGGTGTGAAGATGCCTCGAGGCATGACAAGACGATCGATATCCTCACCATCCCTTAATTCGTTGTATATCAGGAGATATGACGTGTCTAGTGTTTACAATACAAACTTAAGATGTTATGATGTTTGACACGAAATCTGGATTTCCCAGCCCAAATTATCGATTTTTTCCATATTTTTTTCAAAACGTGATTTGCATCGTTGTCGTCTACAGCTTCAAAGAGGGTCAAGGTTGATTTTTGTTTTTTTTCCTCACTTATTGGCGAAAACGTGATCCGGAATTTTGTTCAAACGACCATAAAATCCCGCCATCGGAAAAAAAAAACTTGACCCTCTTTGAATCGTTCGGTTGTGCTCTTAGGGAGCTCCGTACAAATTTTCAGGTCGAAACTCGAACAATTGCGTTGGGAAAAAGCTGGCCAATACACCATAATCCTCTCGGCCGGACCAGCTCGTACGTGTAATATGTATTTTTTTCATATCCATACTACAGTACGTATTGTTAGGTAGATCGTGCAATACCAAGTATACCAAGTAGATACTCGTATTACTCGTATTTAAAATTGGAACATCACGAGGGGCTTTCGCAAACATTAATATTGCCAGCAGCAACAGTGCTGCCTACGTACCAGGTACCAGATGCCTGGTCAGGAGGAGATATGTATCTGTCAACGACGTTAAAAAAAACGGCCGAAGTCAAAACCGAACTACAGTATTAATAATAAGCAGCACAAGCGTACACTATCCTGTAAAACAACATACGAGTAACACCTTGAGGTACTCCGTCCGGGCAGCCTCCTCAAGGTTCCCCTTCACGACGCTCTTTGTCTCCCTGATCCTAAGATCTTCCTTCTCCCACAGTGCGAACTTTTCCTCCTTCTTGATCCCGGCCCTCACGGCCTCGCTCCTAACATCCTCCATCTCCATGGCAGCTGTTGCTTCGGCCTGCTCTGCCTGGTTCGCAACCTGACCCCAGAAATCGTCCAACGCGCACTGCTCGCGCTCGGCCAGGCTCATGCTTCGACGTTCCATCTCGGGAATGCCGCAGGCATTTGCTGTTGGTCCAGTGCCAGACCCTTTGACAACCTCCCCCATCATGGCGATCGGGGGTGGCCGCACGCGGCAAGTCGAATGTTCACGGGTCAAGGAGCCAGGTGTATATCTTTTTCTTTGATTTTTTGCGGTCTGCAGCAGTATACCCTAGCCGACTACGCTACATACGACAACACTCGGATCGTGTGCCTCTGATGGGCTCGAGGCAAGTGTTTTTCATGGCGGCGCGTTCTAAACTCGGCTCAGCCCTTGGAAATCGAGACGAGCAGGCTGGAGCGGCGGCAGAGCGGCGAATGAGGATGCGGAGCGCGACCTCCGACTTGCGAGTAGGCGGGCTGGCCGGCCGAAAACGACAGAAACCCGAACGCGACGGTTTCAATATTTTATCCACTCGCGATGATTGGTGGGAGTCTCGCCGCGTGTTGCGTAATCTCACCGCATTTTCGGACCCTTTTTTTTTTTTTTAAGTTGACTCCGTGTGGGGATGTGAACGCCGTATTGCACGAACCACCTGGTTCGAGAAGACACTCTTACTGCCATAGGCTCTCAGTAACACCTGTGTAGAGTATGATGCGTACTTGTATACGCCAAATAGTACCTGGTCTGCCCCGATAGTAGTAGTGTGGCACTACTGCTGTACAAACACTGCTGCGCGTAGGCTGCTGTGCCGGTCATTATTTCATGATGTAACCCTGTATAATAACCACGTAGTAGGTGCATAGTGCAGAGGTTTTCACCCCAACCGCGAAGTCCATGATGCACTGACTATCCGAGCCCCTTCTCTGACGTTTTTAAATTTGAACGAACATCGTACAACAACAGGAGGGCGCTTTGCCGGTGGCTAAAACACAAAATAATAAAAAACGTGCAACATATTTTTTTGTCGACCCCTCCGTGGGGGGAGGGGTAGTAATGAGTGTATGATATCCAAATCCCTGGGCCCCCCTGCCTGGTTCGTGTAAAATAGCACCTGGTTCGTCGGTTGGTGTATTCTACAGGCGACAAGAGCACATGGTTTGTCCACGGATGTGTTCTGTAGACAAAATACCAGCTCTTACTGGCGAGAGACAAGCACTTGTTTAGTCAATCCACGGCTGGCCCACAGGTGACAAGTCGCAAATCAGTGCGTAACTAACAAAAAAAAGTGCCAGTTATATTCCTGTCGTTGTCATGCGTTTGTTGCGAGATTTTGTATGCGTTGCTTATCGATGACCATGTGCTCCATATCCTTCGACCTGCTCAACCCCTTTAGCAATGTACCCACGTTTCGGGGGGGAAAATACTTGGAATTAGAGTAGGAATCGTTTTGTAGTGGCTCAAGGGTAAGCATGTTTCATGTTTCGGCAACACTTACTCATGTCAGCCGTACGTAAGGCGAGGACTTTTTCATGTCAGCGGTGGGTCCACCCGGTGATACGCTCTCTTTTATATTTATGTCAGCCGCGCGCCGGGAGTCCAAGCCGAATCGCGGCAACAAGACATGGCCTTATCGTAGCGCGTGCGTAGCTTGTTGCGTGATACGTCAGCCCGTGACTAAAACAACTGGTGTGAGGTGTAAGAGAACAGTTTGGTGGTGGCGAAACCGGTGAACGAAACAACGGGAGATTTGGCCCGCGGGAACGGTTGTCTGTGCGTTTTAGAAACCGCAGTACACATGTACCCACAAACGAGCGGTTCAGCTTGCGGCATCCATGATCGGCGATGCAGGCACAGATCCCACCTCAACATCGTCTCGTCTCAAATCGAACAAGAACCACTACTAACAGTAGTGTCTATCCCTTACATGCTTACCGTAATCATGCGAAGGTTCGCACCCATCGGAAGGTTGGCACCCATCGGAGAGATAGCACCGGGGTGCGATAAAAAATACAAGGTAGAAACATTTAATCGTGTTTTCGCACCCCCATCGGAGAGATCGCACCCCGGTGCGATCTCTCCGACATAAATAGAAATTTGAGGGCCACCGCATCTGTAGTAGGTAATATTCTCATTTCTTTCATACTCCGATGATATATCACCAGTGCACCACTCCTCTCAAACGTACTTTACCAACGCATGGTAGGTCAAGTCGTTTTAGGTACGTAGCTTTGAGTCATTTACGCAGCACCGTTGCCCCAGTACGGCCCGGTGTATTTCGATTCAGCAGCGCACCCATCGGAGAGATCGCACCGGGGGTGCGCCAAAATAGAAGAACAGCATGATTTAATTGTGTTTCCGCACCCCCATCGGAGAGAACGCACCCATCGGAGAGATAGCACCGGGGTGCGATAAAAAACACAACGTAGAAACATTTAAAAACGCGATCGCACCCGGTGCGAACCTTCGCATGATTACGGTACACAAGCCGAAAACATGGCCGTCTGTGGAAAAGTTATTTACACTGCTTATACCGTATTAAGCGGTTGAAACAACCCTTCTTACTCTCTTCACGTTGGGCTTCTAACAACGTTCACCACTCGCCCCCCCCCCCCCCAATGTAAGCCGCACGAACCCCGAAGCACCTGCGACAGTTCGGGCCCAGTTTGGTGTTGAGGAAAAGCAAGCAGCGCAAATCCGGGCTTGTCACCAAAACAAACCTCTATCAACAAAAGTCAACCTATTTTTGCGCACCAAGCAGGAACTGCACGCAAGGTGCCGCCTGCGCGCACGACATCTGCTCATCCGTCGGCAAAAACGCGTACATGTCGAGGTCAGGCATTCCTATCGGAAACCCTTCCTCAGACCCGAAGTCGTCCGATGCCTCCCCGTCCGATGCCTCCCCGTTCGACTCACTCCCGTCCGCCCCCCCTTGCCCCCCACTCCGAGACCCTTTCGCGTCCTTACGCCCTGCTGTCTTGGCGCCTTTCGCCGCTGCGGAGGCTGAGCTGCCGGCAGATGACACGCTGTCGCTATCTTCCTGTTCTGTTTCCCGGGCTTGACCTTTACCGCCGGCCCCCTTCTTCTCGTCCCCCTTTCCCTCCTCGTCTTCCCCGTCCTGGCTCTCCCCGTCGTCCTCCTCCTCGCTATCGTCGTCGTAGTGAATCGCGCAAAACGCGTGTCGTTTCCACACAGTCAAGGTGTCTCGAGAGTGAGGCCAGCGCGGAAGTGGCACCTGCCGGCCGGGTGGGAAGCACGCAGCAGAGAGAGAGGGGGGCAAAGCTCGTATAAGAACTCCCGACAGCCTTTCTTTATGTCCTTCTATATACGAGCACTGTCGGAGCGTCAATATTTAGCACTCCTCAGCAATTCTACAGCTAGCCACGCGCACTCGGTTGAGCGAGAATGGGTGGGGGGAGGGGTGATCTTCGTCGCTCAAGATCACGCGGAAGGGTAACACTACTGTAGGTGTTTCAACAAACGCGTCCAACACGTGAACCTTCTCCGGCCTTGAGGCCACCAAGCCGAGGAAATCGAACGGGGGGAGCAACAACATCGAGATTGTGTAATCTGACTCTCGAGGGCTGCTTCAGCACCCGAAGTTCCAAAGTCTTTAGGAGTAAACATGCTAAAGGTGCTACAATCGTAACACGCTCCGGCATCTGCGACACGCTCTTGTTCACCCAGAGAAGCAAGGGATACATTTTGGATGGACAACAATGTTGGGGGACGGTGTCCGCTTGTGGCACTGTGGTGGACGTGCTAGTCCAGAGGCTTGGCGCGAGCCGCCGTTAGGCGTGCTCGTTAGCTTTGCTTAGAAGAAACGTATGATGTTACAAAGAAGGCTCTCTCTCTGCGACAATATGAGTTGAAAGAAAATAGATAGGCTGGTACACGCACCTACTATTATCCCTGCTACTGTAGTACGGCATTGTTCCCGATCAGCGACTCAGTTGGCTGCTGGTTACTGTTGCTGTAGCATAGTACCTACATCAACAAACAAAAAATGATTACGCATGTGTGAAATGCTCGTATCAGGTTTTCCTCGCAGGCCTACATACATTCAATACATTCAAAGTTTCGGTTCTGATCAGCCTCTACTGCCAAATCTCGAGTGCGACGAGCCGGAGCGGAGCCTCCAAAAGCTCAAATCCGGGATGGCTACCGGCGATCGGTGATCGAAACAACTCATGGGAGCTGCTGTGGTGTCCAGTAGTCATCGTGAGCTCTTATGGACCAACCTTAAGGATGCAGTGGAACTTGGACGCCAGTTCCTCTTGACAGTCGCTCGAGGTGGTGCGACCCCACGGGGTTTGGCCCGGCGTCATGCTCACGGAGTCTCCGAACAGCTCGCCAACGTGAATTACCTTCGGCGAAATACACGCACAGGCGCGTACATACATACACACACGGAGTAAGACAGCGGTGATGATCCGGAACGCGCGGCACGCCGAATTGATACTTCAGACTTGAAGATATTTTCGAGCTCATGCCGTTCTACAAGCCTCGTCAACTGACGTGCGATATACTTCCCATAGGTTTGTCGGGAAAAAGACACCCCCGCGGCTTCAAGCTTCACTAGAGGCTCGTGGCTTCGTTCAACCCCCCCCTTATTTTCAGCCGCCAGAAACTGTCCGTAAACGAAAAAACAAGGATCATGTTCGAAGCTGCATACTCGCTAAATGAAAAGGAGCGGTGTCCTTCAACAGCACAGTATGGTACATACGAGTACCCGTTATTGATTTGTGATCGTGGTTTTGCAGCGATGTCACCATGCAAACGATCTACGCTGGTGGCTCGCAGATAGCCCCTCCCGTGATCACAAGAGAACGTTAAGAACGTCGACATCACGATAGCGGCAGGTATACGCTCTCGTACGCCGACAACAAAAAATATGTCGCCGTTGTAATCTTCGCCCTAGGTGACGAAAACAGAGCAGAACACGGGAGTACGTGGCACCACGCGAAAAATAATATGGCGGGTGACAACTATAACAGAGGCTGGTCACCGTCGACTCTGGGAAGCTTCACCCAAGGGACGTACCGAGTATTGGAACCACGTCTTCACAGTTGTCCTCTAACACCAGCTACTATCTATCGCTATCTAGAAAAAGGTCGTGAGACGACGGGCGGCCCGGCCCGGTTCGGCGCCGCAGTCCCACCTTCTGGAGCACACAATGAGGTTTCACACGTGCTATCAAATCGAAGGCTAACACATGAACGCGGTATGCGCGATGACCGACTGCACGTTACCCACTCCGTTCGGAAGCAGGCGCTAAAACAAATGGTAGCGAATGTCGCCGCAACGCCCGACCCCCCCCCCCCCCCCCCCTCCCACAGCGTGCACCCACCACGTCTCCTTCGAACGCGTGCAGGCAGCGGAGGCCCAGGCTCTCGGTTTCGCCCTCGAAGTCGTCGGGGTAGCACAAGAACAGCGACCGCTTCTCGTTGCACTCTTCCTCGAGGACATCGGGACCGCCCTCCTCCACCTGCGATTGGTCGCCAGCCAGCCAACAACAGATGGGTCAGCTCATCCCTTATCACACTGAAAATATCCTCTTACTCGACTGTAGTTCCGAGTGTTTTTGTCCCCGAAGTACAGATGCATTCAGTTGTAAGGGGGTTGAATAAAAACTTGGCGAGAGAAGCGAATGCGTTGACTTGAACTACCGACGGAAAAAAGCACGGGCGGTCGCCCGGGTGGACCGGCGGCAGTTGTCTGCGCTACAGCACTTCGCCACGAGCTAAATAAGCGGGACGCAGGGAGTCAGACGTTTCCATTTTCAGCTGCGGGTTTGTGGTCGGAGGCAAGGGTGCACCCCGCCGTCCTTAGTACTGCTGTCTCGAAAGCGAATCGGCGGGTGGGCCGCGTCGCTGTGCCAGCCGAGCAAGTGCAGAATGTGAAGAGATTCACCAAGAAGTTTCCCCCCGGATTTGTCTGACCGACACCCAGCTCTCGCGCCGAGACCTCGACGCGACGCCGCGCCCTTGCTCTCCCTCCTTCCGCACGAACTATCTACTGCACGAACACCTCCTTCAGCAGCGCGCTAATCTTGTGCCCTATAACGACGTGCTCTAATCAACAAACCAACCAACACACTATTCAACCAACGAATCAACCAACCGACAAACCGTACAAACAACCAATCAATCAATCAGTCACAGACAACGAACCGATCAATACAACATTCAACCAGCCAATCAGACACCCAGCCAATCATTTCAGTCGACGCACCTTCGACCAGAACGACGGCGTCATTTCCTCGTCCTCTCCGGCATCGGCAAGGTTCTTCCCCTTCTTGACCCCCCCATCAGTCCCAGGAGCCTCAGACTTCGAGCCCTTCTTCGGCAACTGCTGTCGGGGAGCGGAGCCCCCCGCGCCAGGGGATCCCGCCGCTTTGTCGTACGCGTTGAAGTCGACGCCCCGAGCGCGCAACAGCATCGCCCAGTACCCCAGCCCACTACCGATCTGCAGGAGGCCGGCGGGAGCCGTCCGGGACCAGCAAATAGTGCGAGGGGCCATCAGCGGTGTCAGCGTGCGTTGCGCAGGCACCAGTCAGCTTGGATTTAAGGAGCGGTGACAGGAGGGAAAATGGTCGGCGTGCGCCCGCTCCAAAAGGCCTCGAGGCAGCGAGGAAAACAGCAGGGTTCTCTTGCTGAAATACTTGCAAGTATACTGGTAACAAAGAAAATAGTTTTTTTTTTAATGTTTGTGACCAAGAGCTCACGCGTTTGTCGGGAGCGGGGCAATACCGGGGCTGCAACGATTGCTTATGTGTCGAAGGGTATCGCTAGGGGTGAGGTGTGTAACTCAGATCGGGACTAATTCATCTTCGCCGATCAAACCCTTTTGGGCCTTGTTACGGAGCGATCGAGTACGCAATCAATCGCAAGTGGTTGGGACAACCAATAAAAAAAAGGCACACCACGTTTCGGGAACAAACAAACTTACGCAGAGTTAAGAGTAGACTCCTTTGAATATACTAGTGGTGAAACGGTTCTACGACATGCCTTGCGCTTGGAAAGGTTAGGGCTATGGTAGGGTTTAATCCTTCTCGCTGTGTGCAGTGCGCATCCACTCACTTCGACGACGGGCCCGAAGTGCTCCACGATCCGCAGCGCTCGCTCGTCAGGGATCGCCCACGCGAACCTTACAAAATAAGGATCGGACACACGGAGAGAAAAACAGTCGATAGGTGAGACACCAACCACACGAACGAACGCTGTAACGGGTGCACCAGTAGTACCACCTGTATCGCCTACTGCTACGCACGGTGGTCCAGAGGGAGTTGGGTATATTTTGGAGGCGGTTCGGTCAGTATTCGCGAGTTCGATGCTTGGTACAGAACCGTACCTTGCGTGTACGTATTCCTACGTAGTACGTGAACAGCCTATAAATATAAATATGCATACTCCCTAAAAATCCGTGCTAAACAGAGTGTAACAGGACCTCACCAAACATGCGACCCATCATCCATCCGATTTCGAGTCTCATCATGCAGATTCATACGGTAGGATCTAGTCTGGGAATCCAGACTTGGAGGACGGCGTGCTCGCCTACGCGTCTACAGCTCTACGAGTATAGTTGCTGCGTGGCTTGTGGGGCTGCTTTGTCGCGGGCTCGAGGCCAAAACAGGAAGATCACTATCCTTTCGACTCGAGGATAACGCACCACGATTCAACTATTAATCGCGCATTACCGGCGTTGCCGGGGCATAACCACCGCGCCCATCATCTAGCGCGAGAGAAACAACGCCCCCCACCATTCCGGTGAGACCCATATCATATCATACACACGAATTTACGAAGTAATAAGAATGGATGAATTACCTACCTTTGCCTCAGTCTGTCGCCACCCTCACACATGATCTCCCACAGCTCCGCACGCCGGTCATCAGACAGCGCAGGATCAAAGAGCCTGGCCATGTCTTTCGGCCACGTCTTTCGTAGCTCCTGAAAACTGTCCAGCAGTTCTATCTTCTCAGCGGTAGTCGTACCCGCAGCAGCAGTAGCACCCTTGTTACTGGTGGTCGCACCAGCATCGGAGGTCGTGGATCCTGCGGTTTGCTTTCTCCGCCTTTTTGCATTTCTTGAAGACGGCATAGCAGCGTTTTTGCTAGATTGCACACACCAGCAAGCTACAGGTGCTATTTCAGCTACCCTGTCGTGGTCTGGTAGAGAGAATGGCTGTGCACACTGGCTCGCTGGTGTCAAGAGAGCAGTGTACGGTGTACGGTGCACTTCGGTACCACGGCAGCGTGTGGAGTTCCAGAAAAAAATATGGCCATAGACTTTGGGGGTCTCTGAGATGGAACTCCCCTCTGGATGTTCATCAGGACCGATCCCAGAATCGTTCTCAGCTCACAGCTGACCCAGGTGACCAGCTTCTCGGCCCGCTCTCGGCACACTTCAACCACGACCAACCTCATAAATTGGTACACAGAAAACAACGAATAAAGATGCCCCCGCATCTTGTGAAGATCAAGCTAGATGGAGACCTGCGGATCATGGAGATTCCTACCCCTCCGAGCTTTGACGGTCTCGTGAAGGCGGTGGCGGAGGCCTACGCAGTTCCGGCCGGAAACGAAAAGCGATTCGCTTTCACATACAGGGACGCTGATGGAGACGAGGTACGCGTGGGAAGGCATCGAGACATGCTTGTGTGCCCCAAAGTGTGAATGGCGTATGCAGGATAGATACTCGAACGCGCGTCTTGCGATTGGCCAGGATCGTCGCAGGCCTTCGGTTGATGATGGCATCTCATGCGGGACTTGGTATTCGTGCGTTTTCCTTCTTGTACGAGTAGTCTCACAGGCAGGAAGACAAGAAAGTTGGACTCCGATTTTCTCTTTTGGTATACGAGTAGACTGGGATAATTCGAGAATTCGAGAATTCCAATTTGGAACCCCGGGGGACAACGGGGCACTTGATGCACTTGGTGCTCTGTCGCTCTGTCCCTTTAGCGATATATATAGGCATGGCTGTGCTACGCTTTGCCTGGATTTCTTGAATATCAGCACGGCCCATCTCGTGTAAAGTCGCAGAAGGTTGAAGAATTCCAATTCCCCCCCCCGTTTTTTCGTTTTTCTCCCCTTTTCACTTTCCACCATCCTCGCTATTCTCGTACCTGTTTTTTTTCACCATTTTTATTCGAATTCGTCCGTTTGGAGAAGGTACTTGTAGAAATATTAGGCCTGGGCACTGGTGTGTAATGGCAGTATGAATCTACTGGCAGTAGTAATCTACTGATTGGCCCGGCCAGTATACAGTACCGGCCCGCTCATAAGAAAGGAACTCACAAAAAAGTCAGCCTGAAATTTTGAAAAAAATAAGAAAGCTCTCAGCCTCGTCAGTGCACAAGCTTTAAGAAAGTGACCCCTTCCTGTGGCTGGCCTAGGCCCAAGCCACCATTACCATTCATTGTACAGCACTACGTATTAATAGGGAAAACATCTTCTCGGGGACCAAAATAAGAAAGCGCAGCATAAAAAAGTCTGCCTTCGCGCGCGCCAAGAATAAGAAAGTCAGCCTGAGCCCGATTTGAGGTTTCTTGTGAGAGGGCCGGTACTGCATTGGCCAGTAGGTCTTATGTTACGTGCACCCAAGAAACACGCCATATTATAGTACGGAAACCCACCAAACGCTTTTCGGGAGGAAAGAGGAGAGACGAGAGACAGTATTCGTACACTGCTGCAATCCAGTCTACTGATTGATTTTGACGACAGGTATAATCGCTGCTGACTGAGTCAGCCAGTGCCCAGCCCTAAGAAATATTAATATTGATCCGGGCTTCCGAGGCCTGTTGCGCAAAACCGCAATTCCGACCCAAATGTTGCGCCAGCGCTTCATCGCAAAAGCGCAACAGCTAATTATACGAAAGGACCTGTCCTCTGCCCCCCACCCACATTTAGTCGGCAGCCCGGACAGAGGTGTTCCTGTGGCTTGTTGACCGCCTGGCCCCGTTGCCATCATTACGGGTGTTGTCGTTGTTGCTGTGGTCGCCGCTGCTGTTGTCGTTGCCACAGAAGTACGGTACGCAGCGCTCGGTCTTCGAAGAGACAACAGACGATCCTTATTATCCCTATCCTGCGACTCCGCAAGCCCTCTCCATGCGTACGTTTCAGCGAACAACCTTTCCACTATATGTGTCTGATTCGCAGGAAGCAGACCTTGCACAACCTCCTCTGCCCTTCTGACCATCCCCGCCCCCCCCCTTCGTCCGCGTTTTCCTTTTGCTCAGGTGCGTTTCGACACGGACGCCGAGCTCGACCTCGCCCTCCGCAACTCCCCGTCCCCGCTCCGCGTTACTGTGAAAACTACACCCTCGCGTACCACCGCCGGCGCCGGCGCTAGCGGGGGTGCCAGCTCCGAGGCAGCCGGCTCCTCCATCCCCTCAACCCCCGGGTACGCCGTGGCCTCTAACGTGGGCTCCATCTGTGGCGGCGACGGCATGGAGGACGACAGCGATATGATCATGATTGACTTCCCCCCCCGGGAGGGGGTGGATGCCGGCTGCTCGGGTGAGAGCATGGCCGGCGACGACGTCTCCGGATCCGGCGCGGACGAGGCCGGCAAGGAGCAGGACCCGGATGAAATCGACGCTCCCGCCGCGTTTGAGGTCGAGGCCTCGGCGGCGCGAGACCCGGAAGGAAGCATGCTCTACCTGAAGGCCTCGATGCGCCTCGCCAAGCGCTTCAAGGTGCACCTCACGCCGACCCAGCTGTGGCGGGTGATGGCCCTGTTTCAGATCCAGGGCAGGCGGCTGGTGATCTACGGTCTGGCCCCTCGCCGTGCGCTGGATATGTCCGCCAATTCGTGCGCTGCGAGCGGGGCGTCGTCCGAGGAGGAGGGAGAGGGCGCCGCTCGCGGCGGTGGCAAGAAAGGCAACGGCGGCGGCCTCAAGCGGAGCAAGAGTCACGTGGCTCGCGGCCTCGTGGCTAGCCCCGTGCAGCAGCTCTTGAACCTCAACGGCATCGATATCCCCGAGGATGAGGTGCAGCCCTTGCTCGAAGCTCTACGCGTGCGCCCCAGGCGGCTGGTGAAGCTCGGCCTGCTACCCTCTGAGGCTGTCGCGGACATCATGGTGGACGAGCACCGCGATGGGAAAGGCCGTCGGGGAGAGCATTCCGGCCACCCCCTGCACATGCCCGGCGGCCGTTTCGGGCGCGACGGTGGAAGGGGCCCCGGCGGTAGGGGCCCTCCTCCTTTCCACGGCCAACCGTACCCCGGACATCACGGACACCACCACGGCCACTACTACGGCCCGGGCGGAAGCCACTCGCCTCCGTTCGGAGGACCTCCCCACCACCACGAAGGAGGCCCTCCCGGCTCGGGCGGGCACCCTTCTCACGGGCCTCCCCACTTCATGGCAGGACACCATAGGGAGCCGCACCAATCCAACGGTGGTGGCCATCATGCGGCACACTCTCACGCGGAAGGCCCCCATGAGGATGGCCCCGGTGGTAGGCACGGTCCCCCTGGCGCCCACCCCCCCATGTGGCAGAGCTACGCGGGAGGGTATGCTCCTCCTCCTCCTCCTCGCATGCCCGTCGGCGGGTATGGCTACAGCTACGGCTATGGTGGCCCTGGATCTCACGGGGGTTGGGGCGGATGGGGTGGCTACGGCGGCGGAGGCGGTGGTGGTGGAGGGGGAGGCGGGAGTGGTGGCGGCGGTGGCGGCGGCCGTGGCGGTGGCCGTGGCGGTGCAGGCGGTGGTCCAGGTGGCGGAGCCGGTGGGGCGGGCGGCGGAAGCGGCCAGTGTGGCGGAAACGGCGCCAGCGGCTTCAGCGGCGAGTCCCCCGGCAAGAGAGGCTTCGGGAAAGGCGTCAAGGACAACATGGCCATGGCGAGGTTCGTGTCCCATACCTCTGGAAGCGACGTCACCAAGGTCGCCAGCGGGCAGTCCTTCAAGAAGTCCTGGCTCGTGCGCAACGACTCCAGCACCACCTGGCCCGAGAACTGCTCCCTCGTCCCCGTCAGCCGGAACTGCGAAGACCTCTCCGCCCCTCCGGAAGCCCCCATCGTGGGCGACGTGGCGCCGGGGGAGGAGGTGACGGTCTCTGTCGACCTTGTCGCTCCGCTCCAGCCGGGCATGTACGAGGGATACTGGCGCGCCCGCGACAGCAGCCTTCGGAGGTTCGGCCAGCGCCTGTGGGCGAAGGTGATGGTGGCGGAAGCCGGCCAAGATGTGAATGCAGCGGTGGAGAGGCTGTCCCTGGACGACGGACACAAGGACAACAACTAGAAGCGGAGCTTGCGAAAGAAAGCTTCCGACTAAGCGACGGCATGCCGGCTTTTTTTCCCAGAGGCGCGAGCTCCCTTCCTTTCTTCCTCCCCCCCCCCCCCCCTTTCGTCGTCCTTTTCCTTTTTTTCCACCCCCTCGTTTTATACTGTCCGGTCTTCATTGGCGGGCTGAACGGGGGACTGGTGGGTGGAAGGAAGGAAGGAGGCGGGGTTGGGCGGGGTAAACAGGGACTCGTTTTTTCGGCACGCTTGCTTCTTCACCCCTGCAATCTCACGTCCCGATATGGTACCGTTCGCGGTTCGGGTGCGTGTTTTCGAGTGCAACTATTTTAGGTGGTTCTATGTTTTTGAGTTCATTCAGAGACACACCTACCTACCGTACTCTAGCTAGAGGATAACTCTCGTCTCGTCGCGGCGGACGGAGTTTTCTTCTTTTTTTGTTATTTGCGTGCTTTGTATACGGAGGGGAAAAATGGGTTTCTCTGTTTTGTGGCGGTTGTAGGCAGCGCGGCAAATGGAAAGCGCATGCATCACTTTGCCGTGGGTGTTTGTGGCGAGGGCTTGCCCAACGAAAGAGTAGAGGGGAAATATTTCCAAGAAAAGAACTGGGGATAGGTGTAGGATGGTGTTGTTGCTTCCAGTAGGGGGCATAGTTTTATGACGGGCGTCGCGAGTGGGGACTGGTGGGGACGGGCAAGGTTTGCCACATGTGGACGACATTGTTCCCGTGCTCACTTTTCTAAGTGGAGCGGCACAACGGCATTCAGCCCCTTCGATTGATATTATTTGATTTTTTGGCGTTTTTTCCCGAGGAGCATCAAACAGAAGATTCGCACAGCGTTGCGGTCGGCCACGGAAAAGTAGTAGTTGCACAACAGTAGTTTTTCGGAAGCATTATAAGGAGGATGTGTTCAGGCGTTCTGCGGGTGCTGTGAAGGCACGAAAGGCTGCATAGGGGACCGTAGTTGGAAAGTAGGGTAAGTAAAGTAGACGCCCAATTCGCTGTGTGATACTGGGCTTTCGGGCGAGTAGAGGGTGGTGCGGAATTGACGGGTTTCCAGCGATGGACAACAGGAATGCTGGGAGAGTCTTAACATTTGGCGTTGGCGAGTTTTTTTAGTGAATTAAGCTGTCGGACGAAGGACGCACGATCGAGTGTTTTATCTATCTGTCGTGCGATTATTCGTCGAAGGGGCGTTTTTGTTTTGTGTTGTCTCATGTTCGACGGAGATTTCATGGCTGTTCGTCAAAACAGGTGGCTCATTTATGGATTGTAGTATAGTCTACATCGCAGAACTAAGTCTTGTGAATTCGTGTCGTAAGACTCTCTGACGAGTTGCATCGAAAAATGGTGTAGTTACCTTCTTTGTGTCAGTACACAAACTACCAAAAGACTCTTTTGTCTTATATTTGTAGGAGCAAAAAAAAAAAAGTGGGTAAGCTTCGGCAAATCCCACACACAAAAAAAAACCATCGCTGGCATGCTGTGCCTTGCTTCATTTTTTTTTCTCGAGCGGTGTTGAATAGCCTGCCACGCGCTACGCCTCGTGTTGGACGCCATTCTTTCGCTTCGCTAGGTTGGCGGTCTCTCAAAATTCCATCGTCAGACACACGTCTGGAGGACTTTAATTATCGGCGAGAACCGAAAATGGCCGCGAGAACTCGCGACGCTTCCTGCTTTTTTTTTTAACACCGCGCGCTTGCGGGGGCGGTCACAAGAAAGGACGCATGCTACGATAGAGGTGCATCATATTCTTTCTGAGCTCCTCACTTAAGGAGCGCCATACCTCACCGAAAAAACGATTTTGGAGGAAAATAAAAGTGCTGCCGGATGAGAAATACCATGACCGAAGTATACTCTGAAACATATTTCGTCACAAAAATGAAATTCCGACAAATTTGGGTCAAGGAGCCCGATCGTTCAGAAAA
Source organism: Saccharina japonica (assembly GCA_008828725.1). Classification (NCBI taxonomy): domain Eukaryota; class Phaeophyceae; order Laminariales; family Laminariaceae; genus Saccharina; species Saccharina japonica. The sequence continues at coordinate 187,243 of MEHQ01003835.1, forward strand.
CGATTCAGCGAAAAAGTGCTACTTCTACCGTAGCACGTGTCAAAGGGCGAACGACAGGCGCCGCGCCAAATCCCATGATGATGAACACGCGTCCCATAAATTGAGCGGAATTTTCTTCCGCGTTACACGTTGCGATGTGGACGACAATCTTACCACGGCTGCTGATATTTTACATGTTTTTTTGTCACATCACGGACAAAAGCGGTCCCCGGTACTACGAGTTGCATACGTACCAGGCAGAGTCGCAACATCACCAGTCACGTGTCTTCATAGATAAAAATGTTGCCAGTCGTGAAAAGGACGAAGCAGCCCAAGCAAAGCGGTTCCAGACCGTGCTCGGGCCGCGCTCGCCAACGTCCCACCCAGCCCTCACAAAAAAGGCTAACGACTGCTGCATCTGCCATGAACACGCAACAACAGCTGCACAACCTTTCTTTCCACCCACAAACGAACGCGACGACAGTGACAGATGACGCGGTGGGTAATAAAAAAGGGACGATTTCGCCCCACATCTTCTTTCACCCCCCCCCTCCCCCCCTTTGCAACCCCCCCCCCCACGCGCGCGCGATATCCGTTGGGCGGTCGTCATGCGTCACGCTTCGCCTGGCGAGACTCCAGCTCGCTCTCGAACTTCCGTACGTCGCACCGCTGCAAGAAATCCTGCTTATTTAGGAAACCCTTTCCGTCCTTGGTGGCCTGCTGCATTTCTCCCTCGATGCCCTCAGCCGTCTTGTATGTTTCCCAGTCCATGGAAGATTTTGTCACCTGTGGGATCGAGCGGGGCGTTGGTAGGTATAAGGGGGCGTTTTTGACCGCTCGATTGCACCCTTGGTTGATGTGCCACAGCAGTACATATCCGATCGCCGTCCAGCTACATAGTACAACTATTATAGCTACACGTTTTACAGCTGCAAACAGTACCCCCACACTAAATCCAAGCAGTGTTTCTCCGAAGACGTGGGTCCAGATTTATAAACGGGCTAAAAACCATAAAAAATTGTGCTATTACGGGGGATCATAGTAAATAGGACCTACGGTCCACACAAAACCCTATACATTTACATTTTTTTGCTAACAATATTTGGTCCTATTTACCATGGTCCTCCGTAATATTAATATACTTCGAAGTATTGACACAATTTTGCGCACGCAAGAAAATGTTGTGCAATACTCAACGATTGCATTGCGTCTGTATGGACTAGGCTCGCCTTAACGCCCTTTTCCAACGAGGGGGCGCCTTCAAGGCTGTTTCGAGCCTTAATGGCGTTCATCGTGCCCACAAATGACGCCGTTAGGCCGGAAACCCCGTAAGCAGGGGACATGGTAGATAAAATACCCTATTAAAACTCGTTTTAGGTCATTTTGCGAAGGATTTTCGCTTTGGAACCCTGTGGGCCAAAAGGGCTTTTCAGATACATGGCCCTTGTCCCCTCCTTTCGGCAGTTCCCGTCAAAAGGTGGAATAGTTGGGCACGATAATCGCCATCAGGGCAAATAAAGCACTTGATTCTGCAACAGACGTTCCACTACGATTCCAAATAGTTTTTCCCCAGAAGGTTACGTAGTGCATGGGCCTTCACACGTGCCTTAGTGATCACATTTGCCTTAATGCGGGCCTTCGCCATAAGCCTGGACGCCACCTGAGACAAGCCTTAAAGGCAAGGACCTGCAGAAGTAGTACGAACGCATCCGCAACTCGGCACAAGCTCAACATCCTATGCGTACCTCGACGTGAAGACAAAGAAGAAATATTCAGATTGCACCACACTACGTATCGTCTGCTTGACCAAACATGCCTTGTGCCGCAGCTGCTGCTACTGCTACTTCTCACCGTAGAAATGGTCTTGGGCCCGTCTATCGCAGCAAGCACGTTGTCGAGCCCTCCCTTCTTCTGCTTGGCGGCCACGGCCGCGTGTTCGGCAGACCCGGCCGTCACAGCCCGCTTCACCCTGACATTGGCCATCGGGGCCACATACACGAGGACGGACGAAAAACGAAAGCACTTGATTATCGAAAACATATCAGGCCAACCCAGAGCCACAGCAGCGCAGGTAGCAGTCATAAACGAGGATAAAAACACAGACGAAAACACTTGAGTAGCTAATCAAGAGTAAGCTAACTCAGTGCCACGACAGCAGAGGTAGCAGCAGCCCGCGGTACTTCGACGAGTCGCTTGAGACACGAGCAGCATCGCTCCTCCCTTAGACTGCCTCAACTACCAATACAGCATTTTCTGGGGGGGGGGAAAGTGATGCCGTGCCGAAACAGCGACAAGAGCGCGAAAGCCCAGCGGCACGACGAGACTTGAGACTCACACGATGTCTTTCCCGGCGTATTTCTTGACCTCCGTCACCTCCACCTTTCGGCTTGAGGCCAGCACTTTCTTTCGCTTCGCGGCGTCGATACCCCCACCTCCTCCCCGTCGCTTGGCGTTGCCAGCCCCGGACACGATGCCGGACGCCGCTTTCTTGCCGAAGATGCCCGCGAGGACCTGCTCTTGGCAAGCAAGGGCAAAGTGACGGTCGTTAAAAAATGGACTATGTAGAGAGAGACAAATAATATTGGGGAGGTGCTAGAGGGGGGGGGGGGGTAGCCCTGCAGAGCCTTCGCAGCATTGCGGGGCAATAAGCGGTAAGGGGCAAAGGTCAAATCGAGTCAGCCGCGAGAATGCGGGCCGGGTACAGGTAGGAGGCGCACGCAGCAAGGGGAGGAGTGAGGAGGGTGGGGGGATAGCACTGCAAAGCGATTGAAGTATTGCGGCGGTGCAATAGTCAGCAAGGGGTGGGCAAGCGACACTATAAATACGTCGTTTTTACCCAAAATTTTCACGTTGCAATTAGGTGTCAAGCCAATGGGATAGACAGCGCTAAATGTGAGAGTTGGTACCTTCACGTACACGTCAACGACAGACCTGTGCCGAACGAAAGGTACAACTGAACGGCAACACATAGACCAGGAGGGTGGACACAAATAGAGCACGTACCGCCCCAAAGCAGCACGCGGGCTGCGCTGACACAGGAAGCTAACGGGCGTTTCACATGATCGGCGAGAACCAGTGAGAAAATACTCCTTCTGCCGTTCTACCAATTCGTGTGAATTGCGTTTTCGAGTCATGACGATCGCCCCTACCAGTAATTGGGGAGTTCGTTTCACCTGGTTAGCCTTCTTTGTGGCCTTTTTCTTCGACTTCTTCCCCTTCGCCTTCCCAGACGCTTTATCTGTAGAGCTATCCGCTGCACCACCAGGCGGAGCATCTTCCGCGTTCATACTTGCCCACAGGTCGTCGATTTTCGATCGATTTTGCGCGCTTATCCCCGTCCCCAGTGTCTCCTCGGGCTGAGGGATAAAACGCGGCAAACGTGGGCGGACGGAGAGTTTGTGGCGTATTCGGAGAACAAGCAACCGGAAATAATCTCGTTCCGTTCCAATCAGTCAAACCGGTCTAATAGGGTCAACGCCTCATGTTATGGAGTGGTCCCCTCAGTCCTCAGTCATATATCATGCCTCCCGTCTATTAATAGTCTATACAAGTACGACACCTGTCTACCAGGTACCAGGTACGTGATATGGTGAGTAAGACATGCTATCGTAGCCCTGGAGAAGCTCGCGGTACTTTCGAGATTGCTGCTGCTGCGCTGCTCCTCCGACTTCCGTTAGATGCTCAGCCAACTTGAGGCTCCAAGGCCCGGCGCTCACCTCGCCAAGATCGTCGTCCTCCTCCTCATCCCCTGCCGCTTCGTCTGCGGGAACCAAAGCAAGCAGTACGTCCATATCAACAGCCGGGGGAGGGGGGGGGGGGGGGGGGCGTACACATGACGTATTTGTTGCTTGCCTTAGTCATTTGACCATCGGCCACGAATCCCTTCCGAGACAGCAAGGGGTCGGAGTTTGAAACCAATACAGCATTGTGATACTCGTACACGTATACAAGTTTCCCCTCCGGGAAGTGCCTAGGGGAGCGGCGCAAGAACGAACATGAAAACCAAACAGCATATATATATAAATTGACTTGGGTTTTGTGAGCGGGCAGAAAATGACTTGGTTTCAGTGTGGGTTCAAAATTGACTCGGTTTTTGTGTGGGTGGTATAAATCGACTTGTGCTTCGTGTGCGGGCAGGAAATGGTCGAAATTGACTTGAAATCAGTGTAGGGATTGAAATTGACTTGGCTTTTATTATTTCGATTGCCCTGCGACAACATGCAGCATGAGTTTCAACATTGTTGATCACTCATGAGCATCCCCGAACAGAAGAAAATCAAGGCCAACCAAAACTAGAAGGAACCTATATACATAGATGTATGGAATGCATTTTCACTCCTTTCTGTTTTTACTTCCTGCCTAACCTTCACCAGGTATGTACATACGTAATTGCTATTTAATTTAGGGTCTCGATCAAACTGAGATAGTTTCGTGGGCGGGCCGAAAATTACCTGTTTCTAGTGTCCGGATCGAAATTGAATAGATTTTAGCATGGGGATCGATATCGGCTTGGATTTTGTGTCGGTAGTCGAATATGACTTGGTTTTTGTGTCGGGGCATCGAAATTGACTTGATTTTTAGAGGTGGAATCGAACATAACTTGATTTTAGAGATAGTGGGGATCGAACATTACTTGATTTCACCGTTGGGGTCGAAATCAAATCATGGTTTTTCTGTAAGGGTGGTTTAGTGTCGGGATCGAAATTGTCATGGTATTTGTATGGGGGTCAAAATGTACTTTGTTTTTGGTGATACACGTACTCGTAAGAAATAAGGGGGAAGACAAAACAAGACTCACACACACAACTACCGGTACACAACAAATCAGTTGTGCTCCTGCGAGTGTTCGCTGCCAACGAGTACTAGCCAAATTTCTTAAAACGGCCTGGCCATCCCCTACCTGCGAGAGTTGGCCCCACCCTCAAATATATTTGGATTTGAAATATCGGATTTTTGACAATTTGAAAATATCACGAAACGTGACGAAAAATCACCTATTTTCGTTTGGAAAGAAATCTCACGAAATCGTGATATTTTGTCATGCCAAAACGTCATGAATCGTGATTTTTTTTTCGTTCGTTAGGAACGGCCCTCGCAGATGGCCCTAAAACTCACTCGTGCCCGTGACCTGTGATAACAGAGATTTCCAGAGTATTAGTACGTAGTTGAACTCGCGAGTACCCGGGCATTTGCTAAAAGGGATAAAGCTTTATAATAAATAGCAGTAGAAAAAAAACAAGTATACAGTCGTAATTCTGTACCTCCATGCCAAAAAAAAAGGAAACAGAACGTTTCCGGGATTTGAACTCACGTTTTTACGTATTCAAGTCGGGAAGTCGGACCCTAAAGTTACGTGATTACTTGCTAGAAATAATGTTCTCGTTTTTGGGGCCAGACCGCCCGAAGACTGGTATCATCGCATGCGTCGGCATGCAGCATGCAGGGCACACGCGTGACACATGGGACCCACAAAAGCAAGCAGCAGGCAGAAGAGAGGCGGTGGTGGTGTGGTTTGGTGACGGATTGCTGGCTCCTATGAAAGCAACTACTCGTAGCAACAACACAGAGCACAGCACAGATCTGTCTCCGAGGCGCACAGTGTTGCACCACTATGTCCGGAAATGTAAAGACAGTTTATACATTTATTTAATAAAATAACGTTGCTTACATTTCGGGACAGCGGAGAGATTCGTACATGAGCATCGATCTGCAGGTATGATGCCACGATTCGGAAGAACGCAGGGTTCGACAAAAGCAACTCGTCACGGTACAGCACGGATCTGCCGCACGCGCATGCATGTTGTAATGCCTGCTGCTGCTGGGCGGCAGGGTTGTACTGTAGCACGCTCTCTGCGGTGCTGCTGCTGTTATTGTGTGCTCTCCGTGCTCCTGGCAAGAAATACGCAAAAGACGCACGACTGAAAACAAAACAGGGCCTCACACAGAGAAACCCCTGAAATCGTGTCCGGACGGGCTTCCTGTGTCGGCGTACTTAGCGTTTTGCCGAAAAGTGCTCGTGCGAAGAGAAAAGTTGAGAAAAGCACGAAAATATCACAAACATAACTATACATACACGAAATACGAGTATACGTATACGGAGTACGCGTAGCAGGAGAGCAGTATCATATCGTACCAGTACTCTTTATGAATACTATCAAAGAATGGGAGTATCCCACGGCGGTTACGTATCATATTTTAGATCATCTGCAAAAGCGTGGCGGTCCGGTCATGTTGGCATAGCAGTACGTGTACATAGGGATGCAAAAGCTTGAGAGGCCGAGGTGATCCGAAACAGTACGACTGAGACGACGAAGTCAGTACCGCTACGTATCCATGGGAACGCCCTACCGGACAAGATTGGTCGAGAAAAGAGGATTGGATCACGAATACTGATTCGATGCACTCGCGCTCAAAAGTGGAAGGACGATCATATTATTACGTCCCGTGCCGGGTACGGCAAGAAGATGGGAGTTGGCCTCGCTAAAAAAATATCGTGGAAATGTCAAGTGGGACAGCAGTGGGACTGGCTGTAGATCGATGGCGTTAGAACCACCAGCCGTATAATGGCACGTACGTGCTGGGCTGTTCGGATATGCACGTACTTTTGCACCATCTGGCACTCTGTTCCCATTTGGTACTGTGACCCCGCAGTGGGCCCATCCCATTTGGCACCTTGCTCCCACCCACAAGGTGCAGAAATTTACAAATGTCAGCCCTCCGCAGGAGCCGCCGGAGGCCCACCTGGCACATCGATCCCATTTGGTACCATGTAGGCCATACATATCTACAACAACTCCTGCTATACATGACGCGCCCTATGTGCAGGAGCAACCTGCAAAAAGTTTTGTGCAGGGTGTTGGTTTTAATGGGTGAGGCTGGCCTTTTGGGCCGCATATATTTTTTCAGAAAAACGCCATCAAAACACGCGGCGGAGCTGCCCCTGCCGACCTCGTGCCCCCCAAAGCAAAGCCCAAAGGGTTGGGGTTGGGGTTCTGGTTAGGGTTGGGGTTAGGGCTATGTCTGGGGTTGGCTTGGTCGGGGTCGACAGGCAAGGTAGAAATTGACCACAAACCACAAACAGCCTGCACAAAAGTTTTTGCAGGTTGCTCCTGCACATAGTAGGGCGCGCCGCTATGCATATAACCGTATTGAATGTACGTACAAATTCGAATAGCCTGGCACGTACGTGCAAGTTCTCCGCCACTGCGCTAGAACGCGCAGACCAGAACGCAGACAGTCAAACCTCGATACACGTATTATACGTGCACCGTCAGCTGCGAAACCTACGGCAAATCAAGCCCACTACTGCTGCTGCTGTGTACGAGTACCAAGCCCCGTGTTTCCAAACATATTTCGAACAGGCTGTACGTATAGGCCAGATACAATACCTTGAACATAGTCCGAATCTTCTTCCTCCGAATCAAGCACGACCTCTCCGCTCATAGTGCCGGAGACCTTCCTGTTGTTAATTGATGGGTGTGCGGTGCCTGGAGGGGCTGGTCACGTCACACACAGAACACGAGCACACTACCCACAGGCCAGATTCGCCACAACAACAGCAGTACGTGCCCCCTTTCAAAAACGCCTTCGTATCCTCTGGAACACCATTTTTCACATGATGATACACCAGACACCAGACAGCTCTGCTACCTTCATTTTGGTCTCGATACCTCGCTCGATGTGGACGTGTACAGGCGAATACCAAGTGCGATGTCAGGCCGAACAAGTTCTTCTTTGGAACAGCCGCACGAGCTCCTTTGCAGCCGTTGCTACAAACGAGAATCTTGTGTGCAATGCTGCGGGACGCGCTTTTGCCTCCGGGTATGATACTGACTGCCGCCTCGCCCTGTATCGCACGAAATACAGAGCAGTACCGGTCTATCTGAGTACAACGGCGGTAATACGAGCTTGTACGAGTACTGCCTGACTGCTTGACGTGTTGGATGCCTTCAAGCGGACATGCCTGGCCTTACCCTGGCCGCCTCGATTACACTGGATGGAAGGGTATTTGAAGGGTATTTGGCAAAGAGGTACCAGTACGGGATTGGCGGGAACTGCGGTACAATACGAATGATACCAGCATCATCGTTCCGCATTGCAGTACTTTTTACTGCGTAATTGCCTGTTAGCGAATTTGCTGCGTCCACGCGGCACCAGACTGCTGGCCACCAGTAGTTGGTACTTCTATATAGCCCAGGGGTAAGGATAAGGATACACCCGCAGCAACCAGTGTAAGATAGTCTGACGCCTGAATGAAGCTCATGCTTTCGCTACGTACTCTTGTCGATGGTTTACGCCCCTTCCTTGTTGGCAGCACTTTCACACGAGCAACCACGCTAGTGAACATCCGCGAAAGGCGTTCGTGATGAACCAAGGAGCACTGGACGAGCAGCTCCCAGCGTTTCAAGAGGTGGGCGTGGGGAAGACACCCGCTCACTCGGTCTGATGCGGGTAGGGTAGACAGCCGGGCATCGTTGTTTGATGTCCGCAGATAATTTTGTACCAACGGGCGCCCGTTCGTTGCCGTGAAGGCCAGTTGTTGTTGCGTGGTCAAAATCGGCGCAACAGCCAGACTCCTGGATTTAGAGTGGGGTCATGTCTGCAGGGGTAAAAGGGGGAGCCCTAATTGCACACCGGGTCTGCAAATTAAACCCTGCACACCCTTTAGTATATACAGTATGCTGGTTTTAGTGTTTAGCTTTTTTGCTGTGGCGTTTTTGGTAGAAACCCTGATTTTGGTGGAGTTGGTTGGCTGGGGTGAGATGACGGTGCTAGGTGGGCTATTACTGAGGTCCATAATAAACAGACTTATGCAGTCAAACGCCACGAACAGCGAATTCGCACACCGATCTACACCTATTGTACGACCACGACCACATGCGTAAACAACAACCCATCCATGACGGGTGACGGGACCACTGACAACAAGCAACCATGGCATGGACTCACCATGAGACGGCTTGTTGATCCAGGCGAAAAAAATGAAAATTTAAATTTGCATGTCGAAGATGTTCGGAAAACGACGCGCGTTCCGCGGTCAGCTTTATTACTTCAGAGGGGGGCATTGACGATAAAATATTGACGAGTACAGCAACGACCACTGCGTGATTGGGGGGTTATACAAGTTCGTGTCCGAGTTACAATGCAAATGAGTCGCACGGCACGGGCGCAACATGATCCTGCGTGCCCGTACTCGCTGGGCGCTCAAGCTGCTCGTGGCCTGTTGATAACACCAAAGTCGTCATTGTTGTGGTCGCTGTCCCTTAAAAGGGGTCTGTCCCAAGGGGGTTAATAAAGGCATCACCCTACATTCCTTTGTTGGCGTACTGTTCGCCTACCACGCCCATGCTCTGTCCGAGAGGACACCCCATTCTTCGAGCGTGCCAAGAAAGTATAACAACATCGTATATTACATCCCGACCAACGTGCGAAAAATTCAAGTCGGGAATGCTGGTGCGCAACCATCATTTCTCGAAGTAAGCGCAACAGCCGTGTCAAACGTTCCTTCTTCAGAAAACGGCACAGGATATGAACCCAACAACGTACGCCATCCCCGCGACGCACTCTGCCGCTCGATCATTCAATACAAATGACGCAAACGTATAAAAAGCCCACTCAATACTCCTTATTATGGTGTGTTACCAAACAGGAGACACAGGTGAAAAAAACTTGATTTCACGCCGACCGTCACAGAACAATACCGCGCGCCACACGCCGCTTTCCAACGCGTCTTTCAAAACCCCGCGCAGATGTGGCGGGAAGCGTTTCAATCCGTTGCTGAGGACGTAGATCGGCTGACGCGAGACGTCGGCGATAAAGTCGCCCTGGACCCCCTGGCCTCGATAGGCATGGAGAAACCAGCCGCACCGAAGGGGAAATTGTCGGAAAAGTCGCCCGGTGCAAGTTCGGCGGCGACAAAAAGACGGTGGAAGGAGAAGAGGGAGAAGGAAGAGGCGGCAGCGTCGGTTGATCCCTTCGCTCGCCGAAAAACACGGCCCAAGAGTTACTGGACCGTGGGGCTCGAACCGGGAGGTTCGGCTGAGGTGCGGTTTTGTCCGGCGGAGGTGTTGACTTTTTGTTCGAGGCGTTTCTCTCGGGTTGTGTTCGTGCTGTCATGCTATGGATGTTGTATCTCCTGTGAAGTCGTTGAGCTGTTGTGCCCCCGGACACGTTGGACTTGCTTTTTCATATGATGCTCGCTTTTCTCACTCAGAGTTTTTTTTCTTTTTTTTTTGCCGACTGTTTTTGCGGGATGCTCTCTGGTATGGTATGGTAGCATTTCGTTGAGTGTCGACAATTTTCCTTCTTGAACCGGGGTGTATAGCGTTGCAATATCTCCAAGAGCTATATCTCTTTGGGTCACCCTTTAGCGCTTCCAACCAGTCTACCTTTACCTGGCACCTGACAGCGTTGCATCCAGTGCCGCGTCGTTTCACAAGCTCTTTTAATGTTGCTGCAGCGCCTATAACTGTTTCTCTTCGTGCGATCTTATTATTATCCTCGTGGCAGGACGATGCATCTATCGCCGCCGCTAAAGCCGCCGCGGCAGCTGCCGCCGTCCCTCACGTGGGCGAGTACCAGTGCGAGTCGTGCTCGAGCGACAATACGAGTTTTGACATCATCGGCGGGGCGGCGGTGGGCACTCGCAAGGCGGAAACCTTCGGAAGGAAGGATGCGCCCGAGCTGATCCTCAGGGTGGTGTGCCACGCGTGCGGCAACAATTGGGTCGAGGAACGGTAGCAGGAGCGGGCACCACTCGCGATAATATATTTTAAGTTTTGGGTCATACCTGCTGTAACGCTCATTTTTGTCGTGCTGCTGTTTGTTGTGAATTCCATGGCGTTCCCGTAGGGTGCGCTGTTTGTAGGTCTATATATATCCATACGCCCTTGTCGTGGGTGTGGTAGGGCCAGAGGTACGGTAAAATTTATTTATTATTTCCTCTCGATTTTTGGTTAAGATTAACAGAGTAATTTGCTGCAGGCTGACTGCCGTGCTATTTTCGGTTTGCGCAGGCGTGAGTACCGTGCGTTGCCCGCGTTGCACAGGCATTATTTGTGTGGAGGTTAGAGTTCATCCACCTATGACCTCGTAAAAGTTATATGTAAAGACTGCTCAATCAACGTGCTTTTTTTTGTTTTTTTTCGTGGATGTTGTTTTCGTTGACGCTCTTGGAGTGTTCACAGCTCACGACGCAGCAGTGTTTTTACGCTCGGCGCCGGCACCGCACAGTTGATTTTTATCTTTCTCCCTCTGCGCCCCCGATCCGCGTTGCCTTGCCACGACCGTTCACGCCCCTCCCGTGCTTGGCGGCACGGTGCTATTAATAGTATGAAGTAAAAAAATGTCCTTCCTGGGCAGGTGCACCCGAAAAACGAAAATTGACACGCGGCAGATTTTGTTTCCGCTAAACAGGGGGGGGGGGGGGGCGTACTCATTTGTTGCTTGCCTTAGTCATTTGACCATTGACCACGCATCCCTTTCGAGACGGAGCACCGTTCCTACTCCTAATAGAGACACCTCCAACACTTGGGCGCTCATTACGTTGTTTCACAGGGGTCTCTAAAATCAAGTAAAGTACAGGATTGAAAAAAATGGTTTGGTTTTATTTCGTCCTGTGATCACAACGCTTCGGTTGGTTTTTCCTTCTGACCTCTGGAGGTGTGGTGTGTGGTGTCGCTTTCTCTTTTTCACGGGCCGCGAGCGCCCTTCATCCTTGCCGTTATTTTTTTCTCGTAAATACTACTACTGTACGTAACGTTAGATGTAATGTTTGGATGCTCCACTTTGGATGCTCTCCTTGTTTTTCCATTGATTTTACAGTCTCTTCTCTGAGAGAAAGGGATTTCGTGCCCGCAGTTTTCTGAATGGTCAATAATTAAGCTACTGTAGTAGTAAGAAAGCCAGGCTGATATTTAGAGGCAAACAAGAAATCCGAGAGTCGATATCTTGAAATTATAGTGTAGAAATCACCCTCTCTAATAAGAAATCCAGCCTGGGCCAGCTTTCTTTCCTGTTTCTTATTAGGTGTCCTGTACTGCTGTATTTATACTCATATCTTGGCTTTAACCTGACTCTTCCAACGTTAGAGCCGGGGTGTAGACTTCTCGGTGCTTTGATCACCTCACCCGGTTCTTCGTGCTCTCCCAGCCACCTTGCACACTCTGCGATCGTGTGGTTCGAGTTCTACTATGATGCCGTACTCGTACACCATCATTTTAGTCTACGAGCACTCGTATTGAATTGCAGCCACGTTTCTGGGGACAACCTACTTGAGAGTCGTACTCGTATATACGTAGTGCAGGACATTGTTTGCAGCAAACTGTACTGGTATAAATTCCGTGATGACCAGTTTTTTTTTTTTTTTCCCCCCATTCCATTTATTTTCTTCGCCCTTCCTTTCTCTCTCCTTCCTATTAATAGTCGTAACGTCGGAGCTCAGATCCGGGGTCACAAAGTAGCCTTCTCTCCCTCCTTCCCCACTACGAGTACGGTTCTTGCCTTGCATTTTTATCGCGAGAAGACTTCAACCTTTTCTTCCCTCGTCGACTCGCATGGAATTGTGCCTACCCACGCAACTAGGCGCTCTCAGCAGTTGATTCCGCTTTCCATTTATTTTTCCAAACAAGGGTATGCGACAAAAAGAGAAAACGACCTCTCACTCCTCGTAGGAACGTCAGAATGAAAAACAAACCGGATCGCTGTGATTTATTACAGGACGAAATGAAGGAAAATCATTTTTTTTCGTTTTTTGTTTCATTTTTTTCACTTGGTTTTAAAGACCCCCCTATTTTTTTTCGCTGGTGGGGGGGCGGGGGGTAATTAAAAAAAAAACCTTTTTGTTTTCTGGGATCACAACGGTCCGATTTTTCCCTCCAATATAGGGGGGAGGGGGTAGTGGGGTGTCTGGGATTCAGATCCACGCGCACCCTTGAATAAACTCAAAAGTCCGACCCACGTGAGATTCGAACTCCAGACATCAACCTTTAGAAGCGTTCGAGGTTACCTCTAGACCATCGGGGCGACCGACTTTACCAGGTACAGCAGTATACTATAGTACTACGACCGTACTACAAGTATATACATGAAGAGTACATACTTCGCACATACAAATAGCTGCGTGTTGCCGACTCCAGAGAACAAACAACGGTCTCATGATCTACCTGTTATAAATAAACGTACTATCAGGGTCCGACGTTGTACCCGTACGTGACGTAGATACAAATAAGCACCGTAACCAACTTTGCCGTGGACCTTCTAGATTAACGGGAAGAAAACGTAAAATGAAAAGATCCCCCCGATCCCCGACCCCCGGTGCACACATGCGCCCATTCAGAATGTGAGAACCGTTCCTCGATTTCTAAAAATAATCGCGCCGCTTGCGTCTCGAAGACCTCAGAGCCAAGAGAACTGGCAGAGTCGCGGCACTAGCAGGAGACTAAAGTCTCCAGCAGGCATGGCTGCACCTGGCCACGTAGTCACAGATACTTCCTTGGCTGCTTCTGCAATGGATACCTTCCTAGCGCCGTTCATCAAGCAAGCCTCGAGGGAGAGAGCTCCCAAAAGGTCTACGGCCAAGCAAGGAACCAAGTCGTCTCGAGATGGGCGCATCGCGAGCGGAAGCGTTGCTCTGTCCGTGTTTGACGTCCCGCCGGGCCTGTTAACGCGCCAGGGAGAAGAAGAGCCCTCTCTCACAACATCGCGAGGCGGTTCGTCCTCTCCTTTGGGTGGGTCCGCCGTTTCATCGAGGATAGCAGCCCACCAGCCGGCAGCTGCTCTATCAACCGGTGCCATAGGTATCACGTTTCCAGCGGGAGGGAAAGGGCTCACATGCATCCGATGCGGGCTCAGCTTCGACTCCAGACCTGACCAGCTGGCGCACTTCAAGTCCAAGCTTCACATGACCAACCTCCGTCGACAGCTGTCGGGAGGGTCCACCATCTCGCAGGAGGAGCTAGATGCCTCAGCCGACAGCGCTGTCAGTGCTGCTGGTGGTGGTGGCGAGGCGTCTCCCGACGAGGAAGACTCTTCGGGCTCGGAGAGCGACGAGGCAAGCACCACCCCGGCCGACCGCGAAATCGACCTTGACGACGTTGCCGAGGAAGGAGAAGGAGACGTGGGTGGGCCCCTCGCCGTGGACACGGCTCACATGGAGGTGGGAGGCCCCGAGAACAGAAGCACCGGCAGCAGCAGCACCGAGCGAGGAAGGGTGAAAGTGGACTTTTCTCTTCAGGAAGGGCCCAGGCTGACGTTTGTGCCCCATGGTTCCGACTGGTGTTTCTCCCTGAGCTCTGCCGCGCTTGGAATGGAAAGGGGGGACGACCCGTGGGAACGGCTGGATCAGTTGATGGGGGACGAGATAAGTAGCGGCGACGGCGGCGACGGCGACGGCGGCGACGGCGGCGGCGGCGCGAACAGGCTGTGGGGAGTGGTCATCCTGAGGAGCGGCAAGTTTGCCGCAGCGGTGTTCGAAGGCCAGTCCGTCTTGTGCCACAAAGTTTTCCGAAGGTGAGCATGGTCGTGCTTGGTAATACACTTGGTACTGCGTACGAATACCCTTTTGATCTGTTTTGGTAAAAGCTACCAAAAGCTACTTGGTACCTGGTATAAAACACCGCCGCCGCTGCTTTTCCTACTCTCACTGCTTCTACACTGCTACTGCTACGACTGCTATTCATATATACCAGGTATCACACCTGGTATGTACGGGGTATGACATTCCTAATGCCAGTATGCTGGTATATACGTACTGCTATATACGAGTACTGTTTTACTATTGACTGTCTACGTACATCGGCCGGAGTCACGTTGTTGGCTCTCTCTCGTCTCGCACGAACAACAGGAGTAACGCTATTATTCGTAGCTGTCTACTCTCCACGTACACCAGCAGGAATAACGCTATCGGCTCTCCGCATCAGCAGAAGTAACGCTATTGGCTCTCTACATCAGCAAGAGTAACGACATTGGCTCTCTAGTCTACATCAGTAGCGGCACGCATGTAAACGAGGTTACATTTTCACGGCTTGATGCCCTCAGCTTATCGCTAAAGCAACTTGACACCAGTCTCCATGTTATGCTCCGATGCGATGCCACTCTCTCGCAACCAGGTACACCATCCGCGCCAAACGCGGAGGCTCGCAGTCCTCCTATGATAGCGGCGGGAGGAAGGCGCAATCAGCGGGGGCGGCCCTCAGACGCTACGGGGAACAAGCTCTGCGAGAGGACGCGAGGGCGCTTCTGAAGGAGTGGGAGGTGCCGCTGAAGGTACGCCGCGGCCGCTGCCAGCTTTGACCGCCATGGCCTCTCTCCCTGTCTCAGTTTCACGTTTTTAGTGGGGCCACTGCTGTACGAGGTATTTACGTCGCTTGGCAAGCCAGGGCTAGGTCAGGGTGTTGATGTTTTTGTTTGCCGCTATGTTGTCGAGTTTGGACATGTGGCATACTTATTTTCATACGCCCCGTCAAGTATCGTGGTTTGTATTTATCGTTGATGTTGATTGAGGGCGGGTGCTGCTGCTGTGTGTTTTTTATTTATCGCCTGCCGGCAACACAGAACTAGCCTCATGTCATATACGCCAACCACCTCTTAATATTGATGTATTGTAGTGCCGGTACTGCTTCATGTTGACGTTTTTGCGTCCGCTGCCTTTCCGCCTGCCTGTCCCTTCCCGCGTACTTATACTCCCACTTCTCTCGGTGGAAACCCCACCCTGCCGTCTTGCACCACCGCCAGGCCTGCCGAGTCATCCTTACCTCGGTCCCGAAGGGCATGCGTGCCGTTCTTTTCGACGGCAAGGAAGCCCCGTTCGAGAGGAAAGACCCTCGCCTCCGCCCCGTACCGTTTGCCGTCGGCAAGCCCGTCTTCGAAGAAGTTGTGGCGGTGCACTCAAGGGTAACCTCTATCGTCTTCTCAGACGCTGCAGCTGTGCCCGCCGACGACAGCGCCGCGAACGACGGCCCATCTAACGCGGATGACGGTGGGGTCCCCTTGCTGCGCGATAGGGGTAGCGAGGGAGCCAGAAAAGGTAGGGGGGGGACGGCGGCGTCGAGAGATTCGTCGGCAGGACCGGCCGTCGCCCAGCAGCATACCGTTGACGCGGAACCATGCCCTCCTTCCGTGGAACTCCTGGGGGCGTGCGAGCGAGGCGACGTAGACGCCGCCGTGGCTCTTCTTGATCGGTTGGACTTGAACGGGGACGGGGCAGCCGACCCCGCCGCCGCCGGCAACAGCGTCGTCGGGGTCGTGTCAGCTCCGAGCTGGACAGCGGAGGAGGTATTAAACCACCCCGATGGTTTGGAGCGGCTCATGACCCCTCTACACGTGACCGCAGCTGGGGGGCATGTGGCCGTTCTCGGGGCGCTGCTGGAGCGAGGTGCGAACCCCCTCGCGGAGGACGTGCGCGGCAGGGTACCCTATCTGCTGGCCGCGAACAAGGACACGCGGGACGCTTTCCGGCGGGCGCGGGCGGGGCAGCCTGGGCGGTGGGACTGGGACGTCGCCAGAGTTCCGGAACCGTTGACGGAGGTGTGTCAAGCAGTGTTGCGATAGTTTTTTTGCAGTTTTTTGCGGTAGTTGGCGGAGATGTGGAGCAGTTTGGCGATAATCAGCGCAACAGGGCTTCGCAGTTTTTTTTTTTTCCCAAGCGGCCTGCCTCAGCGCTCGGTCGAGAGAGAGATTTCGTTTTTTGTTTTGTTGTGCCGTGCCGTTGCCATTGCTTTGTGTAACTGCGCGCACGATTTTCCGGGGCAAAATTTGTACTTGGGGAATTCGAGTTGGATCGTTTCTGCAGAGTAGCAAAAGGGTGGTTCCACTTGAACTTTCTTTTTCAGGAGTGCGTTTGTTTTTTTCATCAGGTCGGTTCTCGCCGGTTGCATCCGAAGATTAAGCCGACTTGAAACGGTTTTGTCTTCAGGTGCCAACCCTACAGTAGAGGGTGATCAAAATTGCACCCTCCCACAGCCTGGTATTGTGAGACGTTTACACTCGCCGGCGCCGGCGCTCGTTGGTGTTGTCTCTGTCCAGGAACTGGAGCAGCGACAAAAGGAGAAGCAGAAGGAGAAGGAGAAGGAGAAGAAGCGGCGCGCAAAGCTCCGAAAGAAAGCGGAGAAGGAGCGGGTGGAGGAGGAATCCCGGCAGCGGAAGGTGATTTTTGTTTTTTGCCGTCCACGTGTGTTCAGCTGTGGTGCTGAATCGGACCCCACCCTATTGCTATTCTTCGTTCCATCCATTCCTTTGGCTGACGATCTGGTTTTAGCATCACGAGTTCGTAGTGCGCGAAGGAGCAAGTCCGGTGTGTTTTTGTTGGGGGCGGGGGCCGCGTATGTATATAGTCAAGCTGATCGACCGCGCCCGTCGCCAAACGTTCCCTGCCCTGAAGATCAGGGCAAGGACTTCTTTTTGACGTTATGTATCGTATGTCACTTATCGCACACTAAATTATGATCGTCAAGGCTGTGAGTCTGCTGCCCATAGTGAGTTAGCTGACCATAGCTCGTCGTGTAGTAATTCGTCGGCTAGATATTACAGTTACTGTAGTCGCTTATCGGCAATTTTGCGGAGTTCCGGGTCTTCGTATCTGACTGGCACATTTGTGGCTCGTTTCTTTTTTTTGTTCAATACTAAAGTCGGTTAGTTGTTTTACTTCGCCAACCAACTATAGGGATAATCATTTGAGAAAACCGGAAAATTCGAAGAAATTTCGTTATCCTTTTTTTTCGTCAAAAATACCAAACAGCCCAGTATGAAGATACGTATAATATACATACACCAAAGACATTTTGATCTTACAGCAGTCCCAGCACCGAACGAGTACGAGCAGATTGACCCCGCGAGCGAAGCATCGAAATTGGAAACGGCCAACGTTACAATGGCCCCGCTGGTCGTGGGGTGCCTGTCAACCCGGGATTCGTTGGGCTGAGATGCTGGCTCGAGCCCCAATAATTTTCCTGGTGCACGCATCTGGACAACCGACTTGCTGTGTTTTTTGCAGTTCGGAGAGACACGCCTTGCCGGCAGATCGGAGGACAGTGTGCCGGCTACAAGGGCTTAAATGGCGCCAGCATTGGGTAGAAGGGAGCTCCATTTGCTTGTTTTGGCGAGCAGACCTTCTCTTTAGTCATACCAATCGGTGGGGCAAAATGTCTTTGGTGTATATATACGTATCTTCATAGTGGGCTGTTGGATATTTTTGTGACTCTTACGAAAAAAAAAAGGATTACGAAATTTCTGCGAATTTTCCGGTTTTCTCAGATGACTATCCCTGTAATAGCTAGTCGTGTAGTCCAGCCATCTCTCAGCCCTGTTGATGGTGTTTTTCATTTTAACTCAAACTGTTGCGCTGTGACTGTACCTACCTGCCCGTGCTGCACCAACATGGGTGTGTTGTGTTTGCAATTACCTTCTTGGTTGATCGGAACGGTAAGGTTGGTAACGGCGCTCTCCCCCCCCCCCCCTCTCGCAATTTTGTGGGGAAAACTTGTTTTTTTTCCTTATCGCCCCAATCCAGGAAAAAGAGAAGGCAGAGGCGGAAGACCGACGGATTAAAGGTCTGGCCGCTGTGGGGCACTGCGACGCGTGCCATAAGGCGTTGATAGCTAAAAAGGCGTTTAGTCGTTTCGACTTCCGCTATTGCTCCGCTGATTGCGCCCAGGTGCATAAGAGGAAGCTAGCTGCAGACGCGGCAGAGCGTCGTTTTAACGGCGGCGGAGGGCAAACGTGATTATGGAGGCATATCTTTTCGTTAAACTGCTCGCTCGGCACTGCGGTTGAGTGTAATGTCGTACTTCGTATTCAACTAAGGGTGCTTACCCTTTCTTGCACTGCAAACCTGGACCAATCTCTCATTACGAGGGGTTTGTCTCCATGATGTGGGTCCAGCTCTGCGGGGGTTAAGCTGGTCCACGTTTTTTTTTTTCACAGAAATAGACCAGAGAGGTGTCTATTTTTCGCAGAGCTATGGTAGCTCTGCTATTGGTAATCGTTTGCGAGACTTCATCCTGGTTACTTGGATACCCCAGGTCGGTGTCTGCAAGGAAGGGCAGATTTCGTACGTCAGTGGCGATACAATGGTCGACTGGACGACTGGCCCGGTTGCGTATTTCTACTCCGTACGCTATACCCTCGTAGCCGCGAAATAGTAAAATTGGTACCAAATCAGAACTTTTTTTTTTTGCTTAATCGGTCTTTACTTGGGTCACTTTCTTATCATACACATCAGGTATATGCATCCCCCCATGTGTTGGTTTTACCCGATGGTGGCCGACGTTTATAAGGCGAGGCGTGCGCAAAGTCGAAACCGCCAGACGGCGATAGCATAGAAGGGAACACAAAATACGGGCCATCCTGCTATTGATATCAACACTGCTGCTGCTTCACGAAAATAAACTCGCTGCGCTGCTGAAATGGTATCCTTTGCAGACCACCGATTGGTAATGGTGCAGTCAGCCTTTCTATGCCGTGCCGCCGTGCCTCTTTGTTTAGACTACAACAGTACAACACGTCATACACGGACACAACCCCCCCCCCCCCTCCCTCCGTGGTCGCGAACGAGTCGCCTGGCCATTGTTCATCCTTCTGGGGGATGCGAAGAGGAAACGGACGTCAGCGTTCTCCCCCCCCAAAAACTCCTTGAGTTTCTAGTTTTCCCGCTGCAAAATGACCCAACTCTTAACTTAACATAGAGTCTCCCCTAAACGTTGATGTACGAGTCATCAAGGGTTAAAATCTGTTCGTATCGCGTATGGAAACAGTGAGAACCAACCACCATATTACAGTGTATCCCGCCCCATGGTCCACGATGATGCTGGGGATGCATTCCAAGACTTCAACCCCCCCCCCTCGCCCCCCCCCACTTTACGGCTACCCCCCACCCCTACGGTCATGAACGCGGGACACTTTTAGGCGAACAATATGTGGGCGAGATAGCCACTCACTTCGCGATCCTTCTGAGGGTAGGAGGCACCGACTTCTGTTTGCTGGAGCGCCGCGCGGGCGGAGTCACTGCTTCCAGGGTCCCCCCGTCCGAGGTCAAGGACAGGGCCGTGGGCAGCGGGGCTAACGTAACGTCGCCCTTGGAGGAAATATTGGGGTCCTCCGCGTTTTTCGAAACGGAGGCGAGTCGGGAGTTTGCCCTGGCCACCAATAATTGCCGGAACTTCGCTCACAATTTTTACCGAGCGTTTTGCCGAGACTCTTCGCCGTTCTTCGCGGGGGAGTTCGAGGAAACGGACGACGTTGAAAGCTTTCGGCGTTGGGTGGAGCCAATGCCCCGCAAGGATGGGTTCTAGAACAAAAAAACGAAAAAAAAACAGGTAGAAACAGGTTAAAGGCGGCTCGTGTCTTCAGCAGCGATTTCGGCATCTGTATGCGGTGGACTGCTGTGCGGAGCTTATGGCAAAAGGGGCACAGCCTGTTGCTAATTGGCCCACCGCAGCCGTGGTCGCGAACGAGTCGCCTGGCCATTGTTCATCCTTCTGGGGGATGCGAAGAGGAAACGGACGTCAGCGTTCTCCCCCCCCAAAAACTCCTTGAGTTTCTAGTTTTCCCGCTGCAAAATGACCCAACTCTTAACTTAACATAGAGTCTCCCCTAAACGTTGATGTACGAGTCATCAAGGGTTAAAATCTGTTCGTATCGCGTATGGAAACAGTGAGAACCAACCACCATATTACAGTGTATCCCGCCCCATGGTCCACGATGATGCTGGGGATGCATTCCAAGACTTCAACCCCACCCCCTCGCCCCCCCCCCCCCTTTACGGCTACCCCCACCCCTACGGTCATGAACGCGGGACACTTTTAGGCGAACAATATGTGGGCGAGATAGCCACTCACTTCGCGATCCTTCTGAGGGTAGGAGGCACCGACTTCTGTTTGCTGGAGCGCCGCGCGGGCGGAGTCACTGCTTCCAGGGTCCCCCCGTCCGAGGTCAAGGACAGGGCCGTGGGCAGCGGGGCTAACGTAACGTCGCCCTTGGAGGAAATATTGGGGTCCTCCGCGTTTTTCGAAACGGAGGCGAGTCGGGAGTTTGCCCTGGCCACCAATAATTGCCGGAACTTCGCTCACAATTTTTACCGAGCGTTTTGCCGAGACTCTTCGCCGTTCTTCGCGGGGGAGTTCGAGGAAACGGACGACGTTGAAAGCTTTCGGCGTTGGGTGGAGCCAATGCCCCGCAAGGATGGGTTCTAGAACAAAAAAACGAAAAAAAAACAGGTAGAAACAGGTTAAAGGCGGCTCGTGCACCTCTCTATTGGCGAAAACCTGGAACAGCGTCAAGCGTAGTGTATGCTGTTGCCATGAAGGCCAACCCGCCAACACCGTGATCCGTATATTGTTACAAAGGCTCGGAGATGGGGGGGGGGGGGGGGGTACTCATGCCATGCATGGATTTAGTCGTACGACAATAGACCCTCGCACCCCTACAACGCCGGGGCGGAGCACGTCGGGTTTTTCACCGACCAGACAGACATTGCTTTGCACCGAAAGGCTCGGAGAGGGGGGGGACTCATGTCATGTATGGCCGTAGTCGTACGATTGTAGACCCTCGCCTCCGTACAATGCCAGCGCAGAGCACGTCCGGTTTTCGCCGACCAGACAGGCATTGCTTGCACCAAGCGCCAAGCGCCGTGAGGTGTTCGGCGAGTTGCATGAAGGGTGAGCTGTATCCTACGCAGAACCGCTTGTGGGACGGACATTCTTGCATGTGGATGACAGCGTCGAAGAACGGTTTATTTATTTTTTCCGGTGTGGCGCTCAGCTAGTTTCCATTTCAGAATAAGAGGGGCTGCCATCTTGGGCTCATGTCGCGTTGCTTTCTTCTGGGAATTTACAGTAAGTCGCCCAAGAGGTGGGCGCCCACCCCTGCTTCGGGATGCCCCTCACCTCCTTCTGAGTTGAGAACGCGCAGCTCATCGGCCACCTCCTTGATGACATCGTCTTCCAACGGCGTCACAAGAACCCAAGCCTTCTTGTCGTCCGTGTCCTCCACGCCCGAAAGAGTGGCCCGTCCATCTGTCGCCATCAACGGGCCCTCATCACGACCACCAGAAGAAACAGCTCGTACTACTCCAACATCCCGAGGCCTTGTACGGGCGCTGCAAGCAGCAGCGTCCCTTCCGGGAGTTTCGAGGGGCATTTTGGTCGTTCGTCTTCGTCTGATGATCCAGACATGATGAAGTTCAGGACGGGTCGAGACGGAAAAAAAACACGGGGGGGGGGGGTGAGATGATGCTTGCGGAGAGCCGCGATTTATCAAGGGGACTACTACTTTTTAGGATCAGCTTATTTACGCCACCGGTGTCGTAATTAAGGAGTTACGACACCGGTGGCGTCAATAAGGCGTTACCCTTTTCGGGTAACGTTTTACCTCAGCTGCGAGATCGAGGATTTCGTTGAAGCTCATATTTTGCAAGCTGCGTGTACCCTGATGAAGCGTTGGCACTGTCACTGTCTGTCTGCGTTGGGCGAGGTCGAGTGTGACACGTCTGAACCCAATGTTGATTCTCGGGCCTACTCCTGCGATGTTCTGTTTGTGTCTGCCACGCCCCGAAAAACAATTTACCCACCGCATATACGTACCATTGCGCACTATTAATAGTTTGTTTTCTAGATATACTGCTACTCGTACAATGGCACGCGACAAGTCCCGTGGTTGGCCACAAACCTACGACCGGCGCCGGCGGTTGGGACTTAGGGCACAGGTACGCAGGAGCAGTAGCAGTGTTGTGGGTGAATGGTATCCTCTACGTATATCCTCCACGTATATATATATACGAGGTGCAGGTGATGTGGTCATTTTGAAGTTCGATGCTGTCTTCAGACGCACCTCCGTAGGGGGTGTGGTATCCAACGTACCCCCCGTGATAAAGTGACGATCGAAAAATGGACCAAATCATTGCATCACCGGGTGTGCTCATCATGTGGGGTGTGTTGTGTGTGCTTTCTGCCGTGCTATGCGGTATGATAGCTGTGAATACGTTGTGTTTCACCCAGTCACCTTACATCAACACTTAGCACTCGAGCTTTGCAAGATGCTCCGCGCATGCGGTGCGCCCTGTCGCCCGTGTTCTACCCTCGTCAAAGATCTACAGCAGCAGCAGCAGTGCAGTAGATAAATCAGTGACCCCCCTCTGCATGCTACGTATACGTATATACTCGTACCAGGGTCAACAAGTAGTCAGCAGTTTTTAAATACCTTTCAGACGAGGCAGCGTACGAGGAGTAGTAGTTACTCTTGACGTTCAAGGCAAGGGCCACAGGCTTGATGAGGTTCTTCTCATGATGACGATGACCCGCACTCGTACTCGTCGTGGAAAAGCCCTTCCCTGCAACAACACAACAAGCCGTCACCAACAAGCACACGACGGCACCGATGCTGCTGGAGCTCACGCCACCCGTGGTCTTCATATAAAACGAGATGCTGATTTGCTCTTCGTTTTGCTGCACGTGTTACATGCTGCTAGTAATACCATAGCATGGCGTTAGCGACTGCTGCTGCGCTGCAACAACGCAGCAACAGCCACGAGGTGCTTGCCGAAGAACTCATTTTTTAGAACCCGGGGTGGCATTCACATTGTCCCTGAACCAGAATCCTCGTGGGAGTTCGTATTTGCAGCAGGCAGGCTGCAAAATAGAACCCAATCGGAATTTTGTCATTTCGTCGGCCCTGGCCCTGACCCAGTGAGTGTTCGCCGAGCACCTCTCGTCCTATCGACCAACAGCCCACATGGCGCTGCGTGATCACCTACGAGAGACCAAAAGGAAGGGACTGGGCGAAGTATCCACCCGGTTCGGTCAGAGGGGAGCGCATTACAAGAGGCTTCGTGAGGCCCGCTCGTATCTCCGAGGCTTTCCAGCCCGACACACCCTCAGGCCCGCCGTGCCGTGCTACCTTAATAGTCCGTCGCGCGAGAGCTCCATCGCCACAGCAGGATATCCCACAGATGACCGCGGAGGAAGTCGTTTGCGAATGGACGCGCTGTGGCCGGCGTAATCACTAAATTGTCGAAGACCTCATTTTTGTTTCAGGCGCGAGCAAAGAATGCGCCCCGTTTTCCTGATGAGGACACGTTTTGACGGTCGTTTACATTCAATTTTAGGCTGGGAGCGAATATGCTGGTTGTACTGTAGAATGCTAGGGGAGGGGTCAAGAACCGATTTTTTTGTGGTTTGTGAGCCTCCAGGCTGAAGCCTGGAGAATAAAGCTGACTTTCTGGACTGAAGCCTGGAGAACAAAGCTGATTTTCTGGACAACGAGGATAAGGGTGCAAACGACAAGCGGCGCGTCTATGGCAAGATATGGACGAGATCCTCCCATCATAGCCGCCATTTTCGTTGTGCACGCCCCCTTGGTTTCAGAGAAAATCGGCTCTGAAATCCGTCCCAAGAGGGTGTGTTACCTTATCAACCGTGTGTTGTCTCATCACCCGTGTGTAATCTTATCACCACGTACGTGTGTTATCTCATCACCTGTGTGTTATCCTATCACCCGTGTGTCATCTTATCACCCGTCCGTGTGTTATCTTATCACACATGTGGTACTACGGTAGTTAAGTCGTTGACTGATGATGGAGACTAAGCAAAACTGTTGATCGATGGGAGGAAAAATAAGCCGCTGACCGACGGAGACAAAAACACGCCGTGTTGGCCGACGGAAACTGGGTAGTAAGTCGCTGGTCGACGGAGACCAAAACTAGTCGCAGACCGATGGAGAAAAAATAAGCCGCTGACCTACGGAGGCAAAATACGACGTTGACCGACGGATACTGATGATGTAAGTCGCTGACCCACGGGGACCAGGAATAGTCGTTGACCGGTGAAGAAAAAATATGCCGCTGACCTACGGAGACAAAACTAGCCGCTGACCGACGGAGATTGAAAAAAATCGTTGACCGGCAGAGACACAGAAAATGCTGGCCGACGGCGACAAAAACAAAAAGGCACGTCTATTTATTGTCGAGACCGCGCGCCAACATATAATTAACAAAAAAAATCGCCACGATAGATAATACCAGGGTTAGGGTAGGGTAGCAGCACCCTCATTATGATACCCGAACGCTAGATATGCCTGCCCAAAAAAGAAAGCGCCCCCTAGTTCGCCAACCCGCTCGTTCGCAGCAACGGTTATCAAATCAACATCATCGCGTACGAACCGCTTGTTGCTTTCTCAAAATCCCACGCCCGATATTGCCCCTTCCCATCTCTTCTCCTCATAGACACGCCAACAAGAATATTGACGGCACGTCTTACAGTAGTCCCTCCTTGATCTCTCTCCTTTCTTTTACCGTTTGAGTGTTTCGCACCACGCGTGTATATAATGCCATACCTCGTACAACATTACGTCTCCATTTCCTTGTTTGCGCTTCTCTCTCCTCTTTTTTTCGCTTTTTATTTTTATCAAGTATTTGTTTTTTTCTTCGCTCCCTCTTCTTCAAGAGAAAGACACCCCCCTATCCTCCCCCCCCCCCTCCCCCGACCACGCCGCTTAAAAGATCATATCAGGCTCGCAGTCTCGCAGTCTGAAATTTGGCTCTCACGCGCAGCATTCGTTTATTATTATAATAATATTTATAGAGCTGTGAGAGACCCTGACAGCACCCCCTCCCCCCCCCCCCCCCGCTTCTGGGCGATGTGAGATGTCGAGCGACGAGGGGAAGATTACTAAGTCTTGTTACATGAGAGACGGTCGAGGATTTAGTTGGAGCATAGTATGTGAATAGCGAGACACTCTACAGTTTTCTCAGGGTGGCGTCCCGCTCCCTCATCCTCTCCCTCCTCTGCGGAGGCGAAGCGATTCGAACCGTTAACTTTCTCCGAAACCTGCCGCCATAAAAGAATAACGCTGCTGCGATCACTCCCCAATCGCGACTCCTACCCCCACCCGCTCCCCTTCCGGCCACCGTCTCCGTTCTCAATGGTCAAAGAACGCAGCGGTTCATCCACTCCAACATCCGCAACATCGCTTCTTCAAGCGCAACACCCTCAGCGCACTCAACCCGCTCAGAAGTCATCGCCTTAATATGCGCAAAAAACGCATGGACGCCCCCCCCCCCCTCCCGGTCCCTTATCCCCCCACCCACCTAAACAAAAAACGCCACCCAACTTGTCTACTCGACTGCTCCCGCTATATACCAACGCTAACCGCCTACATATATAGCCTAGCTTAAGCCGTCCACTCCGCGGAGAGGAGCGTGTATAGGCTAAGTGATGGATGGGTATAGAACGAAAATCGAGCTCAGTATCAGCAGAAAAGATACGGGGAGATACGCCTGAAGGATGGATGAAGCGCAAAACACGCTCTATACGAGATTATATCTGAAGTTGAAAGCTCGACGCGATATATCGGAAGTTGATTTTTCGACACGATATATATATCGGAAGTTGAAACGTGGAAAGTTCAATCCCGATATTATCGGAAGTTTGAAACTTTCGATACGATATTCCTCAACACTAGAATAAGCCGTCTAGAATTATATATTAAATTGAAAAAAGCGTGTTCAGAAATCGTCGTCGGCGTTTCCTGTGGGGAAGGCTTCGCGCTCCATGTCCAGCTTGTCGAACCGGGTCAGCTTGAATTCGCTTTCGTCAATGTTCTGCAAGCACGATCGCGCAGTAATATGCAAGTTGCCCCCCGTCGTTTAGCGGTGGGAGCGGCGGTGGCAGTGTCGGGAGCAGCAGGACAGGACAAGATAGGAGAAAAACGCGCGTACATAACGAGAGGCGTCAGAAAAAAAGTCAGTGGACGGGGAAGGACTGGCTAGCACTGGGAATAAATGGGACGGGGGGAGAAGAGGGGGGGGGAGGGGTGTACTCATGTCGTGCATGGACGTAGTCGTATGAGGGAGAAGGGGGAAATACCTCTTCGGGAAACCAAGAACAGAACACTCGTGTCAAGAAATTTTCAAGGACCATTTGGTTTGAAAAATAAATATACAAACCGTCCTTATACGTGAGGACCTAGTGACAAAACAGCAGTAGTGAGAGAGCCCACGGTCAATGGCGACGTATGCATATATAGACAACAGATGGTCAGCAGACACCAAACGTCGAACATATCGCGATCTAGATCATCTGCATCCCAAGCCTACCGTTACGAATTGTTGAGCATCTGTACAACACAGATCCAACCAGGGAAACCTGTCCTACTACCGTAGATCGTGCGTAGTGCGCGGCTCCCACGCAGCAACATGAGCTGGATCGTACAGGTCATAAATGTATCTCTACCGAGACAAATGTCCAGATGATGAAGTGGGAATGACCTATCTTATCTATCTGAGGTGTGAAAATAAAATCTGTATATATCTGGGGGGGCACCGGTGTGTGCCGTTAGGGTGGCAGTAAAACATCACGTCGGGCATACAACCCCGCCCCCGCCCCCAAATGCCGCTCCGTCTCGAAAGGGTTGCGTGGTCAACGGTCGAATGACTCACAAGGCGAGCAACAAATGGATACGCCCTCTCCCTCCCATCCGACCCCCACTACGCGTATTGCCCACCCGCACGTGCATGCCACACCGCGCGAAACCACCATTGTTCATAGAAATACATAATACTTGTAGGTATATTTGAAGTTTACATGTACAGTAGATGAATATAGGCAGAATACTGTTGCCTGCATACTAGTCGTACGGAAAATTCATGCCCACGCATGCCATGCAGGCACGGAGCATAAGGCATGGGCCGCATCTGGTTTGGTGTGGGTTGGGTTGGGTTGGGTTGGATTGGTCTGAATCTCGTCTGACCTTGTTAACGGTTCCCGGGTTGAGAGACTTGGCGTAGGAGAACGGAAGCGTGAGCAGCTTTTCGGTCTTGGAAATGTACGCGCGCTTGCGGAAGTTGTCGAAGTTGTTGGCCTCGATCGCGGTAAGGATCTTGCCGTACATGTCCAGGGACGCCTTCACGGGAAGACGGGGGAAAAAAAAAAAGACAAAAAACGGGAAGAAAAGGAATGACAAAATTAGCCGACGAAAAAAATTCACACAAACACACAGCAGTCATGACAACACAACACAGATAAAAGCACACCGGGTTCTTGGTAAATATCCTGCACGAAGAAAAAGCTGACAAGGAAATAAAAAAATAAAAAACACCAACATCCAAAACGAACACAGCACAAATATGAACACACCCGCCTCAACATCCTTCACGCAGCTGTGAGATCTAATTTTGAAAAAAGAAAAAGAAACACCACAGCTGTTGAGATCAATTTTTAGACTCGTATCTTCTAAACAAACGTTACAAAAACCGGTCCAGAAAACGATGAAAAAACGGTTACTAAAACCGTTACAATAATCGAGACAAAAACGGGTACAAAAACCGTGACAAAATTCGTGACCAAAACCGTTACACATAACGATGGAAAAAAAACCGTTACAACAAACCGTTACAACAAACCGACTGCTTTCTCTTTATACATGTATATATCATACCTGGACAGGCAGGCGTCCCTCTGGAGAAAGCATGGGGATACCCCTCGCGGCCTGCTTGTAGTAAAACCTCGCCCGGGCAATCTGGTATCGCATCAGCTCCTTGTAGTTCGAGTCAAGGATGCCGTTCATGATGTTGTCGGGGTCCACCCCAAACTTCTCCAGGTCCTGCGGGGGCGGGAGGGGGGGGGGGGGGGGGGGGGGGTACTCATTTGTTGCTTGCCTTGTCATTTGCCATTGACACGCATCCCTTTCGAGACGGAGCACCGTTCCTACTCCTAATAGAGAACCTCCACACTTGGGCGCTCATTACTTGTTTCCATATATTACAAAGAAACTTTTTGCTAATCATTATATATCCCCTTCCTGTTTCGCCGCTGAGGCAGGGGGGGGGTGTACTCTATATCGTGCACGGCCGTAGTCGTATGGCCATAGTGGCCACCGGGGGGGGGGTGTACTCATGTCGTGCATGGCCGTGGTCGTATGACCATAGACCCTCGCATCCCTACAACGCCGGGACGGAGCAAGTTGGGTTTTCACCAAAACCAGGCAGACATTTGCTTGCACCAAGCAAGCGCGAAGCGCCGTGAGGTGTTGGGGCGGGTCGCATGAAGGCTGAGAGCTTCATCCTACTAAGAACCGCTTGTGAGGCGGACTTGCACATGGACGACAGCCTCCAATGAATTGCTTTTATTTTTGGTGTGGCCACTTCCATAGACAGCAATCGGAAACCATCTATAATACCAGACAACTTGAAACAACAAAACAAGGTGCAAGAAAATACCCCAAAAAAAAACATGCAAAAAACAAACAAGCATTTTACCTCGAGCGGGAGGTAGATCCGCCCTCGCACCGCGTCCTCTCCGACGTCCCTTTAGACATGGTTGTTGTTATCGTCGCCGTTATCGCCATTGTTGTTCATGGGGACAAGAAAACAGAGGACAGAGGACACGACGGGGATCAGTCGGGCGTGTAATATTTTCATCAGGTAAGACAATTTCGGGGAAACCTATATCACGGGGGGGAGGGGGGGGGGTGTACTTCATTTTCATGCATGGCCGTAGTCGTATGACCATAGACCCCCGCATCCCTACGTGCAATGCCGGGACGGAGCATGTAAATAGAACCTACGGTACGCACAAAAGCCTGTACATTTTCCCTATGTTTACCAACAGTATTTGGTCTTATTTACTATGGTCCTCCGTAATGATAATCAGAAACCGAAGACTGTGTGAAAACATAGGAGGATTCATGTTATTTGCGTCCATCGTGTGTATGAATACTATATACCCCCCTTCATAATAATAGTTTTGAAAAAAAAACACACACACACACACAAAATGGAATAGTTCGTGGTACCAATCTGTCCGAAAAAAGTAAAGGACCGATCGGGCATGAATAGGAAAACTCAAAACGATGGCTCACATTTTTCGGACAAAGCGGCAAGTAGCACAAAGGAAAAACATTCACGGACCAAACGCTGAATGTGTGTTATCAGGCGGTGTCATGAGAGAGTGCGCGGGCGACCGCGTCCGTCAAGAAACGGCAGGGAGGCTTTGGAGAAAGGCCGAACAATCGACAAATCTACTGTACGAACGGCAACGTGGTGCTATCCACACACAAGGCAACAAGAGAGCAATACTCGTAGAAAAAAACAGGCAACACTTAGGATAGATACATTGGGAGAACCGAATACCGTATTCGGGGGGACACCCCCCCCCCCCACCCCCCCTTTTTCCCGCGGGCGCGCATCCTCGCTCGTAAGTGAAATCATAACCACCACCCAACCGCCAACATCACCACCTCCCCACCCCACCCCACCCCCCCCCCCCCCCCCCCCCCCCCCCCGTGCTCCGTCTCGAAAGGGATGCGTGGTCAATGGTCAAATGACTAAGTCAAGCAACAAATGAGTACGCCGTCTGCCTGGTTGGTGAAAACCCAACGTGCTCCGTCCCGGCATTGTGGGATGCGAGGGTCTATGGTCATACGACTAGCGGCCGTGCACGACATGAGTGCCACCCCCCCCCACCACACCATCCCACATAATCCCACTACTCCCACCAACACCCTACCGCCAACAACCACCATCACCCGCCCCCACTCCCACCCGGCAAACATACTACCATACTACCAACACCCCCATCCATTCACACCTGAGAATGTTGGTGAGCTGCAAGGCAATGCCCAGCGACAGCGCGGGGAACTTTGCGTCCTCTTCCGTTACCCCCTCCGCCGTGCCCAGGATGGGCAGGACCATGAGCCCCACGGTACCCGCGACGCGGTAGCAGTACAGCTCCAGCTCCTCGAAGGTCTGGTAGCGGTTCTTGCCGATGCCTGGCACGTCCATCACCATGCCGTCGATCATGTCCTACAAGAAGGAAGGCGGTCATGGTGGAGGG
The DNA here is from genome assembly GCA_008828725.1 of Saccharina japonica. Classification (NCBI taxonomy): domain Eukaryota; class Phaeophyceae; order Laminariales; family Laminariaceae; genus Saccharina; species Saccharina japonica. The sequence continues at coordinate 218,040 of MEHQ01003835.1, forward strand.
GGGAGGGGGTGACGTGGGGCGGGCGGGTGTACTAGATATTCATGCATGGCGCGTAGTCGTATGGCCATAGGGGGGTACGTACTCGTGTCGTGCATCGCCGTGGTCGTATCACCATAAACCCTCATCGCATCCCCTACAATGCCGGGACGGAGCACGTCGGGTTTTCACCAACCAGGCAGGCATTGCTTGCACCAAGCTTTGCGAAAGCGCCGTGAGGCGTTGGGCGAGTCGCACGAAGGGTGAGAGCTGCATCCTACTTAGAACCGCCTGTGACGCGGACTTTGCACATGGACGACAGCCTCCAGTGAAATTATTTGATTTTTGGTGTGGCCACTTCCACAGACAGCAATGGGTATACAGGACTATGTATGTATCTGCCTCGTGGGTGCCTTACCATATACGCACTACATAATACGACCATTCCCTTTGTGGTTGTCCACCCCGCACAAATGATCTAACTCGACCGTCAGCCGTGGTGACCGCCAAAAAACAAAACGGGATCCTGGTTGTCTAGCTCACACAGTGAAGAGGCGTGTTTTACAGCGACTACCAGGGTGTGGGGTGTGGGGGTCTGGGTGTGTGGGGCGGGGGGGGTGGAGGGAACACATGTAGTCTATTTCGGCATATGGAAAGCTCTAAAAACAGTGGTAGAGAAAAAACGAACCAACAAAAGGGGGCCAAAGCAAGAGATGTGAGGGAGGGAGAGAAAGACATGGAGAGGGAAGGGTCTGGAGAGACAGACAGACAGACAGACAGACAGACAGAGAGAGGAAAAGTTGTTGCCCGTGGCGGGGTGGGACAACGAGTGTGATAGCGCCATGTACGTGCGCGCTTCCTTCTCTTCCTCGCCGGCGGCTGCCATAGCGGGCGCGAGGCCGCTCCGCTCGTCTCACCTTGAAGGGCGCGATGGGAAGCGACGGGTAGCTTTCGCGAACGTCAACCAGCGCCAGGTCCAGCGAGTCCCGGGGCTTTCCCTTCCACACGTCATCTAGCCGTACCGCCCACTGCAGAGAGAGAGAGCGAAAACGAGCGAAACAGGGAGAGGTGGAGGAGGAGGCAGATGGAAGGGGGGCGGAGATGAGGTGGGGTGGGGTAGG
>MEHQ01003835.1:220587-237239 GCA_008828725.1 Saccharina japonica
GGGGGAAGGGGAAGGGGCTAAATGTCTCACTTTGCGTGCGACGGGAGACATGAACTTGGTTCCGAGGTAGAAGGTCTTGGCGAAGATGCCGGTGATTCGCTCACACTCTTGGTACGCCTGGTAAAAAAATGAGAGAAAAAAGGGCAAAACAGGAAAGAGAGAAGCGGAAAAAAAAATGAGAGAAAAACGGGCACACGGGGAAGGAAACGTCTCGTCAGTGATCATCGGACGGGAAACAAAAAAACACAAAACACAAAACACACACGAAACAAAACATGGATGGATAAGAAAGAGATCACGCATACGATACTTTTCACTTGGAAGTACTCTGCAACACGAAAAAAGGTGAGCGTCTCGTCGCTGCACGTACGAGCAATATAATATCATGCTTGGTGTCAGGCTATTTACGGGGAGCTTTAGTAAATAGGTCCAAATCTTGCACACCCTGTACAGCTATTGCTAACCGCTATCGCTATTAGCTGTGTATAGCTGTCCAGGGCATGTAGCTGTCGGTAGGCAGCTAGCTGCGTAGCTTCTCGAAACAATAGCTGTCTGTAGACAGCTACAGTAGCTGCGCAGATTCTCGAAACAATAGCTGTCTGTAGACAGCTAGCTGCGTAGCTTCTCAAAACAGTAGCTGTCTGTAGACAGCTAGCTGCGCAGTTTTTATAAACAATAGCTGTCTGTAGACAGCTAGCTGCGTAGCTTCTCGGAAAAATAGCTGTATGCAGGCAGCTAGCTGCGCAGCTCCTCGGAACAACACGACGCTGTCTACTAGACAGCTATAGCTTAGCTGTCTGTAGACAGCTATAGGTAATGAGAAAGTCGCGGGATGAGCTGTGGCGTTGATGGGTGTTCAGTGTTTCGTTTTTTTTTTTTTTTCTGGGTAGTATAATAGCTGTGTAGGTAGCTAAGCTGACAGTAGCTGACTGTAGACAGCTAGCTGCGCAGCTTCTCAAAACAATAGCTGTCTGTAGACAGCTAGCTGCGCAGCTTCTCGGAACAATATCTGTCTGTAGACAGCTAGCTGCTCAGCTCCTCAAAACAATAGCTGTCTGCAGGCAGCTACAGTGGCTGCGCAGCCTATTGAAATAATAGCTGTCTGTAGACAGCTAGCTGCGTAGCTTCTCAAAACAATAGCTGTCTGTGGACAGCTAGCTGCGCAGCTTTTGCAACAATAGCTGTCTGCAGGCAGCTAGCTGCGTAGCTTTTCGAAACAATAGCTGTCTGCCAGACAGCTGACCGCTATCGTAGCTGTACAGGGTGTGAAAATCTTGTTACAATACGTAAAAATAGGTAAATATATAGGTTTTCGTTTGTACTGCAGTTGTAGGTCCCTATTTACTACGTATGGTCCCCCGAAACACGCCACTCCGTAACACGCGCGATCGAAATAACACACGCAGCATGCATATGTATAGATGAGTTTCGACGAAAAAAAAATCCATCTCCTAGCTGGGGTGTCTTTTTGACTTGTACCGAGTATAAAAATACTGTCAAAGGAGCGACCTTAGTCATATTTACATTTTCACCACCCGCAATGTCTGCCTGCCTGGTTGATGGAAAACCCAACGTGCTCCGTCCGCACCGGCATTGTAGGGATGCGAGGGTCTGTGGTTCTACGACTACGGCCATGCATGACATGAGTAAACACCCCCCCCGTCTGCAGGATGCAGCTCACCCTCCATGCGACTCGCCCAATACCTCACGGCGCTTCGCGCTTGGTGCAAGCAATGTCTGCCTGGTTGGTGAAAACCCAACGTGCTCCGTCCCGGCATTGTAGGGATGAGAGGGTCTATGGTCGTATGACTACGGCCGTGCACGACATGAGTACACCCCCCCCCCCCCCCGTCTCGACAAGGATGGGTGATCAATGGTCAAATGACCCGAGGCAGGCAACGAGTAAGTACGCCCCCCTCCCACTACCACTACCACACACAATTACATCCATCCAACAGACGACTGCTGCTGTGGTTCCAAGACTGCACGGGCCTACCTACGCATGGTTCAACAACGTGTACCAAGTACCGGATACTTGAACCATTGCCGTCTTCAGCACAAGTATCTACCGATTTTTTTGTATATACCAGGGAGATGTGGTTCAACACCATAAATTTGGCCTTATTAAAATCGGTCTGTCGTGCCAACACCAAATATTTACCATCTTCATCTTGTTCCAACACCAGACAATACATACCATATTCATCTGCGGTTCAAACACCATATATTTATACCGTACTTAGCTTGCGGTTCAACACCATATAATTCTCCACATTCACCTGTGATTCAACAACCCCCCTTGACCGTATGCATACATGTTGTTCGTCATGAGATTACACCTTCACCGCATACCATACTCATCTGTGGTCCAACTGCCACATCTCACCACCTTTACCAATCACATTTACCCGTGCTTCAACACCACCATACACTAACCACATCCATGTGGTCCAACAACATATGTATCATTCATCTGGTCTCAATATCCATATTATCAATACAGCAGGGATCCCCCAATAAGGCGGTGGTGTGCCACAGACAGCAATATGACCGCCTTATAGAGGGAAGCCGCCTTATTCACTCCAGGTTGTGAGTGCGATTCCCCAGTCGCGCCAAGCGATTTTGACCGCCTTATATCGGGATACCGCCTTACTCAGACCGCCTTATTGGGCGACCCCCGCTGTAGTATACATTGCCCGTTTTACGCCCGATCGAAGTGCATATCAACACACAGCTTGCAAACAATGAGTTTCAAAGAAATCCTCGATCTCACAGCTGTTTTTTATTTATCGTTATAAATATTTTCCACGTGCAACTGGTTCAGCATCATACTTGGAGCATATGTAGCAGGCAATACAGAGTAACCACATCCACTCACCTGGTTCAAGACCATCCTGCGTCGCTGGTTCTCCGCCGGCCCCCTGGTCAGCTCCAATTGGTCCAGATCGCCCTCCGTCAAGCGTTTCGAGTTGTCCACCGCCTGTGTGACGTCACATCATCACATCCCACCAAGTCAGAAAGTCGTAATCGTAGTCACAGCATACTTCGTACCATACCATACCACACCATACCAAACCATACCAAACCATACCATACCATACCACATCACATCACATGGCATCAACATCACATCACATAAAAAAGGAATCACATTCCAAAGCAAATCAGAGAAACGTAGTCTTCACACACATATCATATACCTGGTATATGTAGAGCACACGATAACTTGGACACCAGTTCCTGCTCTGATTTGATCCTACAGCAGTAGACTATTGCCCAACAGTAGAATATTGCCTAAGAGTAGACTATTGCCTAAGAGTAGACCATTTCCCGGGGAGTAGCTAACGAGAACACTGTTGTACAATTCCAGCACACTCAACCAACAAGAAATCAGACATGAGGTTGCAGTACAACGTACTGGTATCTCCCAACACGACCGATATCTACATCATCAGTAGGTCCTCCGGGGGGATCTCAATAGTCGGTACACAGTCACTTGATAAACCAGCCAGACATACAGACAAGACAGACAGCCAACTACACAACACACATCGCAAGCCTCTCCGGAAAAAACACGTGTGCAAAAAATACCCGAACGAGAGCCGCAGCCGACACAAAAACAACGACTACAGACCCCGTCAGCGTCGCTCGGTCGATCAAGACAACAAACAACATCTCACAGGTCGTCTACGCCCCCCCCCCCCCCCCCTTCCAACCCCTCCCGTCCCCTCGCCCCCGCGCATACCACCAGCGATCTACTATTACAAACTCTCGTTCAATGTTCACGCCTCCCTTCCGCCACCCGACTCGAACTAAAACACACACCATTCCGCCGACTGTCCTGCCTTGAGTTTATTTCTCCCCTTCCAGGCAGCCTGAGCCTGATCGGCTTGCAACTATGGACTAGATTTTGGCGATGAGGTGACATGACAACAACAACAACAACAACAACAACAACCGCCTGCTCGTACTGCTCCGTCTCGAAAGGGATGCGTGGTCAATGGTCAAAATACTAAGGCAAGCAACAATGAGTACGGTCCCCCCCCCGCCCCCCCGACGGCAAGCCTTCAAGCGCTCGACCAACTCCCGTACATTGCCACACGCGCACCTCACCCTCGCCCCTGATCCCCCATCCTACCGCAACTCCCACCCTTACCCCCCTCGCCACCCCCTCTCCCGAAACCATGCAGCACACGTGGTACATCGCGACGCACCGCACTAAACAAATAACTGCAACAACAGAAAACGCCGCCCAAAAGAACGCCGCAAACAAAACAAAAAACAACAGCTCAGTACACAGCGGCAGCGGTGTCGCACGCCATTCACCACGAGTAGGAAACCCCACCCCCTATTCCCAATCCCTGACCCTCATCCCCCCCCCCCCCCCCCCCCCCCCCCCCCCCCCCCCCCCCCCCCCCCCACTGATCCTACCCCCACCCCTACCCCTGACCCTCTCCCCCTAACCCTCATCCCCACCCCCTCCCCTGATCGCCACCCTCGACCCTCACCGCTGTGCCCGTGCTGGCGGACATGCGGACGACCGAGAGAGAGCCGCGCTTCTCGGAGACGCTTCTGACCTCCCCCCTCGCCTCCCCTCTCACTCGCAGCCACGACGATCCGCTACTCCATCGCCCCATCTGGGCCTGTCCACGCCCCCCTCCCCCCCCCGCCGCCGCCGCGAGCCTGACATCCACCTGCCCTCGCCAAACACACACGCATACACATACATACAAAATGCATACAAAAAGTGGGTGTTGGGAGGCGTTTTTCGTTAGGGGACAGGGTTGTTTAGGGGGGGGTTAACTTGCGTCCGTGACACACACAAAAAAAGGCGTGCACTGGGAAGCGTTTTGCGTCAGGAAAATCGGGGACCGGGCTGTAGTAGGAGGGGGAAGGAAGGTGGGGGGGGGGGGGAGGAAGGAAGATCCTTACAACACAAAAAAAAAAACAATAAGCACTCTTTTTAACTATCACCCCCCACCCCCACCCCCTCCTCTTTTCTTCTCTCCTCCCCCCACCCCTCCCTTCCCCTCTCTTCGCCTGCTTGGTCTTCCGCGCATGGGGAAATAAAAAATCCCCGCACGAGCTATGCATCAAGTCAGCGATCGGAAGACGCCTATCGTCACCGTGCCGTTCTGCACCCCTCCCTCCCCCTCTTCCAGCTGCCTACTACGGTACCGGAGCCCCCTCACCCTCGTGCATCCAGCCCAGCGCCCTCCGCCCATCACCGCTCGAGGTATTTCGCGAACACTTCAGGTAATCCACCATCACCATCACCACTACTACCACTAGCACTACGAGTACCACCAACGCCTGACAAGCAACACCAACACCAGCACCGACAACACCCACACCATCACCAACAACAAAACCAGCACCACGTAACAAATAATGTAAAAAACAACAACGCCGACACCACCAAAAACAACAACACNGGGGGGTTAACTTGCGTCCGTGACACACACAAAAAAAGGCGTGCACTGGGAAGCGTTTTGCGTCAGGAAAATCGGGGACCGGGCTGTAGTAGGAGGGGGAAGGAAGGTGGGGGGGGGGGGGAGGAAGGAAGATCCTTACAACACAAAAAAAAAAACAATAAGCACTCTTTTTAACTATCACCCCCCACCCCCACCCCCTCCTCTTTTCTTCTCTCCTCCCCCCACCCCTCCCTTCCCCTCTCTTCGCCTGCTTGGTCTTCCGCGCATGGGGAAATAAAAAATCCCCGCACGAGCTATGCATCAAGTCAGCGATCGGAAGACGCCTATCGTCACCGTGCCGTTCTGCACCCCTCCCTCCCCCTCTTCCAGCTGCCTACTACGGTACCGGAGCCCCCTCACCCTCGTGCATCCAGCCCAGCGCCCTCCGCCCATCACCGCTCGAGGTATTTCGCGAACACTTCAGGTAATCCACCATCACCATCACCACTACTACCACTAGCACTACGAGTACCACCAACGCCTGACAAGCAACACCAACACCAGCACCGACAACACCCACACCATCACCAACAACAAAACCAGCACCACGTAACAAATAATGTAAAAAACAACAACGCCGACACCACCAAAAACAACAACACCACCAACACCGACAACGCCAATACCAACACCAACACTGATATCACCAAAAACAACACCAACAACGCCTAACATCACCGAAAACAACAACACCAACACCACCAACAACAAAAACAACAACGCCACCAACGCCGATACCAACACCAACACTGATATCCCCAAAAACAACACCAACACCAACATCACCGAAAACAACACCAACATCAACACCACCAACAAACACACAACACCGAGCACGCTAGCATAAATACCAACAAAAACTGCGATCGTAACAGCGACCCCATCGAAAGACACAGCAAGCGTACGAGTAGTACATATATACGTATATATCTCTACTAATACGCGGGGGGCATAGTAAATAGGACCGACGGTACACACTAAAACCTATATATATATAATGACGACAGGTGGCTTACGCTACTAATAGTAGACCCACTCTATCACGTCAACTCGTCGGAACACTATAAGTATACCTGATATGTTTATTTCAGACTGTTTATTTCAGACTGTTTAATTTTAATTTATTTTAATTTATTTATTTTTTCTCCCCCCACAAATAGACGCACACTTCCTGAATTCTACAGCCTCAGATTGTGTCCCCCTCATACGGGATGTACATCCTACATGAGGACATATAAAATCCGTAAGTACGCGCGATCGAAGTATTACACTCAGCTAGCAAAGATGAGCTTCGACGAAATCCTCGAGCTCAAATGCTGGGTTTTTTTTTTTTTTTTTTTTTTAAATATATTTAAGTATTTTTACTTACAATATTTGGTCCTATTTACTATCGTCCTCCGTAATAATAGTCTGCGGGATAGTCAATCTCGGGGGCGTCGTTCCTATCAATGTCAAGGGGTGTAATTACCAGGGTACTGCACGTGCTGGTATATAGGTGGAGTTCGAAGCTCTACGCATGTTGATCTCGTCCTCATCTTGATTTAGAAAAAAAAAAAAAAAAAATCAGCTGTGAGTTGGCCGACTTAATTTATTACGGGGGGGCATAGTAAACACTAGTAAATAGGACCAAATATTGTTATTAAAAAGTAAAAATAGTAAAATATATAGGTCTTTGTCTGTACCCTAGATCCTATTTACTATGGTTCCCCCGTAATAGTCGCCGACTGAGTTATTAGTTGGGGAAATTATTACGGTTGGCTGACTACAGAAAAGTCACCGACTGGTTTTTAGTTGGCAAGGTATATACTGTAGTACAGCTTAATCCTGCGTTTTTGTTGATGCTGTTCTTATATTCAACCCGTTTGTGCAGAACCCTAAATTTGACACTATTTCCAAGTCACTGCTGTCCCGCAAACAAGAGTGAGAGGAGTTCTAAACAAATCGCCACAATCTATGCAGTCCGCTATCACAAGACAGGCTCCAGTACATGGAACTGCTGTGTACCGGTGTCAACTACTAATACCTGGTAATACGGCGGAACATACACAGCAATCAGAACCAAATACGGTGATTAAAACCCCCCGCAAACCCCCGCGCCCTATGTGCAGGAGCAACCTGCAAAAAAAAAAATGTGCAGGCTGTGTGTGGTCAATTTCTACCTTGCCCGTCGACCCAGACCAAGCCAACCCCAGACATACCCCTATAACCCGAAGCCCAACCCTTTGGGGGGCACGAGGTCGGCAGGGGCAGCCACGCGGCTCCGCCGCGTGTTTCGATGGCGTTTTTCCACAAAATATCATGCGGCCCAAAAGGCCAGCCTCACCCATTAAAACCGGCATCCTGCACAAAACTTTTTGCAGGTTGCTCCTGCACATAGGACGCGTCAAGAGATACATATGTTCGTATACGATGGTGTTGCGGTCCAACGTGGGTTCTGATAACTATCCTAACCCCCCCCCCATAGTATGATATTGGTACACTATAAACTCCCCTTTTGAACATACACGAAGTTAGGAACATAAAAGTCAAGCAGATGGGAGAGCTTGAAGCAAGACGTTACACCCGCAACTCGTTTCTTATCATAAGGATAAATATATATATATCATCAGGGGTCGGATAATTACTAAACAAAAAAACGGCAAGCATATAAAATATGTATGTACGTCTATTGGCTTGTGGGTTCCTGGCTATGATATCGGGAAAATTCGTATTCATACTTCGAGCAGAAAAGGTAAAATAGCGCAAAAATACAACATTAACCAGTACCCGGTCTCGTATGATACGCTGCGAACAAGAGCCGCTGGCGGAGGCGGAGGGTGTTCGTTTGGATCTTACCAGCAATGACGGTAACAGATTGTAGAGGATTGCGTACGTACACATTCGCAGAGCATCATGAAGGCTAATTGGCTGTTAGCTTTTTTTAGAGGTAGGTCCCCTACAAAACCCCCAGTGGCCCGGGCTGCTTCGCCTGCCGATGCTGTACGCAATCGTCCTTCAGTCAGTATTCTATACTGGTGTACCAAACATTTTTTTTCACACATCCGACAAATCGTGATATAAATCATCCCACCACTCTGTCCCGAAATATAAGCTCTGTTTGTATTGCATATTAACGTATGAAAGGTGCTTATATTTCGGAACATAGTGGTATCTATAATAGAACCCAACCTGTCGTTGTAGACGCGCGCTATAATAGAAGTTGACTACTTTTTGGCTACGAGAACGGTTTCTGAATGATCGCGTTTCCTTGGAGCCCAAAATCGTCGGAGTTATGTCATTCTGGTGTCACAATGTCGGAGTTATATCATTCTGGTGTCACAATTTCGTTTTTATACGTACTTACAGTGGGCCATGGGATTGATATTGCTCATCGGGTACGAAGCACTACTGTTGTTTTCCTCCAAAATCAGTGTGCAGGCTACTGCAGGTATAGAGCCCCTAAACTATAATCAAGTGACTAGCTACCCTCAGGAAGAAAAAAAAACATGGTGCACCTCCATCGTGTATGTATACGAGCATGCGTCGTTATGAGGCGTGGTGCAGGGGCTGTGTAGCACAGATCCAACCCCAGAAATCAGGTCTTAGGTCCTGCAGGTTATACGGCGCTTCAACCCGGCCACATGAGCTACTGGTAGATCATACAGATCATACAGATCAGGGATCTGTCTTCCCTGAATAATCTAGATAGTGGAAGTATGATAGGAATCGATGATCTGTCCGAGGTGTGCATTCATTTCAAGGGTATGTTCGGTAGGGTACGTTCCAAAGTATACCGGGGGTATTTTGGCTCGGTGGATACGCTATAATACCGAACCTAACCGGAGTGTTCGGGACGGCCGCAATACCCCACTGGACACTCCGGTAAGGTTCGGCACAAACTCGACACCGGCACCTAGCACTTCGGGCAAGTTCGGTACGCCCACCAAAAACAACCCGGGTATGTACGGGTATAACGGGTATACCCTACGGCATATACCCTCGACATTTGTTTTCCCCTTTTTCCCCTCCAAGTCCGAGGAGAGGTTTCAACCAGCTGGTTTCAGTCCACAGCAATTTCAGTTTTACTCCCGTGGTTCCGTTGGCGAGAAAAGCCGTAACCGACCAATCATGTTCTCTCTCTGTCTCCTTCCTACTGTAGTCGTAACTCAGATCCGGGGTCACACAGCAGGCTTTTCTCCCTCCTCCCCACTACGACGGTTCGTGCCTTGATTTTTATCGAGCAAAAGGCCCAGCATTCCCAACGCTCGTCGATTTTCATCGAATTTTGCAAAACTCACGCTCTCGCGCTTTCCGCTAGTCAGGATGTTATTGCGAGACAAAAGTCCCTACGAGTATATACGAGTATGCACTCGGGGGGGCTCGAACCCACGACCTTGACTCTAACAGGGACGAGATTCACATGCCATTCCACCGGGGACGCCTGGTTACACCCCTACGTACGTACACATGATACCTGGTACCAGGTATATAATAAGAGTATGGTAAAGCTGTCATACGTACGGTGGTGCCTCAAGTGGTGTCCTGCCTCAATCCATGAAAACAAAACTGAGACAAAGGAACCATGACTCTTAACCCTTTTACTACTCCAAAAATGAGACCACACTAATTCCAAGTAGTTTTGTCCCAAAAAAGTGGTTGCAGTTCTGAAGGGTTTTACTACTCCAAAAATGAGACCACACGAATTCCAAGTAGTTTTGTCCCAAAAAAGTGGTTGCAGTTCTGAAGGGGTTAATAACCACTATCAATACTACGGAGGGCCATAGTAAATAGGACCAACTATTGTTATTAATAGCAAAAATAGTGAAAATATGAAAGGTCTTGTGTGCACCGTCAGGTACCGTAGGTCCTATTTACTATGGTCCACCGTAATTACCATCATACCTGTACCAACGCGCTCATCGCTTTCTGGGGTGTTACCAGCTATCATATACCTGGTATACCATACCAGGTACAGCCATTTCAGTTCAGCTCGTGGTTCCATTGGCAGGAGATGTACCTGGTATATAGATGTATAGGCCTACTTAGTATATTCCATGTGCTTCTAAGAGCGGGTCCGGTAGAATTGTCCGCGATTTTTTCGCGGGCGTTTCCTTCGCCAAGCCATCATATGATACTGATTCAAGTTTGATGATACTTCAACGTAACGACTTGGCCATATAACTGCTGATACAACTGCTGGCAGTAAGAGAATGACAATGTATGATATCTTCACGCTCCTTAATTATACGGAAACGAAAACTGCGAGCAAAAGACAGCAGAAATTCCGGAGGGGTACACCGAGTATACAGCAGCAGTATATGCCCACGAATAAGAATTAACCCGTTAAGAACTGGTCCCACGAATTTGGGGACAAACTACTTGGAATTAGTGTGGGACATTTTTTTCAGTTCTGAATGGGTTAACCTTCTAATGGCTAAATAAGAACAGAAGGCTGACTTTTTGGGGGACGCTAAGAAATTTATATTATGAAACTGCTGTTCTCAGCGGCCAGCGCTACACTAAATCCTACATAATAACCTATGGTGTCACAATAAGCTTCGAAGGCTTGCGCAGCTTACTGCTGTAGGTGATTCTTATCTCGTACATATATAAAAGCATGTAATATAAATAATTGCTGCAGCAGGGCTGCCACGGGCTACGTACGCACTGGCAGCCTCAAGTCAGTAGAGATTACAATGAATGCCAACGCAGCCAGTATACTGAGCTGCATCAGTATACTGGGTTCGAGCGAAGCTAGACAGCATAGCGTGGACAATCGCCCCTCCCCAGGCTGAGTACTCGCAAGCCAGTATTTCGAGGTTATATACGCGTACTGCGAACACCGTCGGACTCGCAGTATTTCGGGGTTCGTTACTGCTGTGGATACTTCCTGTACTTCCCAAGTATTTCGAGGTTCAGTATTGCGGGTACTGCAAATGTTAGGGCTGGGCACTGGCTGACTCAGTCAGTAGCGATGTATACTGTCGTCAAAATCAATCAGTATACTGGACTGCAGCAGTATATTGTCTCTACTTTCTTCTATTTCCTTTCGAAACGCATTTGGTGGGTTTCCGTACTATAATATGGCGTGTTTCTTGGACGTACATGAGAAAAAAAAACTACTGGCGAATATACTGGCCGGGTCAATCGGTAGATTTCTACTGCCAGTAGATTACTACTGCCAGTACATACTGTGCCAGTGCCCAGCCCTAGCAAATGTGTTTCGTTCGTTGGTTCATACTCTCAATATGCCCAGTATACTCGGAGTGTGAATTATACAAAAATAGGAGAATCTGTGCAATACTGCTGGCCGGGTCATTGGTGCAGAAAAGAGCGGTGGGGAAAAAAAACACCAAGGCCATATACCGGTATCCAGTATTGGCATGCAATTTGTGGTATGATTTTCCGTCATATAACATGGCGTGTTCCTTGGACGTACGTGAGGCAATACCACATCTACTGGCAGCTTTAATCAGTAGATACTTCTATTGCCCACCCTCAGCCGATAGTCTCCCGTATAAACAGTGTTCGGTGGCGTTACAGCGTGTGCCATACGAAAGTCCGGCGAATCCGGTTGTACCCGCAGCGTATGGCACTCCACCCCCCCCCCCCCATCGGCGACAGCCCAGGCGAGTAATTGCCGGGCCCGCGGCAGGGAGCAGAGCAGAACGTCAACGGTCCAATGGCACCATCGGTGCGTGGTGTCGTTGAACCGTTGACGTCTGTTCTGCTCCTTGACGCGGGCCCGTTAATTACTCGCCCGGGCTGTCGCCGCGGGGAAGTGGGGGTGCCATACGCTGACGGTACAACTTGAGCCCCAGGGCAATAATGTAACACCAGCGAAGAGAGAGAAAGGTTTCACAGATGCTCCGAGTATACTCGATACTCCGAGTATACTCGGAGTATCGAGTATGTTTCGTACTCCGAGTACCGAGAGTATTAGAGTACTCGTGGCCTAACTACTCGGAGTACTTGGAGTATGAGCAGTACTGAAGGCCCAAATACTCCGAGTACTGGGAGTATGAGCAGTACTTATACTCGAGTACAAGCAGTACTCGGAGTAAAAACATCTAAATTACTCGGAGTACTCCGAGTATCGAGAGTATTGGACACCGAAATACTGCGAGTACACAAAGTACCTGAAGTATTTTTTTCTCGAAGATACTCTAATTATACTCCGAGGTAATGGGAGCATCTGTGAAGTTTTAAATGCTATAAACGCCAGTCACATGCTCCCAGAACCTGGGAGGAATGACGGCCGAGTCTTTAAAATGATGCAAAGATGCTCCTAACGTACTTCACACTCCGAGTATACTCCGAGTATCGAGTACATTTCGTACTCCGAGTACTTACGTAGAGTATTAGAGTACTGGCGGCCTGAATATACGTGGAGTATGAGCAGTACTGAAGTCCCAAATACTCCAAGGTACGCGGAGCATCTGTGAAAGGTTGGTGAGATCCGGCCTCTTGCCACAATCTCTTGTCTGAATAGACGTTGACGCATATGTACTGGTACCTGGTTGCAGCAGTCCTCGTACGTACAGCAGTAGTGCTCCCATGTCCCAATCTCGATGGATCATGAAGCTCAAAAGATACGTTCAGGTCTGGCGCAGCAAAAAGCATATTTCGAACAAAATCATGGAGCCATCCAGCTGGTTGAGTTGTAGGCTCTACTGCTACTTACTGCTGTTTACCTGGTACCTTACAGCAGTATCAAGTGCTACCTCTCATTGCTGAGTGTACATACTGGTAATGCCGATCGCACAACGCACAACAACTCGCGAGTCCCGAGTCCGGAGACAGTCAGAAGCATCACACAAAAACAGCACACTTGCAAGCTAACATGACCACACACACAACAGCACAACGCAGGTCACACACACAGCCATACCTGAGGGAACACGGTGAACCCATGGGCACAGGAGGGCAGCGCTAATACCGCCAGCCACGCCCAACCTCCCCCCCTCCCCCGCCTATTTGCTGTTGTTGCTGTTGTGGTTGCCGTTCTACCCAAAGCTCCTGCTCCTCCTCCTGGCGCCGTGCGCGCTAGCCGAGGGGGGGCTCCAGTCATGATCGCTCCCGCTTCCACCGAAAAAAAAAACGCTCACGGCTTTTCCTGTATATTTAGGTAGCTGGTTTGGTGGGCTTGGCTGGGTGGATGGATGGCAATCCAATGTCGGAAGCGGATCGTCTACAAGGTGGCATCGCAATCAAGGGAAAACAGACGAACAAGGGAAGGGCGCGTGCCATGGGTACCACACACAAGCGCGACCAGCGCAGGTCTCTCATTTTTTCAGGTTGAATAAATCACGAAATGTACTATTTACAGAGTGCAACAATGTACCTGGTATCACGAGTATAACCAGGTACCATGCATCGTATCACACCAGGTACAACACAGTATGCATACGAAAAGGCAGCAAGCAGCATAATAGACGATGAATGCAGCAGGCACGCTTGAAGAGGAGAATTGAACGGATGCTCGTCTACAAGCTGTGGTTGGGATGGACTCGTGCTGACAGCAATCAGAGGGTGGGGTGCTGGTGGCTTCATAGCTCGGATGCTCCTTGTCTCTGCCATCTACAGCCAACGCAGACAGGGTGTTGCGTGAGCGAGAGGTCTGCTTGCTTCCGCTCGTGCATCACATACCGGAGGGTTTTTCATGGAGGCGTGGACTATTCATGTACCATGGCAACCCCCAGGAGAGTTGCTGCGCAGCAGCACGCAATCACACGGCTGCAGTTGCGTACTCCTCCGAGGCTATGAGGCAAGCAAAGGGGATGCGCGTTCAACTTCGATGAGTGCATAAAAATGTCCATCAACACTGACTGATGATATCTGCCTGCAGTGCTGCTCCTGCTGCGGCTGCCGCTGCCTTGCTGCTGTGTGTATGCTGTGAAAGCAAGGCGAACATACTCTTTCGGTAGGACGTCTTCTCTGCTCACCTGTGCTTTCGCTCCAGCCTTCGCGCTGCCTGCCTGCGTGCCCACCAACACTGCGCGGCTGCTTTGAATCCTTCGTGGCAAGCAGGATGGTCGCTTGCAGGCAAGAGGAGAGATGGAGACAGCGTCGTGTTGACTCGTGACTTGGTCTGTGTGATCGTGAACGACAACATGCAAGCTTGGGGGGTTGTGTGTCCAGATCTCGAACAATGACGGTTTCAATCTTGGGAAACTACCAGAGTTTCGCCGTTGTTATTATATAGGATAAAGTATAGAATGCGACTTCATCGGCCACGACCCACCAGCCGCGAGCAATTTATTTCTCTCAATGAAAGCAAGTGAAGGGTATACTTGAAACTTGAACACATACGTGTATATGATAGTGTATACGTGTACGTACGACGGTTACTGATAGGTACTGCTGCTGCTGTCGGCTGTACGTAGTATAAAATACGCGTAGCGGTAATGGACGGGGTGGTTCGTGTGGTGTGTGGTGTTGTGGTCACGGATTACAGAGCTAGTTGCGGTATCACGTACATGTTGTTACACTGACGCAGCACAGCATGTAGTAGAGTTGTTGTTGTTGTTGTCTTCACATTAAACTCGTTTCAGTTGCTAATCCCTATAGTCTGATCTAGCAAGATCACAGCCCGTGGTCACAAAAGTGCTAGAGCCATTAGAGAATCCTAAAGAACACGCACACTTAGCAGGGAAAGGATACACCAGTCCGAAGAGGTACACCTAAAAATCCCTACAGCATGTTATGCGTGTCCAAAACTGAACTACTACGACAGCATAGATAGCAGTATTACACTCACTTGTTCTTATCAAAAGTGTAGTAAGTACAGTATGCATCAAGAAGGTGTACTGGATGTCGACGGGTAGAAAGGAAGGTTTAATGTGAAGAACACACACGGCTACATACAGTATGTACGAAGTACACGTACGTGTTCGAGCACTACTATTAATATTAATACCACTCATACATAGTATATTGTACCGACGGGTTGTTTGCGGTGGTGATGTGGTGATGGATCAGATGTCGGGAAACGGGAAAAATCCAACAACAAAAACAACAACCGTTACGAGATATAATAACAAAAAAACGGTCGTCTACCTCGTGCGTCTCGTACGTAGTATGTAGGCCCAGCGCGGTGTAGTTACTACTGCTGCTGTAGTATTAATAGTGCTGCCTGCGCGACGCCCCGCGGCAGATACGCCAGCTTCTTATTATATAGCAGAGCTTTCTTTGCGTACGTGCGTATTTATGTATCCCAGGATATTATCAGGGTAATACGATGAACGACGACTTGACGCCGATGATAGTCACCATCCCGTCGCCTCAAACAGCAAAAAGTCGTTGGTGCCTTCATTGTTGAAGAAATAGGATCGCATCATCAGCGAGGGGGCCTAACACCACAACAAACAGTAGTGCAAAACACACACATGTATATATATGGGTAGACGAGAGTCATCCTGTCAACTTTCAACTTTCAAGCATATATATCCTCCCAACAAAGGTTATAGCTTCCTCTGTGACAGGGGATGAACAGCGCAACCAAACATTTGACAATGTTGCGCTTGAACTACGTTTTACTTCAGTCAGTCAGTACCTGAACCTGTCTGTATAATCACATACTTCGTATACCAGGTACCCGGCAAGTATAATACAAGCAAGCCTGGTAGGAAATCACACACAGTTAGTTCCGGCAGCAGGTACCCGGGTAGAAGAAATCAAGTTTTTTTTAGCTTGTTGCGCTTGCACTTGCGCCCACACAAAGACCCCCGCTTTTGACGCCGAGAGGATCCGAGTCCGATGGGGGTCGATCCTCCGCTGAACCGGCCTCGGTGGCCGCCGCATGCATGATGCGTTTGCGACTGAGCTTGCTTTTACCGGCCTTCCTACTCGTAGCCCATACCATTACAACATTACAACAACAAGTACTGTAGTACGAGTATGTTGAAATCAACGTCCACAGCCCACAACAACAACCACCGTGCGTTTAGTATAATAGGCACTTTGGTTGATCACCGAGGCCGACGATCATCATCGCATTCATATATCATTCGTACAATGAAAAGATTCATACCAGGTACAAAATAATCTCGAAAGAAAGCGCCGCCTTTTGCGAGCAATCAAAACGCTGAAACTTATGATTTCAACGGACCCTCGCTGCCGAGGGGGGAGGGGAGAGGCACCACTATTACAAGAACGGTGGGAATGAGGAGCGTGACAGACGCCTTCAAGTGGTCAAAC
>MEHQ01003508.1:0-269512 GCA_008828725.1 Saccharina japonica
CCCCCCTCCTCGCGAGCAGCGCAGCGCTCCTCACCTGTCGAGGAAGTTGTGCACGAGCCGGAGGTACTGCACCCGCAGCGCCGACTCCGGGTTGCAGTCGCAGTGCGCCCCGTGGGGGCCCTCTTGCCTCGACGGGACGCCCCAGCTGAGGCGCTCGAACATGGTGTCAAGCACGTCGATCAGGCCGAGGTCCGCCAGCGCCTCGTGCGCCTCCCCCTTCCGCCTCGCCCCCAAGAGGGTGCACAGCACGAACAGCACCTCCACCTGCACACATGATACAAGCGGGGGTCCCCCGATAAGGCGGTCTGAGTAAGGCGGTATTGGGGAATAGCACTCACAACCTGTACACATGTCATATATAGGATGCCGATATGAACAACATTGGTATCGATACTAAGACCGGTATGTACGTATATAGTAGTTCGGCAAGGCGAGGAAGGGGAACGAGTGTCGGTGAGAACAACGGGGCGCGCGGGGAAATAAAAAGGAAAATATGAAGAAAAAAAAAGCAAGCAGGCAAGGTGGTCTAAAAAACGAAACGAAACAAAAAAGAAACGAAACGGAGACGGGATATCGCGTCTATTCTTGAAAAACCCAAAAGCAGTCGTACAGTGAGGATTGTTTGTTTCGCGACATGTAACACACACTACTCTTATCATATATACGTAGAGGCCGTGCACCTAATTTTTATGAGGTTGTGTTTTCACTTGATTATAGTATAGGAGCCTCTATACCTCACACAAGAAAAAAAAACTGTCTTATTTTAGTAAAACTGAAAGTGCACCACGATCAACAATTCCATGCTCGTCTACGAGTAGGCGTGTCTTTGAGAAAAACACGAATGCGCGTCCTCAACGAGGTCAATGCGCCCCAGGTGAGAGTTGTCCCGTCAATCACTAATGTTTTGGAGATGAGGTGCCATATACGAATATACAAGTAGTGGTCCCTCTACAGAAGTGCCGGTAGCGCCAAGCAAGAATACCGGCACTAACTATAGAGGCAACCGGCACTACTCAGCACACGGCCACGCTGGCTATAATTCCATATGTACCAAGCGATTCCACAGGCACTACGTATAGCGGGCAACCGGCACTAAAGCGGGAAACCGGCACTATTCAACCGCATTATAGCGGGAAACCGGCACTACTTAACCGGCACTATAGAGGGCAACCGGCACTACTCAACCGCACTATAGAGGGCAACCGGCACTACAGTACACCTATCGTAGTTCCCAAGCTTCACTTAAATACTTGAAATATGTGGTGGGTTGATCGACCCGCACAAAAAACAAACAGCCCCGTATATATACCTACCAGGTACGTGGTACCTGGTACACAGCTAGAAAAAACAAGGTGCACAAAAAAAATCGCCCAATCGAACGACGCGCCGTTTGTTTTTTCACGGAGGAGGAAAATCTTGCTTGCTGCGCATGCCTTCCTCACGAAGCGAAAGCGCAGAATGCGTCCGCTCGGCGCCGCTGCAATTTTAATCGAGATATAGGCTGTCGTCTCCGCCGCAATTTTAATCGAGGTAAGACAGAAGCAAACAGGGACGACATCCCGCACACACAACAAACAAGTTACGTACGTACGTACACAGAGCAACAATCACGAGACCCATCCCCGACCCCCCCGCCCCCGCGTTACGCTTGCCTTCGCTATATATCCCTCACCATTTCTATTCGCGATCAAAAACTCCATCAACTCACGATCAAGCGCCCCAACCCACCTCACAAAACCCGCCACCGCTCGTCACCGTCCGACCTACCGACCAACCGACCGTCCGACCGATCGACTGACCGACCGATCGACCGATCGACCGACCGGCCGACCGACCGACCGACTGACTTGACTGACCGACCGACCGCACTACACCCCCCCCCACCTGGCCGACTGGCGGCCCTCACCTGGTGCGGCGCAAGCATGAGCCCATTGATCTGCAGCTCCTCACGCGCCTCGTCGGCGGACGGCTGCTGCAGCCTCCTGCGGTTCACCGCGCCGCCCGGGCCCATGCCGTTCACCATGCCCCCCATGGGCCAGGTCAGCGCCTGCTCCAGCGACGCGATGCTCCCCGGCGGCTCCTGCCCGCCGAAAGGCGGCTGCAAGAAATTCAAGAAGTCGCGAATCGCGAAGCTCGCCAGCCCGTCCACTCCGTCCACCGACGCCATGGCCGCCGCCGCAGCCGCCGCCGCCGCCGGGCTGTTCGCGCCGCCGAGACCAACCCCCCTCCCGATACCGCTCCCGTTACCACCACCACCACCAACACCACCACCTAGACCACCGCCGCCGCCGTCGAATCCAGCCATCTGTTGTACCGCCTGAAACCGCTCCGCTGCCGTGCCTGCCACCTCTGCCGCGGTTCTTGGGCGTCCCTCTCCTGCCGGCGCCCCGGCGGCGGCGGCGGCGGTAGCGGCGGCGGCGGCGGAGCTGTCCGCATCGGTCGCGTCAGCGCGTTGGGAACTCCTCCGGAAGATGGACCGGAAAAAACTCACGATGCGGCTAGACTCGCCGCTTCGCCTGGGCTGGGCTTCCGTTCGCCGCTCGGGAAGCGGGGGCCGAGGGGCCAGCGCGGCCGGGGCGCTGCTGGTGCGCGAGGCGAAACTGGGCGCGCGAACACGAGCGCGAGGCAAACAAAAAAAAGCGAAAGGGCACAAAAAAAAAAAAGTTGGGGCAAAAACTATACTAGGTATCAGAATATGGCTATATTATAGAGTTAGCATGGCTTCTGTCGCAAGCCAATTCAGAACACCGAATAACACGAAAAACATATAATCCTCGAACTAAGTTCAAAGCTGATTGTCTCGATAACGGGAAGAGCGTAAACAAACGCCGAACAACGTGTCCGTAAATGATCTCGACGAGACCTTTCCAAAACCATATTTTTTTCCTTGTGTATGTATGCATGCATGCATGCCCCCCCCCAATGCTATGGAGAACATCCGCTCCGAAAACCCATCCGAGGGGGTGTTAACTTGCGTGTTAAAACATGGTGTCGCTAACCCCCCTAGAACCGCACCAATATTTTTGGGGGCCAAAGTTCGTATCCAATACTTACACGGAAATAGTGTGGGGTTATGTTTTTTTAGTGGTAGAACGGTCAACCAAGAGGGGAGCGCAGTTCAATTGTTGAAAAGAGGCTCAGAAAACGCACACAAAACGCCCGCCGCCGCCGCCGCCGCCGCCGCAGCAGCAGCAGCAGCAGCAGCAGCATTTAAGACGATTACTCCTCGAGATTCGCCGAAGCAAAAACGCCATGCCATCGCCGGCGTGGAGACCAACAGCAGAAAACACACCCAATCAGCACCAAAAAAACATCAACAGGGCCTGTTGGATCGTGCCCTGAACAGTAGTACCCACCTGTACATACACAACAAAACGCGCAAAAGACGAAACCGGCCCCGCCCTGCCTCCCGCCCCTCCTATGGTGGCACGCTGCACCGGGTCAAGCACAACAAGAAAAGCGCGCGGCAGCAGTGGCGGACGCGCCACTGCCCGACCGTCTAACCAAGCAAGCCAAATGACGCCGAGCACTACTCAAAACATAAGGCGACCATGACGCACAAACCCGGCAGGATCCCAGACGCATATTACTACACGGCTCCAACCTCCGCCCCCCCCCCTCCCCCCCCGATATCGTACCTTCCAACTCCCGGAGCAGGCGTAACGGGTGGTGAGGCCTCCGCAGCTTGGCGAAGCTCCGCCAGAT
Source organism: Saccharina japonica (assembly GCA_008828725.1). Classification (NCBI taxonomy): domain Eukaryota; class Phaeophyceae; order Laminariales; family Laminariaceae; genus Saccharina; species Saccharina japonica. The sequence goes on from MEHQ01003508.1 coordinate 3,706, forward strand.
ACCCCCACTCGCTGGCTACGGGCGCCTGGAGTGCCGAAATCCTCTCACCCCCTCCTTCGCTCCCCACCAAGCTTATTCGGACCTGGGCGACGTGCGCGTCGCGCAACTCCAGAGCCTGCTCGTCTGCGGGGGCGGAGACATCACACGAACACGGCAGCGCAAGAAACACGACAGCGCGTGATGTGATGTGATGTCATGTCATGTCATGTAGAGAAAAATAAAAAGAAAGTGTCTGACGCACGTCGTGCCATGACAAAAAAAAAGAAACTGACGCCACGATGTCTGTACGTAGGTAAACAAGTAGAAAACAAGCCGCCCTCATCAACGTTACATTTTTTTCCCGCATATTATATAACCTGGTACACGGTATACACACGTACACGTGAGTGCTCTCGCGTGCATGCCTCACAACACTGTTTGTGGGGGTGTTTTTCGTGTTTTCGCCCATTATTTCGTATTTTCCCCCCCAGCAGCCCCCCCCCACCCCCCCCCTCCCCCTCCCTGGTGCCGGGCTCTCCTTCGGCGTTTCTCTCTCCTCCCCCCCTATTCTCGTCAGTACGAGGCAGTGATTGAGCGTGCTTAGGCAAACATAAAGTCAAACAAACATCACTGCCTACAACACTACAATACAAACACACGCCGTCTCTAGAAAACGTAGATGTGACTTAATGATTGCACTTGGTTGTACATATTTACGAGATATTTGTGTAACCGTCCTGGGGACACGTAGAGACTACGGTCATGTTTTCTCCTTGGGGCACCTCTCGTGCCTCTCCGGCAGGCGCCTTCGCTCTTAATAATGTGGAACCTATCAAATTGACTAATAATACCCTGCTAGTGTCCCACATACCATTGTGTGCCTTCTCACAAAACCTATCCCGGCCTGTCCCACTACACAAGGAGGGCACTTAACACGCTAGCGAGTGATTCAAGCGCTTTCATCGCTCCCTGGCTGGGGGCTGCCGGAAGAAGACATGCCCGCCGAGGAGCGGTGTGAGGTTTCGGATTTTTTTGGCACCATGAGTTTGCTCCGAAGTGGGGAGCGCTGAAGGACCAGCAGCTGGAGGGAGGCGTCAAGGGGCTGCTGAAGCCAAGACGGCCGTGAAGGCCTCGACAATCTGAAATAAAACAAAGCCACAGAAGGAAAAAAAAACGCGTGCGGTGCCACAACGGGCGGAGAGCCTGGAATGGCCACACTCGCGGGTTTCCACCCCCGCCGAGGGGTTCACAGCCAGCTATGCCAAGGCACCCTCCTGCCTCGATGGGCCTCAGCTGGGGGAACAGCAGCGCCTGCACCACACAAGCGCTGCTGTCACTCCGGCTGAGGCCCTCGAGGCAGGAAAGTGGCTCGGCACCGCCGGCCACGGACCACTCCGCGGCAGCCGAAATCCGCCACACAACGTGGCCATTCCAGCCCCTCCACCCCATTGTGGGACCGCACGCGTATCTTCTTCTGTGACTTCGCAAATGCCTTAACTGGCGGTCGGCTAACCGGATTGTCAAGGCCTTTTACGGTCGTCTTGGCTTCATAAGCCCCTATATAACGCTCCCACCAGAGCCGTTGGTGCTCAACATATCCCCCTCCGGACTACTCGAGGCGCCTAAAACACGGTTAGACGGGGAAAACCTGCCATGCTCTACTTTCAGGCACGTGACTAACTTGGTGGGTACCCTCCACTTTTGAGCAGGACGCGCGTGGCTTCAAATCCCAGCATGCTCCGAGTTCTGGAGTGAAAAGCGCTCGGGGGTTCTTGATCTGCAAGAGTAAGTAGAAAGTGTGAAGAGTTGGCTGACTATATACTTCGTATATACATAAGTCAACCGACTAGTTCCTACAGCAGTAGTTGGCTCGGTATTACAGAAAAAAAAAAAGTGGTGCCAACTATCCGATTATTTTGGTTTCCTCCAACAATCTGTTGCGCCGCCTTGCCATCACGTGTGCCTTCATACATAATACCCATACCAGCCTGCCCCACCACACAAGGAGAGCACTTAACACGCTAGCGAGTGATTAAATAACTTCAATCGCCCCCTGATTGGGGGTCGCCGGGAGAGTACATCATCAGCCGAAGAACGGCGCATATGTTCCGAGTTTTCAGGCACCATGAGTAAAATTAGGAGTGAAATGCTGAGGAACCAGCAGCTGGAGGGAGCGCTGAGGGCCGTAGAAGCCACCAGGGTCGGCCTTGGCAAATCTGAAATAAAGCAAAAGCCATACAAGAACAAAAGCGCGCGCGGTTAATCACAAAGGACGGAGGGACTTGACTGGGACGGCCACGTTCGCGGGGTTCCGCTTCCGCGCAGAGGTTCGTTCGTTCGCAGCTGGGGGTATCAAGCCGCGTCCCGCCTCGACGGTCTCAGCCAGAGAGGGGCAGCCACGTGTACTGTCCGTCCACCTGAGGTCGTCCAGGCAGAAAATACCTCGGCACCGCCAGCTATGGACACCTCTGAGGAAGCGGAGCCCGCGAGCGTTGCCATTTCCAGACCCTTCCTCCCGTTGAGGGGGCTCTGCAGACCGGCGATGCCGAGCCGATTCTCGCCTCGATAGCCTCAGCCGGTGGAGCAGCAGTGCCCGCACCATCGGTCTGTCGTGCGGGCTCGGCCCCCCCCCCCCCCCGCAGAAGAAGCCACGCAGCCAGGAAAGTGACTCGGCACCGCCGGCCGGCTGCGGACCCCTCTGCGGAAGCAGAGCCCGCCATATAGATAACGCGGCCATTTCAGCCCCTCCACCCGGTGTGGCGTAACCCACGCGCTACTAATAGCTCTTCTGTGGCTTCGTTTTATCTCTTAACCGGGGGTCGGCTAACCAGATTGCCACGGCTTTTACGACCGTCTCGGGGCTCCAACAGCCCCTTAGCGGTTCCATCCTCCACAGCTGTTGGGGGTCCTCAGCACATTCCACTCCGAGCCGCTCATGGTGCCTAAACAGTGGTCAGAAGGGATAACTCACTACGCTACTCAGCCACGTGCTACGTATAATAGCTTCGTGGGTAGATGGTCCGCTGCTGAGCATGACGTGTGCGTGGGTTCAATTCCCAGCATGATTTTTTGTCCGCAGTGGGAAAAAAAGACTCCAAGGTTCCTCATGTATATATGAGAGTAGTACGTGGCGAGGAGAGAACCCCAGCTATGACGCCGCCGAGGTGGGTGATGAGGCGCCCCAAAGCCTCTACTTCGGAGTATTTCGTTAGTGAGAAGGTATAACCTGTTAGGACTACATCAAGTAGTCTGGACAGCCTATAAATAACAGGCTAGAGCCCCTTCTTACTATTAATAATAGCCCTGCCCTTTCACCAAACGCTTCGCGATACGCATTGGCGAAACGCTTGGCTAAACGCTTCGTGATTCAGATGACAGAGCGGCGCGTGCATGGCGCGTTTAATCGCAATCGCGGGAGATAAACCGACGGCCAAAAGGCCAACGACGGGGGTTCCGGCATTCGTCTCAAGCGAGCGAGCATGCACACACTCTCCCGCCTTCCGACACCCATAAACAAGCCAAACAAGCCAAACAAGCCAAAGCAAGCCAAAGCAAGCCAATGCAAGCCAAAGCAAGCCAAAGCAAGCCAAAGCAAGCCACATCAAGCCAAAGCAAGCCAAAGCAAGCCAAAGCAAGCCACATCAAGCCAAAGCAAGCCAAAGCAAGCCAAAGCAAGCCACACCAAGCCGAAGCAAGCCAAAACAAGACTGAGCGTGTTTCTCACCGAACAAAGCCAAGGGCGGGTTGAAGTTCATCACCCTCAGAAGCTCCATGAGGCGCGGCAAGAGGTTCGGGGCCGAGAGGATCAGCGCCTGGTTCTTGTCAATCACCGAGTCCGCTCGCACCACGCGGTCCCTGCGCAGCTGCAGCAGCTCCATGGACCTGACACGCGACGGAAAAACGAGTGTCGCAACCGCCCGGTGTTTGCCCAGCAAACGCGTTGTTGCGTCATTGAAAAGGCCTTTTCCCACGACTATGGCGTACGCTATCCTAAGTGGGAGCAACTGCAGTTGGTTTTTTGCGAGCCAGCCGGCAAGACATAGCAGCTTCGAAACACAACTAAGGTGATGGGGGGGGAGGGTCCGCAGATACGAGCAATCCCCAATTGTTGCGATTCAGGTGCCCATAGCGACCACCTCACCCCCGCGCACCCCCCTCCCCTCCCACCCCCCCCCCCGCGCCCACCTCCCCTCCCCCTCCCCCAACCCCTCCTTCCTCATGGGTGTACCTGAGCACGTGGGCGCTTTCCATGAGCTGCCGATACTCCGGCTCGAACACCAGGAGGGCGAGGACGCGCGAGAAGTGGGCCAGCTGCTGGCTCGTCATGTTCTCCACCAAGGAGTGCAGCTGCGGCACCTCGCCCAAGAAGTACGTGCTGGACTTAACAGCAAGGATCTGCGCCATCGACGAGCGTCGCGTCACGAGCACGGACGAAGGTTTGGCGAAAAGGTAGGGATGGGAAGGGGGGGGGGGGGGGCGGGCGGGGCGGGGTTGTTGTTGTTGAAGCCTCAGCACACCGGCACACATGCCTCCTGCGGCGTGACAACAGCAGTGGTCTGCCTTGTGGCCTGCGGAGTGTATATATATGTATATATATGAGTCTTGTCGCCACAACGTGCGTCAAGTGTTGCTCCATCAGCGTTTCGGCGGTTTTGGTAAGCGTGCCACAGCGGCGGCATAGTAGGCATCGCTTGTCGTGGGCTCGTACCGAAAGCGCTGAACACGCAAGCCCCACTCACTCACGCGCGAGTACGCGCGAGTAATCCAGCAGAAGCACCACAACTGCGGGACATTTTTTAACAACCCCGCCGCCTCGCCGACAGAAAATGTCGACATATATCACAGGACCGGGCCGTTTCATTAAAAGATCCCAACACAGCCATTGAACCATCGGTTTACGGTGGATCGAGCGAAAGCTCGAGCGCGCTGGTGTGGCCGCAGCAGCAGCAGCTCCACATCGTCGACACACCAAAGCCTGCTTTCCTGCTTTTCAACGACATACGGTATATCACATATCATGCTTTATGGCACCTGTTCGGTGGGGGTCTGATGGCGGACGGGCGCACGTGGGTACAAACGGGACTATTACGCCGCACGGAAGAACGCACGGGTCGCACGGAGACCTCACCTCTTCCACTAGACCAACAGCCAGGTCAAAAACGCCCTGGTGCGCCATCATGGTCAAGAGATACAGGATAAGCTCCGGGGATCCCAACCTGACCCGGCACAGCAGCCGTACAAAAATCGATTTAAGCAAACAAACCACGAGAATGAGGGCGGACGGGCGGACGGGCGGACAGGCGGGGTTGAAATCGCGGAGAAGCGACAGCAATTATTCACATCGCTGTCGCGGGCCCGTGGCCGCGGCAGTGTGCAGAAGCTCACCCGATCGGCCTCTACCACTCTGATCCGAAATATAAGAACCATTTATATAGCATGTTAATATACAAACGGTCCTTATATTCCGGATCAGAGTGGTATATATATATGTAAAGCAGGGGCGGCCGACGAAAGCTTCCAAATTTCCCCGCAGAAAAAGCAAGAGCCGACGACACAGGGAAAAACACCGCCTTAGGTTTTTCTTTTTTTCTTCTCTCCCCCCATGAAAAAAAAAAGAGGTCAGGCGCACAGCTCACTCACACCAAACATCAGGGCAGTAGACCCAAAATCAGAAGCGGAGGGGAAGGCACCTTTGCCCAATGGCGGGCTAGGCCAACTATTAAACGGAACCAACAGACCCAAAAAAAATATCCCCCTCCCTTGCCCCCCCAAAGAAAGAGGTGCGTGGTCAACGGTCAAATGACTATAAGGCAATAGCAACAAATTAGTACACCCCAACCCCAACCACCCCCCTCCTTCCCTCCCCGAACTCTTCCACAGGCAAACGTAACATCGACCAACGACGAACTATATATACACGCTTCAGGCGGCGCAACTCACTTCTCGCTCAAGTCTTGGTCCGTGAAGCACAGCTCTCGCAGGATGACGAGCGTCATGTTCCAGACGGGCGTGTCCCTCGCGACGATCGTCACCGGGATAGACCGAGCGTCCCACGAAGAGCCCGGCCTCATGAGCACCTGGGTAGGCAAGAAAGGAAAAACGTTTTGAGTACGGCAGAGGGCAGGGAACCACCCTAACGCGCCAGAAGAATTAGCACAAAAAACAAAATGCGACACCCCCCGAACACAGCACTCTTGAAATTCATTCTTCCCCACGACGACGACGGAAACAACTCCACGCCGACGCCGGCTCGGAAGCAGCAGCAGCAGCAGCAGCAACACCGGCCGCAACAACGCTTTCGAACAACGACACGGGGGCACACTTTTCTGCCTTAAGGAAGTGCCGCATACCAAGTACATACTTTTGCGATCGAGTTACGGTTATTTCCACCTTGTCGCTCGAGTATATCATTTGTACTTCCGTGTATATATCACCAGCATTTGTTTCTGCAAATATTTTCCGTGCTGTCTCCCCTCACCTCCACCAGTAGATCCGGCCCGCCTAAGGAGACGAACACCTCGCGGTCCAGCCGGTGCACTTGGCGGTAGCTGCGGCGCAGGACGACGAACACCCCAGAGCGGGCGGACAAAGCCAAGACATCACGGAAGGTTTCGACAGAGTCCCGAAGAAGGGCGAAAGGGTTCGGATCAGCGGTGAACAAGCGACGACAGGCAGACGGAACCACGGTTCGCTAACATCGGGAGCAAAAAACAGTATCGCTTGGTCGGGTATATACATATATACACGAGCAACGCAAACCGACCGAGGCACACCAAGCTGCATTCAAGCGCTGGCATTCGGACGGCACCACGCACGCAGCAACGAATGCTGCTGGCAGAAGCAAACCACCCGAACCCTCTTGACCCATCTCCTCCTTTGAGTGTGGGAGCACGAGCTCCTGCCTACAACGTACTCTTTGCGGACAATTCCACCGTGCGCTTCGGGATTTTTCACGTGCAAAACCGGCTGATCTGATGGTGGGGGTGGGGGGGCTACCGCCGCCTTGAGCGTGATGCGTCCTGAGAAGAGAAGGGGGAGATAACTGCAGTACGCGAATCGAGACTATAAGATACGACCCCCCCCCACCCCGTAATGAGCGCCCAAATGTTGGAGGTTTCTCTATTAGGAGTAGGAACGGTGCTCCGTCTCGAAAGGGATGCGGTGTCAATGGTCAAATGGCTAAGTCAAGCAACAAATGAGTACGCCCCCCCCCGTGCAACACGGCTGGGCTAACGATCTCTCCACCAACAAGCTCAAGCCGGTCGTAAAAAAAAAGAGATACTGCTATATATCTACCAGGACGTACTGCTGCAATTTATATACGTGCATTATTTACAATGAAAAAAAAGGCCATATTATACAATGTACTCTTACGTAGCACATTATCATACCAGCATACTACGTAGCATATACATCGTATGTATGTACCACGCAGCAACGTTTCGCATGTTCGTGCGTCGGTCGCAGCCCGCTCCTCGCCTGCTCTGATTGTAGGGGTCGTCGTCGTCGTCTTCCCCGTGGCGGTGCCCGTGGTGGTGCTGCCCGTCTGCCGCGGCACCCATCCCAGCGTCCCCGCCCGCGCTCCCGCCCCCGCCCCCCGTGCGGGAATGATGGGTCGGTCTACTCGGCATGTCGAAAGGGGCGCTAGTGCCCTCGACAAGCTTGGTCCGTATCGCGCGCACTGCGGAGAACAAGGCGTCGTGGTCGCCTGTAGTTTGCGTGTTCGTGCGTGCGGGGCAACGTGGGATAAAAAGGTGACCGATTGTAACTACATACCCTGGCAGGCGTTATCTTGACAGCTTGTGGGAGGGGTGCTCGATGCACTGGGTCGACGCCTCCAGTGGATAACATATATACGAAAGTACGTACACGTTTGATACGCCGGCGGTGTCCACTAGTCTCGGTCGATCTTCAAGCAGTTCGGATACCGAATACCGAACACCTGGTACCGAGTACCACAAATATTCGGCAATCGTCAGCTATCAGCTGGTAATCCTGGTAATCGTAGACGACAGAGCTGCTGAGGCTACTTCAAAGGATCCATCAGAAAAGCGAAAGCGACCGACCACTCGGTTTCATTGAATCGGTGCGTCCAACTACTGCTGGCCTACGGACCAGTACGTATATAGTACAAAGTCCCCCTTCGTGACTTGGATGACTTGAACTCCCGGGGGTGTCGCAAATTGAAATGGGGGTGAACAGGCCTTCCGACGTATATTAGCAAATGTGAGGTTCGCTGGTGTTGTACCGCTGGTGTTGAACCGCTGCTGCTGCTGCTGCTGCTGCTGTATTAGGGCGGTACCGCTGCGGTATTGCGCGGGTGCTTTCGCAACTCAGAGGAATTGTAGGTTGTAATCGTCCACCTTGCGTTCGGGACGGCACGCACACTTACGTACACGCACGTATACACACAGAAACACCGTTCGTAGCCGTCACAAAATTAAAGAGTGTGCCGGTGTTGTACCATGGCTGCGACAGCGTCCAAAGCTTTTACGGTGTGATACGAGAGGTACACAGCAGCAGACAGCAGAGCAACGAAGAAAACAAAAAAAGAGAACAAGCTGTAAAGTGTTCCCACCTAACTAATATGACACACGCACACACGCACACACGCACGCACACACGCAGAAGCACCGTTCGTGACCGTCACTGAGGGGAAAGGTTGAATCGCGGCTGCTGTTGCACCGCCGTGTCTGCCTAGCCTTTGAGGGCTGCTGTGGTATTTCAAAACCAGCAGCAGAGCGAAACAATCGTGAAAAAACTGAAAAAAGGACAGTTTGGGGTTTTCATAGACCTGCTTGACTCTGGCTCGGCGGAAAGCGATCCCGCGATAAGAGCCAGCTCGCTGTGACTTTAAACGCCCAGAGCGCTCGTCACGGGGCCTGGCCGGGGCCCACACTTGCGTGTAGTGTACAGGCGGGCCCCCGCCCCCTGCGTGCCCCTAAGCCGATAGCTCGAGAATAGACCGGCGGCCGGAAAATAAAAGGTTGCCAATACGTATGCACAAAAAGTGCATTTTGTACAAAAGCACATTTCATTCGGTGCCGTTTCTTCAGACTCGTACTCGGACAACAGCAATAACAAAAAGTCGAAAATGAACGCATCACTTTTTCGCAAGAAAAAATGCTATTACGTCACTGGGGGTATCTTGGCAATACGCCCACAGGGTTGGTGCTGGCGCCCCCCCCCCGCGATTTCGACGAGGTGGCGCTCGGAGCAACTGATACTGCTGTTTTTAATGCATGTACGTACTGCTGGACTCCTCCAGAGGACATGCGTTTGGGCACAACACTGATGGAAAAGCAAAGCTCCGACGAAAGCTACCGTAAACCGCAAAACCTTCTCGAAATGCTTCTTATCCAGATGGGCGTATTGTACGAACGGCATATCTACTGTATATCTACGACTAGCCAACCTCGCCGATCGCCGATCGCATTGCTGCTGTACGTATATACGAGTATCGTGTCGTTGATACCTTGTAACATCATATCATATAATACGTACATACGAGTGAATAAGTTAGAGAGGATGTCACAAAAAGGACGCCGTCGCAATATCATTTCACTCTCGACTGCCGCATCATGTGCAACCTCCTTGTTTCGAGGGCGACGGATAAGACCTCGTACCAGGTACCTTGACCGGTGCTGCTGTATAAATACCGAGTCGTACAATATCTGCTCACACTCATACTCTACCGTATATGCCATGCGACATATGTATGCTACCAGGCACGAGGCATGAGGAGTACTGGTCCAACTTCAAGCGGCCCAAGTACGAGCACTACAATACTAATACTGCTTATTAAAAACAACAAAATAGTTGGAGTTCGTGTAACGTTGATGTGGAAGATGGAAGGTAAACTCGATGCATATTTATATTTCAAGTGTCCGTGATATTGTACGTACGCAAGCCGTATGCAAGCTATCATAGTCCGCCGGTCAACGGCAGGGATGCTTGTTGGATCTGGAGACGGAGGCGAGAACCTGTGCGCCTCTACCTTCTCTGCTGAGTTCTACAAATATAGGAGCACGCTCGGTGGACGATCGAGGGCCTTGATGTGGGAAGTAGGGGTGGGAAGGACTGGCTCCATATTACGGAGCCAGATGCGTGTACGAGTATACCAGGTGAAGTACGTGATAGTGCTGGAAATAGAACGGCGACATGTGACGTACCAAGTACGTACAGAAGAGGGGTTTTTAAACCCGAAAAAAGTGTATCGTTGAAAAATAATTTCGGCTTCCGTTGGCATGAGTGCGGACGAGGTTTCGACGTGCTATAGATGCGAAGGCAACACAGCCGGGCTCGTGTGTGTGTAGGATGGGTGCGTCGACCACCACCATGCGACAAGAGAGCAGCACGCCGGTCAAGAACCAAGAGTCCGTCAAGTCAACGTCACCACTCCGCGTAACAGATGATGATCGTTAGAACAACGTTCGAGACGTATAATACTTTTCGTACGTAAAAAAAAGCAGCCTCGCCTACCCTTTCGACTTTCAATACGAGACCCATCAAAGAGCGAAACGACCTACTCCGGCGGCTAGCTCAGTCGGCGAGCCCCATGCGCCACACCTCAGCCGCGAGCCACACACCTGACGCGAGAGTTTTCTTCACGTCCAAGATCATTTCCGGTATCCCTTCCAGCTCCCGTCGGACGCGCTTCCGGAACTCGCCCCGAGCCGAAAGAATTTCTGTCGCCCCCAACCCCCCGCCCCAGCCAACGACACCAGCCCATCCTCCCTTGCGTCCCCGCCCGCCTGTGGCTTGCCGCCGAAACATCGCCCCGACCAAGCCCCCATCCACTATCCCCGACCGTCGATTGGTCCCCTCCGATCCTATCACTCGCTTTCGTCTCGCACCGCCTGCTCCTCTATCGACCTTCCGCCCACTGGTGCCACCACCGATGCCAAGCGCCATATTGCCTTGCGCCTCTCGGGGCTGTTTTTGTTTGGGTCCTTCTCTTGAAGCGGACGCCAGGCGTTCGACTGGATTTCAGCCTTCGCCAGAGATCCGCGAATTAACTCGATGCGCTACTGGATCTCGCCGAGGGCACGTCTGCCCCTGGGCTTGTCGAGGTGCCACAAGGAATTCGTGCTCCGCTCCCAGTATTCTAGGTGGGGGGGGGGTGTTGATATGATTATCCCGCATAAAAATGGCCTCCCAAGAAGCTTTAAAACCTCGGTTTGAGTCGTTGCGCCGCCAGCGAGCCAGCGAGGCACTAGTTAGACTATGTGACTAAACCCAGGACTGCTTCTCACGATGTCCTTTGTGCTGGGGGGGGAACTCTCGACACGGGGGTCTTAGAGGGTAGTCGGTGTTTCGTGTGCTAGTGTTTTCCGACCACTCTCGCCAGCGATCCCTAAAGAACATCCTCAACAGGTGGTCTCTCTTGTCTTTTGCGACCACGATGATCGCAGAAGCTGATTTGGAGAGAGCTTTCCGTGCTGCTGCTGCTTCTCGAGGGGCGAAACCAAAGCAGAAACGAAGGTATCCCACTGCCGCGTGAATGACGCGCGGGGGTTGTTTTCCTTGATTGCTGTTCCGCTGATGCTGCACAGCTCTAGGGATGTTGCCGTATTGTATGGACACCTTAGGATCAAACTCGTTCTGCTGTTGTACCAGTACGATCCAATCTAAAAGCCACAGCACAGAGCTTGTTGAGTCGTCGCATGTTCATGCTGCACTCCTTCCTCTCTATATCGCGCTCTGTTGTCAATTTTCGGCAGGGTGCGTCCTCGTAGCACACCCGCCGTGGATGACCACGGCGGCTGGAGCCGCGTCGACCATTCCTGCTCTCAGGTGTTTTGGCCGCGGTGAGTTTGATCTACAGTAGTTCCCTCTGCTATGCAGGGGCGATTCTTCATAATATGCGTGTAGCACAGGTTCATGTATTATACTCGCACTGCTCCGTAGACGCTGGACGTGGGTATCGTCGGAGCGTCGGCACTTTCCTAACATGTACATACCTTAGATACCTGCTGAAGTACTGAGTAGCTACGTATTGCATTGTTTTCAGTGACAACAGGCGCGTAGCCTACGAGTACGTATCCTTTCCATGTATTAAGCACAGCCGGCCCTCTCAGAAAAAAACTGAAATCAGGCTCAGGCTGGCTTTCTTGTTCCCACGCTTTCTTATGTTGTTGCGCTTTCTTATTTTCGTCCCTGAGAAGACGCTGTCCCTGGCAGTGTTTACATTGAGTAGTGCCTTGGGTCCACAGGCCAGCCACAGGAAGGGGTCAAATTTCTTAAAGCTTAGGCCGACTCTTATGGGATCGGAATCCAAAACAGGAGTTTTCAACACCTTCGCAGGCTTATTCTCCCGGGGACGCTAAAAAACGTCCCCTACTATCTCAACGAGCCATTGGTCATTTTTTGAGAGGAATCTAGTGGTATTGGCCGAGTTTGCAGGCTCGAAATTCCAACGGATGGCCAACTGACCCTGTTTCGATTTTTTTACCCTGTTTCGATAAAAAAAATCGAAACAGGGCGCCTGTTTCGTATTTTTTACCCGGTTTCGATAAAATAATCGAAACAGGGCTATTGGCCTGAGTTGGTCATCCATTGGAAATTCGAGCCTGCTAAATCGGCCAATATCACTAGATCCCTCTCGAAAATTGACCAAGGGCTCGTTGAGATAATAGGGGACATTTTTTAGCGTCCCCGGGGGAAAAAGCCTGCGAAGGTTGAAAAATAATTTCTGGATTCCGATCCCATAAGAGTCGGCCTTACCGGTAGGCACTGACTAGGCTAAGAGCTTTCTTGATTTGCTCAAACTTTCAAGCTGACTTTCTTGTGAGTTTCTTTCTTACGAGTGGGCCGGTACTCTGTATTCGTACCTAGGGCAGTATTTTCAAGCACCCCATTGTTCCGCGCTTTCCGCTGACTGCGTCACAAAGCCTTGGACACTACGAGTACCTGTTCGGAATGTACGTAATAGACGTGTAGCGCTTCCGGGTAGAATGCAGATAAATGCAGCAGAGATATATACTTCCCCATGTCACCGTCACACAGCAGAATGATTGTTCCTTCTTTCTAACGCGACCCACCCCCTCCTCACCACTCCCAACACACCCAACATCAGCTTTCAGGACTTCTGCCTGGTCACTGCAGGCGTTCGGTGTGCTATCCTCCTGGATTCCAGGCGCGCACCCCGCGGGTCACCGCCCCTGGCCGACGTTCTTCGTGAACTGCAGGAAAACCACCATTCTGACGGCAGCACCCCGGGTGGCTGCGATGGCCACGCTGACAGCGTTGCCTCCTTGGGTCTGCTCCGGCTGGAAGGCTCGTGTTTCCTTGTGAACCGTTCAATGCTCGCCCATAGACTTGCAAAGGCTGTTGCCTGCCTGGACCCTCATGCATATGCTACTCCTGTGCCCCCCGTGCCCCCGCATGGTCACGTCGCGGCGACACAGCCTGTCACCGAGTGCAGCAGTCTTGCTGCGCCGGGAGGGGAAGCAAAAGTCGATGAACGGGTGGCGATACCTGCGGCCCAACCGACCCCGGGCACGTATGATCGCTCTCCTTCAGCCTGGGACGCACCTGGACAAGGCCTGGACTGCGCGTTCATTGACGTGAGAAAATCTCTCAAGGGGCCCGTCGTACGCACGGACGCGCTAGCCCCGCAGCTGTACGAAGCCCTCCGTTCCACGTTTGGCGTCGCTGCGGGTGACCTTCGAGCCGGTGCAGTAGTGGACGTCCAAGCTGCGATAGGCGCCGACCCACCACCCAGCCCATCAACTCAAAGAGAAGTACCAGTCGCCGCGACATCATTTTTCCATCAGGAGAAAGGTGATAACTTCAGCGAAGCGCCGAGCGAGCCGAGCGAGGGAGCGCTTTGGCTCCGAGACTGGGAAAGGAAAGATCTAGCTCTAGATGGTCGTGGTCTCAGTGAGAGCTTGGGCGACGTCGGGCTGCCGGGGCTCGCCGGTTGGCTCTTGGAATATCCTGTCATATACTGCTGTTCATCCCTCACGGGGAATGGACAGAGGAGCGAGGATGGAGGCGGCGCGGAAGCCGGACACGTGGGCAATTGCTTGGCCTTAGTGCCACTTACCGTGTACTCGTTGCGCCTTGAGGTCGGCTATGGGGCCTCTTGCCTGCCTCGGGAGTCGGGTTCTTCTTCCTTTGAGGCGTTTAGCTTCAGTGTTCCCCAGACGATGTGTTGCCTAGCGGAGACTGTGGGAGACGGCGGTGCTTGGCATGGCGCAGGGGAATATCGAGGCCAAGCGGTGGCTTCCGGCTTGAATAGTCTGGTGGAATTTTTTTTGGAACGGTTCGAACGCCGAATAGCGAGTCACCGTAGCAGTAGTGCTGGATGCTGTCAGCGACATCAACATTGGCTTGAAAGGTTGAGCGTAACCAAGCGCATAGAGACGCTCGATCAGGTGGCGCTGTAACCACAACAGGCAAGAAACGCGTACTAGGTACCCAATAGAGGTGCCTTGCGCTAGGCGACTAGCCCTACGAACGCCGAGAATGGCGCTGTGGGGGAGGCTTTTGTTTGATTACGCAAAGGAGCGGGGAAGCGGCTGGGGTAAAAGATAGAACACGCGTGGCGTGGAGCGCATCGAGCGACAACATATACTGCTATAAACACAGTAATAGTAGTAGCAGCAGCGGCTGAACAAAACTCATCTCGCAACGTGGGCAGGAACGGATCGTATTTTTCTCCTCGTATGGTGGGCAGCTGCCCATGGTGAAAATGCAATGCGCGGGGATGAGACGTGCGGCAGCTTGTCGCCCGAGCTAGAGGGGTGGTGCGGGCTTAGAATGGCAATCTCTTGATACCGAGAGCGCGTAGATAAGTAGGCGACGACGGGCCCACTCAAGTTGCGCCAGAGCGTCCTGCGTGTGTGCAGTCAAGTTGCGTGAGAGCGCGCTGCGTGTAGTAGTTGCTCTCGCTTGTTTTCCTTTCGAGCAAGTGTAGCGAAATTTGAGATTAGCGAAATGAACTTTCCGGCAAAAATCATACAAGGCATGCCGCCACTCTCGTTCTACGCCACTACTACTATTGTGCGGACGAACAGCACGCCAGGTGCTTCAGGTACTTCTGAGGGTTTCAGTCATGGTTTTGACAGAAAAAAAAACACAGCTGTGGTCGGGGCCGAACCTTTGTCTCGCTCGAAGGTTTTGGACGCATGCTACGGTAGAGATTCACCATGTTTTTTGTGAGCGTGGTCACTTGAGGAGCTGTATACCTCACCCAAAAACTGTTTTTTGGAGGGAAATGAAGCCGCAAATGGATGAATAACCCCATGACCTAAGTATAAACAATATGGGAACGAACTACCGACGAATTTGTGTTAAGGAGCCCCGTCATTCTGAAAAATATCAGCCAAAAAGTGCTAACCTTACCATAGCACGCTTATTTTGTGTGCGGAGACCCCATCGAAGGCTAGATACCCATCGACTCTGGAAAACTGAGGATGAAAACACCACAGCAGTACGTTGTAGTGTTTGCACTGTATATAGTATGGTACTCATAGCTGCAGTAAACTTGAATAACCATCCAGACCCGTGCACTCTTTCATTACAGACGATACACAGCAGTTACATGCCGAAGAGCATGCCAGGGACAGCTTCAGCCGGAGCCGCTGCTCGGCCGGACTGTGCATCGAGATGTTGAGCGCTGATGATACGTTTTACCCCGCCCCTAGACCTTTGAAACTCTAGCACTTATGGACATAAAACTCTCTAAAACCGTAAATAATGTGGGGTCATCAACTCACCCGGATCAAATATCGAGCTATCTCCGACATCATTTTCGTGAATCTATCTGACCGTCCCCACGCCGCCCGGCTCTCCAGCCATATCTCGACCGCCTTCGTCAACATCCCCCGACAAGCTCGCAGCTTGGTCTCCTTCCTCTTGAATGTGGACAATCCCCGAACCGAGCTCTAGCCGCAGCCCTCGTGCTTCTTCCGCGAGCGCACGGGCGGCGGTCACATCGCCCGCACGCACCGCCGCAGCGATAACCGCGTCGTACCCGGGGCTGCGCGGCGACACGCCCATGCGTAACGCCTCCCCCCACAGCTGTTTGGCGCCGGCCCAATCCCCTGCGGCGTCGTAGGCCGCGACGGCACTAGCCAAATGCCACGGGCGAACCTTTAGCGGGGTGCCTTCGTGGGTCACCGCCCGGACGCTGCCGGAGGTGGTGCGCCAGGAGGCTTGGACAGAAGCGCCCAACAGCTCAAAGAACAGCGATGACGCTCGGCGCGTGTTGGCTGTGCGAGCGCAAGCCTGCGAGAGGTCGACCGTGGGGTGGGGGGGATACGGAGGGTTATACGAAATGAGGGAATACTGACAGGCTATAGGGGGGGCATACCCGAAAGCGACCCGGAGGCTCAGGGTGCAAAGTGTTGCGGTGCTGGCTGCATGTCAAACTCCATTGTTGCAATAAAAACATCTACACACTCGCTATGGTTACGAGGAGTGAACGCCAACGAATGACATGAAACAGCTTTGTCGAGCAAGGGCATAGCCCAAGCTGCGAGCCGCTTCACCATATGAACCCTTGGCACCTTCAATGCGAGAGCGTAGGAGGATGCCGTCGGCGTCTCCCCTTCCGCCACCATCCGATCGAAGAGAGAAAGCGCAGCCTGCGAGAGCTGAAGGTCCGCCTTGGGCGGACCCTTCAGCCCCGTCCCGGTGTAACTGTCCCGGTGACCTTCAAGGCACGCCGCCATGGCCAAAGTGAAAGACTGCCCACACACGTGAATGCCCTTATTCTCCATTTCTTGCAGCATCTGCAGCGGGCGGTGGCAGGGGAACATCACGAAATGCACACATGGAAAAATTGGCAACAAGAAAGCAGATAAACGGATGATGGTGGAGGTTTTGCGACAAGCGGGCACATCGTCGATTGGTCAAGAAAACGCAGGTTCGGCATCGTCACTGCGCCGGCCAACCTAAGGTGGGTGGGCCAATACAAGCCGCCCCAAACAATTTAGACGCGGCAAGCGATTCACATGTCCAGCGAACACGATCAAACAAGCTGGGGGAGGCATCGCCTGCCACGCCTCTCACCTCGATTGCATGTCTCCCTCTGCATGGCGACACCTCTCGCTTTCGCTCCCTCGTGACATTTCGCTTCTCGTCAACCGAGCCTCGAGCACGCGAAGAAAACTTTTCCTCCTTCACCCCCCACCCGTCTCCACTGATCCACGAGTCACCAGACCACAGGCCGGCGCTGCACGCCTTGAGGGTCATGGAGTAGCTGAACGCGTCGGGTGCGACTTTGGAAGCCTGCGTCGTCACAAGGGGCGAAATCGGTGCGGCGCGGGGGGGGTTCAATGCACGTCAACCAGGCCCTGCATGCTTCCCACCAACCAGAAAACTGGGCCGCGTGCAAAGTTCCGTAAGATTTTCGAGCGTTTTGCATACCGGCAGCAGGTCTCTCCAACCGTCCAACCCGTGTCCTACGTACACGTTGTCATTACAGCAGCCTGGCCCGACAGTCAGCTTCCCGCGAAAAAATTATACTACTTACGTCGGAATTTTTCAACGCTCCTGTTGAAGTTTGTGCACCTGCATCTCCTTAAGGAGGGACCGCGCTTTTTCCCACTGTGCGCTCGCAGCCGAGGCGCGGAGAGCATGGTTCCAGTGCACGATGTCTGGTGTAAGCTTTTCCTCCACCATTTGCAACAAAAGTTCGTTCGCCCGGCTGGAGTCTCCCACATTTCCGCATGCCTTCAAAGCACACCTTGGAATCGAGTTGGGCGGGAGGAAAAAATACGTAGTTAGACTGAGTTCACAACGCCAGTGAGGAGCACGAGAAATATGAGAACCACAAGGGTTAACGAGCAAGCTTCACAGATAGCTACGTAGCACCAAACTGACTTAATACTACCAGGTAAGTACGCAAACATGTAAACATGGACGAGGGCAGTCTCAGCAACAACGCACAAACAGCGAATCATTTTTCGACCAAGCGTGTATTTTGGCTGGTTGTTGAGGTGTCTGCATTCGTGTACCCCCGTCAATATCACCACGCCGCTCGGTTTTCCAACCAGGCTCACCTGTATATGCTTGCGTTGAGCAAGACTCCTTCGTCCCGCCCTCGCTTGACGGCTTCAAGGACAGCGGCATCCTCTCCTGTGCCGTCGAGAGCGTGGAGCACAGAGTTAAGTAAGCCGGGTGTGGCTGCCTCCCAACCTCCATCGCCTCTCGCGAAACGCGCTTCGCCGGCCCCGACCCCTGGTCTCCCGACATCTCCTGGTTGATTGTCAACCGGAGTAACCGCCGCCGCTGCTGCTGCTGCTCCTGCAGTTTCTGCTGCCGCTCCTTCTCCTTCTCTTTCTCCTCCTCGTCCGCCCGCTTCGTCCAAAGAGTCCCCGTCCGCCACGCCTTCGTTCGTCTTCTGACCATCGCCACCGGCGTCATCCCGCAACCGCCGCTGTTTTCCTTCCAAGAGCGTGAGCGCTAGGCGGCCGTCTCCGAGCTCGGCGGCGGCGAGGACTCCCGTGTTCGTCGCTGCCGCGTCGGGAACGACACCGTCCGCGGCCATGCGGTCGATGTAGGTCAACACCTCAGCCCATCTTTCGCCGCCGGCGAGGGATGAGATGAGGGCGCCGTAGATCTGCAAGGAGGGGCGGATCCGGCGGACGTACCGCGCCTCATCGAAAATCTCAGTGGCTCGCTTCCACTCTCCGGCGCGCCCGCACCTGTTTTTCGTGTTTGCCGTTGCCGCGTCGAGGCCATCAGAAGCACAAGATAAATAAATAGCAAAACGTTTATCGTGGAAGCTCCGCCATCTAATGCGCGGTAAATTCGATGAAACCCGACGATATTATGTCCCAACACAATAAAATGGGATGTTTTAGTCCCAGCTGCTGTCATGCATGGGGCTCGAAGCACGTTACGTAGCACCGAGTCGAGCTGGAGCTCTATGTGCCCCGCTTAAGGCCCCAAACGCCGTGCTATAGAGCTATGCACGAGTACGGGGCGACGAAAAAACAACAAGCATACTCACGCTGCCACCAGAGAGGCGTAGGTGAACTCGTCGGGGGTTACTCCAGCCCTCAACATGTTCGCCACCAGCGTCTCCGCCGCGAGTCTCTCTCCCGAGCGCGCGCAAGCAGCGACGGCGATGTTGAAGGTCTGCGCGTCCGGCTTGATACCCAGATCGCGCATATCGTCTATGAGGGTCACGCCTAGCTCCCACTCTCCGCCGTGCCCACAGGCTTGTATGACGAGGTCGTAGGTGCGCTTGTTGGGCTTCGCTCCTTCGGTGTCCTGCCACATGCTGTCAAGGAGCTGGAGGCGAGACAGTGAGGATGCCAGCAACCGAAGAGAGAGGGAGCACAGTTCGGGTCATATTTGGTGACGCAAGCGCCGGCTGGCTGCGGACACAGCGTAACACTCGTATGGAATTATGGCAAGAACGTGACACAAACATAATCCTCCCCGCGATGAACGGGGGGTGGTTGTGTTTGCTCGAAAACGCCACGACTACCTCATCTGGTTATGATGGGCGCCGGGGTTTGCACGCACGATCTCAACGTCTAGCCCTTACCTCGTAGGCTTTCTCCCAGTTTCCGTGAGGACCAGCGCAAGCGTGAATGACCGAAGTGAACGATATGACGTCGGGCTTCACCTGAGACGAAAGAACCATCGCAAGGGCGAAGGTCAACATATATGTAATATCATGTCGAGGTCTACGGTAAAATAAAAGAGGGCAATATAATTTTGTTATTCTTGAAGGCACTGCTCGTACCATAACTGGGGGGCTGCGGGAAGCCTATCAGATGTCCGTTGGGCGGTACGCATCGAACGGTCCAATGTTACAAGCAGCAGTCAATAACACCGGGTACTAACAGCTGGGCTTGCTCTTTCTGCAGAGTATTGGCGGTCACCCTCAAAAGTCAATGATCCTTGCATGGTACCCTCCTCTCCAGAATATTAAAAACAGTACCTTGGCGCTGGGCATATCCACTTCGAGCAGCTGCACCGCCTCCTGCCACTTCTCACGCGAAGCACAAGCATCTATGGCCGTGTTGAAGCTGACGAGATCAGGGGTGTATCCTGGGGGAGAAAACGCGCAGGGGCCAGGCATTATCAAGTGCTGATTGGACATAACAATGCCAGCGCATGAAGTTATCAGTGTGTACATGGTCGACCACAGCAACTACAAAATCGAGCACAATCACATACCCTTCGCGGTTACATTGCCAATCACTGCTCATGCATGACCTGAGCAGATGACCATAAGCTATCCGGCATCGATGACACAGGAACCGCTTGAGTATTGCACAAGCATCGAGTGCTGCATTTCGGCGTCTTTCTCCTAGGAGAGCGTAACGGCATATGTACAAGGGGGATAAGCAGCGCATCTCACCGTCCATCCTCATGTGATCCAGAAGAGCCAGCGCCACGTCCTCTCGGCCGCTTCGTGCGATAACACCCAGGGCAGTGTTGTATGTGACGACGTCCGGCAACACCCCCTATAATAAATACGCGGGGGTTCAGCAAGAACGGAGGTAAGCATATGGTATCGCTTCACCTCTCATTTGGCGCTACACGCTGTCACAGCGTGAAGAATCGACGTTGTGGCGTGTTGCGCGCTCGCGAAAAAAAACCCCGACAAGGCAACAGGAGAGCTCGCAGGATGCGAACACAACTGCCACAAGGATAGAACGTCATTGCTAACACCTCTTTCGCGGTCCCCCGTCTTTAGCCTGCATCCATAATTATCGCCCCACTCCATACTGAAACATTCACCCCAAAACGCGTGTGATACGTTGTCAGCAGCTTACCTCGCGCTCCATGACCTCCATAAGGCGCAGGGCGGCAGCCCAACCATCCACCGCTGCCATCGCCGCGTTAAATGCCACAGAGTCTGGAGGAACACCGCGTTCCATCATCTCTTCAAGCAAAGCCAACGCTTGTTTCCGCTCCCCCCCTACCACGCAGGCGTGGATTGCTGAGCCGTACGTGTGAGCGTTCGGCTCAATCCCTCTGGAGGGTATGTCTTCTAAAAGGGACAGCGCTCTTTGCCAGCGACCTTGCGAGCGCGCGTGGGGACAATTAGATTGCAACACGATCAGGAACACTGAACAGAGAGGCCACGAGAGATAGGCAGCCGGAGGATTGATATCGCCAGAGGCCGCCTTGGCGAGGGTGAATGTTACTGGTGTCAAGTGACTAGAGGCCAGAAGACCTTTCGTGTTTGTTAGCGCGGGAAGCGAAGAAAGTCCAGCACCGTGGAAGACGGCATGTATCTCTCTGGTTTGTGGTATCTACGCGAACAGGAACAAGATAAGAGCATATTATACGTAGTAGTGACTCGGCAGGCAAAGATATTTCGAGGAGTGGTACCCCACCGCGGCAATCGCAATCGCATACTCGGGAAATCGTTTCGCTCTATATATCGCCCTTTACCCCTGCGAATGCATCAGCTCCACCCCGTTGCCATCAGTATTCAAGCCGGTGTACATCAAGCCGCAATTGCTTAACCGGTACCAGGTACTGTATGTGATTCAAAATTGTAATCCTCCTCTCAATCGACTGAGTAAAACACTTAAAAAAGGCAATAAGTACCTCCTCGAGCACAAGCACTGATGGCCGCTCCGTAGGTGACGATGTTAGGCTCCACGTCCCGCTCCAGCATCACGTCCATGATGTCCAGCGCACGCTTGAAGGGGGAACAAAAAAGCAAGCAGTGAGTTACCACCAGCGTCTTGGTACGCAGCCGCGTGCCAGCAGTGTGACACTGACAAGGTTACTCCAACCACTACGCATCTCATGTCGCGTGCAGTGCTAAGCATCTGGTACACGCAAAGAACGGTGATCGAGTTTGGGAACCAGTGACGAATGAAAAAATATTAAACTCGTAATGCTGGTCAGCCTGAACGAATATCACCTGCCACTCGCCGGCCCGACCGCATGCGGACATGGTGCTCGTGAAACTGATGACGTCGGGCACCAGGTTCCTGGTCTCGATGCTCCCCAGCAGCTCGACCGCCTTCTGCCATCTATATTTAATAGCCACCAGAGGAGGCAAGCACGGGGAAGAGCAGAGTGTATACGGTGGGGATATCTCCGGTCTGAATTACGAGGATGAACGTTCGACCCTACGAAAGGGGAGCGAGACGGCGTCACGGCAATGAGCCAGTCCTGAACTACGCCGGCACGCCAGCACCAACCAGCACAACACACGTGCCCCAACACACAATTCAAGCCCAAAAGAAGCCCAAAAGAAGCCCAAAAGAAGGCGGTCTACGAGAACTGAGCAGGTGAGCAGCAGCTTGAAAAACGACCTGTTACCGATGGCAGCTTTCAAAGAGCCGAGCACCGGATGGTGTCACGGAGCACGCGGCCAGCCTGCGAACCGCACTCTTGAGGCATACGACGAAGGAGCAGAGGGCCAGGAGTAGCATCAATTACTGCAGCTACCTTGTTGCTGTTGCAAAGCTATGGCTGCCTCAAAAGCCTGGTCCTTCCTGCTGGGTAGCCAAGGTATGGCGATCAAAATACGAGCTTCGTAACGCTTATCATACCGGTATTCCGTTCATTTTAACTCTCTCACCTCCCAGCCTTTGCCACAGCGTTGATCGCGCCGTTGTAGCTGAAGATGTCTGGACGAACGTCAGACCCTTCTCTTTCCATCTCTTCCAGCAGGGCCAAAGCTTGCTGCCACTTTCCGGCGCGCCCGCAGGCCGAAATGGCGCCGTTGAAAGAGTAGGCGTCCGGAAGGACCCCCCTGGAACGCATCCTATCGAGCGTCGAAAGCGCCTCTCTCCACCTGCAAAAGTTCGAGTTGTTCACGTCAGAAGCTTGTCGCTACGTATCATACGCGAGCTGAACTACTCTGTAACATGCTCGCGGTTAGATCGTGTGGTTTGATGTCGTGAGACCGAAATGGCAGATTCGCCAAAAGGCCCAAAATCACAAACAATAAAGGGCAGCGGCCAAAAACAGGTACACCTGGTCCGTTCGGGGCCAAAAACAGGTACATACTAAAATCAAGTTTAAAACGCACCCCACGAACCTGCCGTTCCTTGCAATGCAAGTAGAGTTTTTTTCATGCTCTTCGTGCTCGCCCGGTGGCTACGTACACGAGTAGCTGCTATTAATAGTACAAGGAACGAACGCCTGCTGCTGTATTCTCCCTTCTCAACTTTTGTGACACCCCTGGTATTCCAAGCCAACCACAATCCCGAAGGGGAGCCTTCTATCTCGTAGTATTTCGGCGGAGGTATGCAGGCAGATATGTGTGTGTGTCGCTCGAGTGGCGTGTAGTGCGAGGTGCGAAGGGAGAAGGGGGTCTCCGCGTACGTCGGCATTTGTATAGGGGGCATAGGGTGGAACTATGAAGGGCCTCTGATTGGCTTAAAAACGACAAAAAAAAGGTGAAAGTCAAGCAGAGTAGACAAAACCAGGTATACCTGGGTTTTGAAGAGGCAAAAACCGGTACAACGAGTTTTGGACCAATGGCAGCGCACGTGGAGTGCGTTTTTTACTTGGTTTTAAGTATGTACCTGATTCTGGCCGCAAAAGGACGAGGTATACCTTTTTTTGGCCGCTGCCCTAAATAAACTACTGCTGTATCATAGCACCATCAGCGGCACGTACCGTACCGGTATCCGGTTCAGATCGAGAGAGGCAGGAAACAAGTCCGGAAACAAGTCCGAACCGAGAGCAACTCAAGGACCCTCTTGATCTCTTGACATGCACGATGTCATTCTGTATTCGTACAGAGCAGTGCATCCGAAAACTCAAAACCTGCAGTGTGCCGACAACGTCAACCTGAGTACCACTCTGCCCGTCCCGACATTCACGGACATCATGTACGAGAGTACAGCTTGGTAGTAGTACCTGCCGCATTTACCGAGAGTCGATAGGGCCACGTTGTACGTCTTCACGTCCAACCTGTCCGCGTTCTCTTCCCAATGACCCAGTATCTCCAGCACCTGGCACGACACGGGTAATAACAATAATGGGAGCAAAGCGCCAAAAGGGATTGGAGCTTGGGTGCTTGTGGGTATGTTGATGCTTGACGCATGCGCTGGCAGACACGTTGCGACGAGGAGCGCAACAGAGAGACAAAGTACCTGCCATACTCTGAACCAAGACTAACAACTTCCTTCTTGCTATTTGCCTCTCTTTTACTACCAAGTATACATCCGGTGTAGAAGACCCACGCACATCCGTCCATCTCCTGCGTTTGCCTGCAGCCATCATCTTGTTTCGCGACTGGTAGACGTCGACGTCCCTGGTGCTGTTGCTGATGTTGCTGTTGCTGTTGCCGCTTCTGCTGCTGCTGCTGCTGCTGCCGCTGCTGCTGCTGCTGCTGCTGCCGCTGTTGTTGCCGCTGCCGCCGTTGACGTTGACGTTGACGTCGCTGTTTTTAAGGCTTACGTCATATCTGGGAACACGCATAGCCTTGTCTCCGCCCCTTTGTGGCTTGACACCAACAATATCCTCGTTACAGCTGTCGTTTAGCATCCGTTGTTGGTGGTGGTGCCGATCCCTCAACATGGTAGGCATTGGCGTGCGAGCCGCCTGTCGTCGTTCAAGACATGAGGAAGGAGGACGCTGTCGCACCCTGCTACATCTACCGACCGTAGGAGGCACAACGAACCCATGCTTCGAGGCTGGCAAGGCGACGAAGGATGCAAGCCCTACAGAGGAGCTACCCATACCAGAGGGG
Source organism: Saccharina japonica (assembly GCA_008828725.1). Lineage (NCBI taxonomy): Eukaryota > Phaeophyceae > Laminariales > Laminariaceae > Saccharina > Saccharina japonica. The sequence continues at coordinate 28,331 of MEHQ01003508.1, forward strand.
ACGAGGGTTAAACCATTTATCAGCGACACCTGCTGTGCTGTGAGGTTGTTCGTCGTTCGCGTTCGTTGTTTGTTTCTTCATGTTTTCGGTTTTCGTACGAACTTCGGTGGCATGTTTTTCATGACCCCCGTGAAACCGTAGGTTTTACGGTGATAACACGACAACAGCGCAGGCAAGGGAACCTGTCCCAGTACAAGTAAACATCACTTATCGACTTATCGACACTAGTAGGCTGCTGCTGTGAGCTGCGCACGACTTACGATCGGCTGGAGACTCAAGTTTGGGTGCGGTGGAAGCTCTGCACGACCTTGCGTAGGATACTTCGGACCCACTCAGTCGCAAGCGGCAAATTATGCCGCCGTCTTTGCGCAGTCCAGCGCCGAAGTACTCCGGACTCCAAGCGGCCCCAAAGTCGTTTTGGGAATCCGAATCCGATCGCTACTGGGAAAAGTGCCGACGCAAGCGGCCGAAGGGCAAGGTTGTTGCAGTGATTTCAGTGCTTCTCGCGGTGACGATCACTTTGGTCGTGGTGGTCGGGATGCGAAGGAAACCAGAGTCCGCAGCAGGGTGAGAAACAAAATTTGAATTCGTACGTCCTTTTCGTCGAATTTCTGCATGTTTACCTCGCTCGTACTGCTTGCTGTACATTTGTGTGTTGCGGCAACCTTGAACCGACAAACACCTTGATTTTCGAGTAACTCGCTTGGATATTACAGATACGACCGATTGTGCTGGGCTGATACGACGATGGCAACACAACCGAGATATCAACCAGCACCCGCTTGCTGCCCTCTTGCCACAGGGTTGCGCAAACAACAACACCGCCGACGGACTCAGTGGGCGGGGCAACGGACCACATCCGAGTGAAAACACAGGCGTGTATCGGGAGCGGGAAAAAAGACGAGCTGGAGAGCACAACATGTGCGAAGGCATGCGCCAAGGCCAGAACCTCCGTGCCAAGGTGACGCATAAAAGGCGATGAACCCCACGATTACAACATGCATGTAATCTCGTTAGTGTGAGGGTACCTTTCTCTGTTATATAGAACCGCCACCAATCCGTAAAAATTGACGAGAATCACATCTACCGATCGGAGGGCAGGGTGCATGCGAGGAAAGACGTCTGTACGATACGCCTGCGCCGCTTTTTTCACGTTGGTTGCAATCAAGTGGGTTGTCGTTGTCTACTTTGTATCTACCACTCTGCGCAATCGTCGTAGTCGTCTCAACCCTTATATGCGCGGATAAATATGGTTCCTTTTTGAGTGTGTGTTTGCCCTGGCTTGCCCCGTCGTCTCTTCCCGACACAAACCAGGCCTCTCGCCCATCGATCGTGCCTGGCTGGTTGCCGCGCCGGAACGGCGGCGGCGTGGGACCTTGGATGCGTAGGGGGTCGCCACCGCGACTGTGTTGATTCCGCTGGAGTGCGATGCGACGACCACTGTGCAACCTACCGAAATCAATTCCCCAAGCCGACCATTTTCAACTATTGCCACCATTCGTGTATCGACGTTGTGGAAAACGCGTGCTTGAAGGCAAAGGAGGTCTTTGTTGCGGATCACGCTTTTAGCGGCACTTTGAAGGATGAGTTTTGATATGAGGTACGGTACGAACGTAATATGTATATATTTGATTACAGTGCAGTACCCTCGTAGTATATGTGGTATTTTATGTTGGAACTCAAGTGCATACGGACGTAGTAGAGCGACTTGTGCGGTAATGGCTAATTTTATTCCCGCAATCAGTTGCAACCCTAACCTACACTACGAGTAGCAGTTAGTTAGGCTTGAGGTGTTGCGTGGGAGATCAATGAGGAAAATCGCAAGTCGTATAAAATGTGGGTGGAAACTCGCGAAATTTTAGCAGGATATCGCTTCCTGGGTTTATACCGCGAACGTCCACACGATGGTAACGTTTATTTATGAGCAGCTCTCCAAATTTCATTGGTTTTAGTCAGAAAACTTTGCCAAGCGTCGTCGTTTAGATTACGCAACGACGCTCAGCTTGCGGCGAAGTGCGATCAATAATAGCAGCGCACGAGAAACCGCAGTCGACAAACACTCAACGGCAGTTCATGAATCGTGCTTTCCCGTATGTCTGTCATCAGCAGAGCTCTCTACGTACGTGCAGTGCTCGCCCAGAGAGCACGAATATGCAAAGACTGCGCCATGCATTCATGTCAAGTTTTATTTGGTATTACTCTGTCGAGTTGGTCGCGGAGTTTGAACGTACTCTTTGAGACACTTTTACCTTTTGGTCTTGGTTCAGGGGAAAACTCACTACGTACTTCCTCGGTATTGCCTCGGGGTGCGTTGGGAGTGGGAGCCCTCTTGGCCACACGAGGCCACATATCCCGCATTCCCGTTGTCGTGTACTTGCGCAATGCCACGGAGAGTGAAAGGACCACACGGAGCAGAATGGTGTGTGTATTTCCGTGGAGCTAACCATTTAGAGACGGTTTTGTAGCCCTCCATCTAATAGCGCACCTACTAAAACAATATCGAAGGTGCAGATTTAATGTAGGCACTATACTACTGTGATAATAGGATTGCCACCCTGACACCCGGAAATCTGAAAAGGGCACGAAGGAAGGTGCGGGTTTTTAAAAGTGCAACGGGTACGAACGGCTGTAATACTCGTACCCCACATCTCTTCACAAGACTCAGACGAACACCCTTCCCTTAAAATGCCCTGCCTTGCATTACTATCTCAACTCCATGCCGACCCATACCCTCCACCACACAGCATCACAGCTGATCTATTATGCACAAATTCACGTTCGGTTGCCACCCCCCCCCCCCCCCCCCCCCGGTTCGGTCGGGTTCTTTTTTGAGTTTTCTCTTACTACGTCAGTCTGTTCTTCTTCCAAGACCGATCTCGATTCCAACTCCCTGCTGCCAGTCGGATGTTTCTTTCCGCCCGTCCCATCCTTGCCTCGTACCACATCAAACCCATCCTCGCGCAAACGAATCGATTTTGGATGCCGTCTACAGCAGGACCAAGAACCCGCGACAGGCCTCGTCCACAACAGTTCACTCCCCTCTACGTACGTAACCCAGATCTCTTGAGTTTCTCCCAATAAATCGGTTCGTATGGGCATCTCAACCCATTGGTGACTCCGCCGCTGCCCTCATGCCTCAAGCGCACAGAACGTGTGTCGTGTCGTCAGGCGACTAGCTGGCCGCCTGTTTTCGTCTGTCGCTTTGTAGTGGTCCCACTACCACTGGCACGTCGATGACTTTGCGCCCCGACCAACCGACAGCACTGAAAAGCATCTGGCAAGATCGCCGCCAGCCCCTCCGTAGCACCCCATTGCCAGCGGTGGCGTCGAGGGAGTCGATCACACCACAGCCCTAGGCGACTATGTGCTAGCCTTGATGATTAGCGTGCAACAGACCGGTACGTAAGGATTGCCAACGTGCCGACGCCGTCTTTCTTAGAACACTTTCTCCGTGAACCTTGTCTCACAGAGGGCTGTCTGTCCTAAACCCCTTAAGAACCGGTCCCACGTTTTTGGGGACAAACTACTTGGAAATAGTGTGGGATACGTTTTGCAGTTCTCAAAGGGTTAAACGGAGCGCGCATTTAGTTACTTTCTGCGCAATGCCCACAGCTGACCTTTTCAAACTTGGACCATGCCCACAGCCGACCTTCTCAAATCTCGCCAACCACCGTTGGCAGCGCTCCTACCGTATCGTTCGCGAACACCGCACCTTTTCCATATCAAGCTTAAAAACCCCCGTGTTCACTCTTTTTCCGGCCTCCCAGCGTTCGTTCCCCCTCTTTCTTTCCGGTGACCGGGGCGCCGGCAGACACCTCCGCTGCCACCATCCGCCAAGATGTTCGAAAAGGCGACTCTTGATACAGGAGTACTCGGGCCTAAGGGTCATTCTTATCGAGCAACTTTTTTTCCCGTAATTTCCTATTTTTTTCCCCAACAAAATGGAGGAAAAAGAGGACATAAGTCCATTTTTTGGAAATATCGAAAATTACGCGAAAAAAAATGGAATTTTTGGAAATTTATGGCTCCGATAAGAATGACCCTAAGCATGGCCCTAACCCCCCCCCACGACAAAAGCTTGATCCATGAAGGACCTTGTTCGTGATCTGCCCGGCGAGGATGTCCGACAGTCCTGTTGACCAATACCAAGGCCCACTAGTTCCAACATGCCTGGGGTATATCCTCCACCCGCCACGTCTGTCTGTGTGGTTGGGTGCAAGCCCTGCCGAAACGCCAACAACGCTGGCAACACCCCCGAGTATCAACCACAACGAACGTCACCAAATGTAGTCTACATGCCCAACTCCTTCGTCAACCGGCCGCCCGCCCCAGAATATCAGTCTCAACGCGTATCATCCCCTCCCGAGCGTCTCGCGACCGAAGATACCACTGGTTATTATGTGTACGATGTACGGTAGAGGCGGCGGCGGCGGCGGCGGCGGTGGCGGTGGTGGTGGTGGCTTTGTTGTTTGTTGCGTAGGTAAAGGTGTTGGCATCGTTTTTATCAGCCCCTCGTTTCCGGCGCTATTTATAGCGGCTACTTTTCCTGCTGCCTGTGGTGTGTGCTTTCGTGTTTACCGGCGCCACGAACGAGTGCGTGCTTTGGGCTGTTCTGGGTTGCACCTTGTCCCCGCTGTCCTTCCAACTTTTCGCTGGGCCTTCCCTCCATAAGTTTGGATTCCGATCATGTTTCCACATTCAAATTGGCGCTATCGTTGTAGCCTCCAGCCGCCTAAAATAACACCGGGAAACGTCAGGACATACGTACGTACGGCACTTGGACATTCATTGTTTAAAAAGGACGATGTGAGGTCCCAACGCGATACGGGACTTGAAATCCACATCGATGGGAGACACCAGATGGAGACGGGACTAGGTTTGAAGGTCATAGGGTATGCCAGGAACTGAGAGTAGGGCCGATGCGATACCATCGCATGGGGGTGCACAATGGTGTGTGTGACGGGTGCGGGCGCGGTGAGGGTGGGAGAGCGAAGGTAAATTTCGCGAGGGTTTTGGTAGAGAGGGAAGCGACCACCCAAAAGGTGTTTCAAAATTCGTACATAACATATACCTGGTATACAGAAAAGGTGCTTCAAAAAAAGGAATTCGGGGATTGCGCTTACAAACTCATATACGTACTCGTAGCACGCTCGTGTCCCTAAATATAAGGATCGTTTTCCTATGAATATGTAATCCTTACGGTTTCTTGTTTTTAGGGGTACGAGTTGTAGGAATTTTGCTTCAAAATGTAATGATCGTTTCTTTTTACCCAAAAGGTACAGTAGAACGAAAGAAGAGTAAATTCTACAGGAATAAATGCGCTGTTCTTCATTAAGAGGATAAACACCACTCTCTCCTCTCGACATCTAAATGTTATCTTGGGGCGTCCGTCGAAGTGGGGATCACAATGGCGACCCGGGGCCGTACAACGCGGCCCCGCATTTTTCTCTTGTACTCCCGTACCGTAAGAAATACACTCAGCATATGTAACCGAACACTACATACAGACAGTGTACATATATCACACCTCTCATTTAATGTGGAAACTTAAACTATCATATTGTTGCAGATACACCTCCACGGCTCTCTATAGCCTTGTGTTCCCATTCAACCGCCCGTCAAGACCGTAGTACGCGATGAACAACAGGAGTACGCGTACGGGCCGCCCAGGTTATATGCATTATGGAAGGAGCGGCAACATATCTTGCTCTTGATCGGGTTGGTCGTGAGTATTACTACTACTATACTCTCAATCGATGGACGGGAATTTGACGTATTGTGCATACCCGTCACGCTTCGAATGACGTCGATAATAAGAAGACGAGTGCGCGGAATACACCTTTTACCTGCCGGAAGCTGCACCATATGGAACACACAATCCAAGTCGATGTTTTGCGTTGGAAGCTTTGGACCCAATGCGCGAGTTAAAGTTAAACCCGGTTCAGAGAACGTCCGCGCAGACAAATGTGCGGTGCGACCCTTCGGATTTCGTGAACAAGGGCGATTTACAATTACCTTGCGTATATACGGTACTACTGTGTAGTATCCTATATATAATGTGATAGGGAGGTCAGGGGGGGGGCGGGAAGGCCTACATGATCGTGTATTATAAAGGATGTGCGTGTAATCGAACACCCTTCTTCTTATATAATGAACCTGGTGTGACCCCGATGCAGAGCGTAAGCACGATAGGTACGACTTTGTGGGGTTGTTATATCGTCCCACTACTACATACAGTAATAACACAGGGAATGAGCCAGGCGGGGCCAAAGAGTCAAGAGTAAAACAGTATTCGTACTGGTAAACTAATATCATTATTTAGGAGGCTCGAGCTCTAGTGTACACCCACGTTTGGGGGGCTCTATATGCTGATATGGTCACCCGGACTGTGAACTATGGACTGTACCTCGTACTGTGCTGCTTGTGTGCCGCAGATGATGCTGTACGAGTGCTCGTCTCTCCGTACGAGCGACGAGGACGAAGGTATGATATACCACGTATTTTATTTTCCCTCCAGGGTACGTATTGTATGTGGCAGTTCCTTTCTTGGTTGATTGATGTGTTCGTTCTTATTGTTCAAGATTGTTCATATCACATGCGATGGGCCACATGCCAGATGGCGTGATACTGCAAAGCCGGCTATTATACGAGTACACACAGCTGGACGCATGATATGATAAAATATATATATAACACAACGGAGAGGTTTTTGCACTCACATCCGCTTAAACCAAAAAAAATAAAAAAGAAAAAAAAACAAAAACAAAAAATCAACACAACAAAAAACAACAAAAAAATATAAAAAGAAAAAAAAAAAGTAAAAAAAAAAAAATAATATAGTAAAAAAAAAAAAGTAGTACGATAAAGCAAACCACTCTGTACCGAAATATAAGCGCCGTTTTTATTCAATGTTAATTAAAAACATGTGCTTACACTTCGGGATAGAGCAGTACTGTAAAGCGCAGTATATATTAATACTAATTGTAGGTTTAACAGAGATTTGTTGAGGCAAGGAAATTCCAATCAGAGCAGATCATCAGGGTTCACATTTTCAAATTCGAATTTTGAATTTTATTTTTTCAACGCAAGAAAATAACGTATCCTCCTCAGGAGGTACTATCTGACAAAAGCTGCATCCTCCATCAGGAGGTCAACTGGTCAACAGCCTAAACTTTACGAGTAGGTACTGTAATGGAACGTATCATATATCCGAAACCGTTATACAGATCATGCAGGTAGAATCTTAGATATGTTGTATGCTTGCTCCCCTGATGAGCATCCTCACGACGAGTTGATAAACGCGGCAGCACTGCTGTCATATCATCGTAGCTTCCTATCCGATGCACTCGGCGACCCGGTGACGTGCCGTCGAGCTATACGTAGCACAGCAGCAACAACAACAGCAGCGGCAGCAGCGGCAGCAGCAGCAGTAGCAGCAAGCAGCTGTGTACTGGTATAGCGTACAACGAGAGACTCATGAAAGCTACGAGTATCGCCCTTGCGCTTTCGGTGATAGTCACAGCGATAGCCGCGCAGGTTACGGTCGAGCCTCGCGATCTAGGCTTCCGCATCGTGCGCAGAGACAACATCTCCGGACACCATGAGGCTGTGGAGATCAGCATGTCGTCGATCAGGGAGATGGTGAGAGTGGCACGCACGCCTCGGGCATAGACCACATAGTAGAGTGAGCTGGCCGCAGGATGCTGATACTCGCAGCACAGGAGGCGCGCTGCCAGCTGCGCAAAGATACACATATACATGCATGCTGTTTACATGAAGTCGAACTCGTACCTGTATCTGATACGTATGTACATGTTGTGATGCTTGTCGTTGGATTAAGTAAGTAAGTGCACCTTGTTGATTGAACGGGTACTACAGTACTCTGTTGTACCCACCAGCCCACGTGGTCACGTGACTTTCTGTGATGTGCGAGTAGGCCAGTGTGCACTGCTGTGTACTGCTGCTGCTATGTAATGCGATATGTAGCCAACTGCATACAACTGCATTATAGCACCACACAGCAGGAACTAATGGTGTTGTGTGTATCATACGGTGACACTATTACCGTTGAACCATAGTAACCAGGACCTATCACACACACCAAAACGTATACATCCCATTATTTTTACTAAGCACATTTGGTCCTGATTACTATGTTCCCCCGTAACACGTCGTAGGTACCTGGTACGTGATTTTCAGTACTACTGCTGTATGTTGCACTTGGTACGAGGAGTATATCATTCATATATACAGTACGCGCATTTAGAACGCCAACTATTATACCAGTACAACAGTACAGGCATATACTGCTGGTTGCATCGACGCGAGTCGACGAGGGAAGAAAGGGCTAAATCCTTCTCGCGATGAAAATGAAAGCACGCACCGTACGTACGTTCGTAATGGGGAAGGGGGAGAAGAGCCTTTGCTTTGCGACCCCAGATCTCACGTACGACTATCGAACAAATAGGGAGGGAGAAGGAGAAGAAGAGCGAAGATGACAAATGGGATAGAAAAAAACAACAAAAATGTTTGTATACCTGGTATATGATACATGCTCGTATACGAGCCGCCTTTACCGGTCTTATATCCCACAAATCGTACCAGATAAAGTACCAAATATATATGTTGTGGTTTTACGTGTTTTTGGGTGTTTTTTTTAATCAAATCACGAGAAGCCGTCGACCCAACCCCACCCTAACTCTAACCCTAACCCTAACCCTAACCCCAACCCTAGCCCCAACCTTTTAGTCCAGGCTAAGGCTCGACCCGTGCGCGGCTTCGCCGCGCGTTTTGGACAATCTGAAAATAAAATACTGCTCGTATATGCCGTATGCCGGCCGCAACTGCACGACGCGTCTCATATGCCTATTAATATGCCTCTTCTTTTGACTCGATTCATATTTGATATATATATATAGGACGCCGACGGCGTACCTGTGGGGATTGGGGCAACGCCGCCTCACCGTGTCACGGCTTTCGACAACATTTCCATTTCCTCGGGAGGAAATGGTGGACACCGAGATGGCATCCCAGTCCAAGAGGTAGGAACACAAGCAAGCTTCGGCACGCTGTTATAAGGCTCAGGTTGGGTAGGTACTCGGTTAACCTCCCGACGATGCCATTTGTAAAGGCATTAGTTAGTATTAGTCCGCTGGGCTACTGGTAAAAGGTTAACAAATCACCCACCCAATCTAAGCCTTATAACAACGCAGCGTCGAAGAAAGCACGATTTTGGGCAGAGACGCCTACCTGTAACATTCAGCAGAAGTAAGCAAAACCCTAAAGGGATTAAAAATATACTGTAAGGAATCAACCCTATAGGCATTTTTAGTATAATGTAAGTAATAGTGTGGATGGGGGTGGATATAATTAAATCATTAACTACTTGAGCTATTAACAGTGTGAATTCAATAATTTAGCAAAAGGGGGACAACAATAAATATACGAGTATCTTAGGAGGGTATTAATAGGAGGAAGAAGAGTCGAAGAGATGGTTCTTCATTTTCCTATACGATCGCCACATTGATCGCGTCGTGTACTGCATGCTGCTCCGAATCCCTTGCCCGTTGAAATCTGCTGTTTGCAGGGCTAGTATTTTTACTCCCTGTAGTGCAGCGTCAATGAATGGCATTGACCTTCTTTCCCCTAGGTGTTCATATATAATAGGGTTGGATGGAGGCATGCATTTCTCCGTTTTTTTCCGGTCTTAACAATAGAGCGGCGGCCCAAAACCGAGCACACCCGATCACTTATTATGGGAGCCAAACAAAACAGGTGCACGTTGGACACAAGTGAAGAGCACATCCCAAGGTCGCCAAAGACACCGATTCTGGACCCCAACAACAACCACGCACGATAATACGTGCGCGCATGACGATCGGGGTGGTGGTGGTGGTGGTGGTGGTGGTCGACATTTGCAGGTTGAAAAGCTGTTGGTAGATGTGCAACTACAGTAAGGACTATTAATTAAGTAGTATAAAAATGGTGTCACAACTCTGTACTGCCTGCATGTACGATCCTGGCTGATGTCGTTGTTTTACCTGTATGTACCGCATGTTTTGCAGGTGTCCCTGTCGGCCACTGCCATGGGGGGGTCGACGACGGTGACCATGATCGCGGTGAAATATTTCGAGGGCGGAACCATCGCCACGCTTGATCCGTCTTCGATTATGAAGGTGGCCTAAGCGCTTGCGATTTTTGTATCTACTATTACGGGGGACCATAGTAAACACTAGTAAATAGGACCTACCGTACAAACAAAAACCTATACAATTCCCTATTTTTACTAGTAACAACAGTGTTCGGTCCTATTTACTATATCCTCCGTAATGTCTTGAGAGTAAAGAACCACGTCGTAGATGCGCTCGTACTGGAATGCAACCGTATACTTCCGTATACGGCGAACGTGACAAGCGTGTGCTTACTGCAGTACAAGGCAAATACTCTAGGGGGGGTACCCGGGTATACACCCGAGTATGACAAAAACAAAATACAAGCGTATATGCCCTACCGAACACACCCCAACCCAGAGTATATGCCCTATCAAACACACCCCAACATGTGGCATATTTTTATATCTGTTTGATTCAGCGTTGGCTTGCAGGTGGGTTAACACTGTCGGGTACGCTGGGTTGACCCTCGGGCATAGCTTATTCCCGAACGGTGCAACTGTTTCCATGTCAAAACCAATGCACGCCGAAATGTACGTAAGCCGAACCGGCTACATATAGTTGGAGTGAATGATGTACAGACTAGGGACCCGTCTTGTTGGCTACTGCTGTTGCGGCGTACTGATGAAGGCTTGCGCAAGTACGCCAGCAAACGGAATGCCTATGAAGAGTTTTCGCGCGAAAGAGCGCTACGCCTCGGGGGACGACGGTTATGATAGAGGAAGCGCTGTTAAATAAATAAATAAATACCTTTTAGTTTCTAGCAACACCCTTGTCTGCCTTCGGTGAAGGAAGATGCGCACAATGTTCCAACAACGGTTGCTTCTTGCTAGGCAGGGCAAGGTTGAGGTTTAGGTTTGCACAGCTTTTTCCCCGCCCCCCTTGCTGCCACGATTGCTCATTGAGGGGTTTCTTCGCCACATACGACAGGCCGCATTACGCGACAGGTCGCATCCATTTGCATGACTGCGGTAGACTAAATTTACAGCTCACGTGTCGGCACATATTTTGGTATGAGGCTGTACGGTGGGACCCAGCCGACAACGCGCCTCTTGCCACCGCCAAAGCAACCGCATTGTTGCCACACCGCATTTTTTCTGCGTCTCACCGACGCTGCTCCGCCCCATGCCGTGGTTTTTCCTCAGTATTGCAGTAGTGTTCTCCGCAAACGGTCGTAGGGTGTGCTGTGCGGTGGGACTTGAGCCCAACTGGCGGTCTTCTATATACTACTGCGGGCATTTCCCAACACTAAGTCCAAGTAAGTAGCTTTTCCGAAACATCGCAGGTTCAGTTCTAAAAGGTTTGAACGAAAAACAGAAACGCCCTTCGCCGCTCAACCTTCGTAAACGTTTTAACTATGAACAGGTCGGGAATGAAACGATCAGGATCGACGTACAGGTCAGCGACTGGCCATTCTGCACGCTTTTCGGACAGGACGGGGGGCGAAAGTGCCCGTCGGAGCCGCAGGATATCCTTCTCGAGGCCGAGGGAGCCCTTCCCGCCGAGCCCACCCCGCCGCCCCCGCACACTCTGCTTATCCCGCGGTGCGAGGAAGAAACGGTAGGCACATTTCGTTTCGTCTGCGACCCGAGGCTCTCGGTGTGCACCAACCTTACCTCGGTCAAGTTCTACCTCGGAGAAGCCGACCAGGACCCAGGCCAGGCCCCCAACACCGCAACCATCCAGAAGAACGAGGGGAACGGTAGCACCTCCGATGGGCTCGAGGACTTCAGAGGCACGGGGGTTTACGAGCATAACCTCACCCGTGCCGAGGTGACCGGCTTCCTGAACGTTACCAGCCTGACGCCCGGTCTGGACTACGTGTTTTGGTCGGTGTGGGAGCACGATGACGGCTCCGCGCCGGAGTCAAACAGCCAGGACTTCGACCTGTCGAGGACGCAGTACTGGTGAGAAATGGCGCTGGGAGATAAGTAGGGGGGGGGGGGGGGGCTGGACTTTGGGGTCAAGTTTTTAATATGGGGTGAGGTCGGTGTGTTTGCTGCGTATGCAGGTCATGGGGCGGCTACGTGATCGCGCGCAGCTATTTTGCTTGTTGGAAGACTCCTTGGCCGACAGTCATGCGGAAGTCGTTCTCTTTGATTCCGTGTATAATATGAATGCTGAGGAGGGCCTGTTTTGGCTCCAACCCTCGCTAAATTTTGAAAATACCGGTCCCTGTTGCCCGCAATGCTGCTCTCGGACCCATCCCCTAAAAACAGGCAGTGTCCAGGGACGACGATCGATCGAAACTTCGAGGTCGGAACGTCGTTGAGCGTTTCGTTTGCTGTGGACGGGCCCTCTTCCCTGACAGCGGTATGCAACGACTCCGCCTGGAACACCGATCCCAACACCGGCTCGGGCTCGGTCGAAGCCAGCGACGCCAAATCTGCCCATGGGATTACCACCGCTAAGAGCCCCCCTCGAGGTCGACTACTTCTAGATGACGAAGCCAATGGGACGCTGTTCCAAACTTTTTGCAACAACGACGGCGACGAGGATGTCCTCGAGGCCGGCTGGAGGTGGGGGGTGGGCGGTGCGACCTTCGCACTGGGAGAGCTGTCGAGGATCCGTCTCGCGAGCGATGCTCTACTGGACGGTCTGTGGAGTCCGGTCCGGGAGGGCTATTCGACGGCGAGCGAAGAAGGGCAGATCACGGCCTCGGTGGAGATGTTTGAGACGCGGGCAATATACTCCGCGCTGGTGTTCTACGACAACGTCGAAGTCGTGCAAGAGAACTCGACGACAGACAATACGCGCGAGAGTAAGTTGGGGCGCCAAGGGTATACCCGTCTATTGTGCGTACAGGAGTTCAAATAAGAGTGGGAACGCCGGGGAGATTTTTTTTATTAACCCCTTTGAAAGTGCACCCGCGCTTTTTGGGGACAAACTTACTTGGGTTTAGTGGGATGGATGTTTTGCAGTCGCGAAAGGGTCAAAGCTGGGGTCGACTAGAGCGTAAACTGCAGAAGAGACGGATGGGTCGGCAGATATCATGAATCCTAACGGCTGCTGTGGAAATCAGGGAGCTGCTATTAGCAGGAAGCGAAGGTTCCACTCCCCCCCCGTAAGGTTGGTCATCTATGAGAGTGCTAGAGACGCGCAGCTGCACGAACAAGGTGTAAATTTGGTGCGAAGCAGCACGAAGTGGATCTGATGATACTACCGAATGACCACTGCAACGCACCCAACCATCTGTTTTTTTTTCTCCAACCCACCCTTCGTCCACGTGCTTTCCTTTTTCGACGTCAACAGCGGCTACCTGGGTGGCAGTCGCATTCTCCATCTTGTTTGTGTGGATACTCGGCTGCTGCAGCCTTCGCCTCACAAAGGGTGGTCATGCTGCCAGGACTTGGCCGGCGGCGGTGGCACGAGCAACAGGTGCGTCGAAAAGTCCAAATTTGTCCTCACTTTTTGTCGTGACTCCAACCAACCTTAGTCACCTAGTCACCACCTTCAGGTAGTCGTGTACACTTGTGCACTGCTGTTTCGGCAGACGATGCGTGTTTGTCTATGCAAACAGACGGTGCGCGTTTGTCTATGCAAAGTATGCGAACCACTAGGACACACGAAATACACATATCCCGACGCCCTTCATTGAAAACGCCTCGGGGGAGGCAAATGGGGGCAAACGGAGTCAAGGTTATCTATCGTGGAACCTTTGCGCTGGCGGCAGTCTCCTAGCTCTTACTGCGAGGCGTCGCCCCGAATGTGTATCAAGCCATCTCTGGTATCCGATTCGGTCGTCCAGGCAATCTCGATGAACACCAATGATTGCAGCTACAAACCCAATTGATCTAAACAAGGAGAAGCCTACGTTGTCCATTGCCCATCATATACGCCCCGTCCCGCCCCGCTCCGCCCCGCTCCGCCCCGTCCCACCGCCCTCCTACCCCAATCTCGGGGGAAACGCAGCCCGTTCACTTGGCGGACTCGACGACGACGACGACGGTACCAGCAGCTTCGGAAGCGCAAACAGCGATATCGACGACCCTGTCGACGTTGAAGAGCTCCAGATCTTCCCGATGGGTAAGACCCCGAGTGAGAAATCCCTCGAGCTTCCTTCTCCGTCGTGGGTACCCGCGGCGGCGCCGATAGCCGGGTGGACGACACCCGGATCGGCTCACTCGACGCTCAACCTCGGGACAAGGCCTTCTCCTTCAAGGGGCGAGGCGTTTTCCCTGTCGGACGCGGAAGCGGCGTCGCCGACACCGACCGACGTACCAAGCTACTCACGACAGGCTGAGCCGGTCTAGGTGTGCTCGGAAGCAAAGCCGGGCGGTCATCATGTATTGGGTTCAAGTTGTGAACTTTTTTTGCTGCTTCTCTTTTTAGTAAAACGCGAGCACATACTTACGGCAAGTAGAGTGGAGGCGTTTAGTATTATAGCAGAATTTTTGCCATGCGCGTTAGGTGGTACGGATATATAATATATCCTACACGGCAATGCTTATTTTACTGAAAGTGGCGTCGTTTTGTGACGCCAATTCCCACAAGGTACATAGTTTTTAGTATTTTGATTTTGACGCTGGGGTTTTACTCCTCAGCGGCCTTTTTTTTTGCGTAGCGTTTTTTTTTAACTTAGATATGTGTACGTTGAGTGGTTTTTTCGTATACGAGTAGCGAGCGTGTACATCGGAATGGGTGGGTAGAGGTAACCAAGGTTCGGACCTCAAGTCGGACAGCCAGCCTCGCCGTTCGCGGCGTGGTCGTTAATAAAGACTCGCACGAATGTATATAACCGGTATATCATTTGAAGCGGGGGGAAATTCCAATGCTCGCGCCAAGCGGAAAGGCGGAATTTCGGGCTTTCTGGTTCAGCAGTGGAGACAGCGACACCGCCCAGAACAGACATTTTTCGACCAATAGGTCATGCCGCACGTGCGGAGCGCGCGCTGCGCTATCGCTACTTCGCTGAAAGCAGCTTTGATACTCTTAATCGTATTGATGTGATGTAAATTGCGGCGAGGCACCAAACAAACCACAACGCATATATATAGTTGAAGCCGTTATGGATCGTTACATACTGCCGACGAAAGTTGTCTCCTGCTACTCTCAACACAACAGTCGGCAAGCCGTGGAAATATCGTCTAGACGAGCACCTCGTAGCACCAACGAGCACATCTTCGGCTGCCTATGATAGACGCAATGTGCACGTGCGGCGATACCATTATTATACTAGAGCATTCAGCACTACGAGTGCCTATGTTCAAATTCTCCCGACGAGCAAGAACGCTTGCAGCACAGTAGTCGATGTAATCAAGCGAAAAACTATCGATAGTAACAGCTCTCCCGTACCCCTTCCTCTGTAAATCGTCCCCAGTCGATATTCGAAAAGGCCTGTGCATACAAACCGTAGAGCTAGCCTATCTAGAAGCGCAACGAGCACACTGTGTGTCACGCGCGACCCGAGTATCACGGGCATCTTGCCAAGATGAGTATCGCACACATCATATCGAACTCACAATCAACGTCTTCAAAAATGTTCTATCTAAAAAAGGAACTGCCCGCAAGGTACCTCCTCTACTTCCATAAATATCCTTTAGCGTGGGAGACGGGAAATAGTGGACACGCTTGTGGAATGGGAGGCCCTTTCTGTTTTGTCCGCGGACCCGACGCGGACACACACGTAATAAGGGGTAGGACACACACGCAACATGGGGTAGGGGCAAAATATACGCTCACTGCGTGCAATTTAGGGCAAGGGCAGCATACGCGCCCATCACCTACCGCGACCTCATTGGCTTGCGGCCTGCCAGCATCGTGTACAGGTCTACAACACAACGCGCCAAGCACACCCAACAGGGCACATCTCTATTCACCCTTCAACCCGCACTCCGTACAGCGCTGCAAGCATCACGCGGCCAGGCACGCGGACAATCTTTCGGCCGTTACCGGCATCAAGAGTCGCCTACTCGTACACACACCACGCGCCGCGGAAGAGGGGACTGGCTATATTACAAAGATAACATCATAAAAAATTATTTTCTATGTACGTACACCAAACGCGTAAACAACCTCCCGAAAAAGAGAGCACTACGTACACTCGTTAAAAAAAAAAACGTTGCGGTTGCCGAACTGCCCATCGCACAAAAGAAAAGAACCAACCATGGTTCCTGTAAAAGCTGTCAGCTAAAAACCTTCCAGCACAAGGGAAGAGGCCATCATTGTTGTGTTAGGTCCACGGCGTCCTTTTCGACATCTAATTTGTCTTCCCCGTCGCTCGCGGTTTCTACTTGTCCGCCCGATGCCTGCTGCCCCTGACTCCACAACGCCGCCCCAGTGATGATACCCGCGCCCGCGATGCCCGCCGGCCCGAGCGTTTCCCCAAGCAAAAGGTAGGCAAAACCGGCGGCGTACACAGGGTCCATCGCGTAAATTACGGCCGCACGCTCAGCCGGAATACTTCGCTGCCCCAAAGCCTGCATCCAGTTGGTCAGTGCCGTGGTGACCACCGCCAGATAGAGGATCAGGGCGCCCTGCGCTCGAACACCTTCGAAGGCCGCACTTGGGTCAACGCCCCGCGTGGTGACCTCCCATCCTGTTGGTGACCAAAACGCGCGGGGAGGCAGACGGTCCACGATCAGTCAACTATAAGGCCCATTCGGCAATCTATATAGTTGCAGGCATCGAGCAGCAGCAGTCAGGTCTAAAAGGCCACGAACGACGACACCGGCGCAATTTTTCACGTGCAATTTTCCGCGCACGCTTACAAGAGCCTAACAGTTGAGCTCGCCGCCCTTGCGGTGTAAGGGCTGGTGCTCTTACAAAACACCCGAATCTCGCTATATTCGCGTACGTGGGGGATTTTGTTTATGAGGACACTACGGGCGTCTGCATGACGGGTCTGGGGGCAAATTTGACAAGATACCGTCCGGCAAACGGTTGTCGCGATTAAGCACCGTTGATCGAAAGTCGGCGGATGTTGGAGGTGTTTGGACCCAATGCGTGACAAACCATACAGGGCGGGGCAGACGAGGTCTACACGTACGACTTGGGTCAATGTGTGGCGCTAGGTTACTGAATGACTATACTAAAATACATAAGCAGGTATCACATACCAGGTACCTTGTATCAGGTGTGCGTACAGGTGTAGGGGCACGAAACCGATATAACACGACGGTCTTCCTATTGATGGCAATGATCGAATGGGGTACATGTAGTATGTACTTCGTATCCCTGTTGCAACAGTATGCTACGAGTACGAATATGAAACTCGAGGTCCTTAAAACGCGCCCGGATCCCTTCCACCAAATTCCAGACAGGTACGTACACACCTCGTGTATACGCACAACATACTAATATACAACGGGGTAGGATCGTCGCTGCATGCTTGTCGTGTGGCCCTTACCAATAGCTACGTAGTCCCAGTGACTTTTAATTACTGGGCTCTGTCAGACAAATCATTCAAATCCGCCGAAACCCCCTGCCTTTCAACTCTATTTTGAGGTATAATCCCATGGTACGTTTTTTAGTAGCAAACCTCCACCTTTCTTTTAAGCCAAGTTAAGACACCATTCGGCCCTGCAGCCCCATCAATCATCTACTCGACATTTCATCTTGACGCGTGCTACCTGTGGAAGAGGTTACAAGAGCACTTTTCGGTCTAAATACGTTCTGGTTTACGAAGGTCTTCAGGCGAGGAACTAACCGGTATCCGCATTTTATGGTGGCAACATTATTCGGTTACAGCTACGAGTACGTACGTAGGCCATGTGGAATTTTTCATCGGGTTAAGCCAACTTAGTTTCTTGAAATACAGATTTGGGGTGGGGCATGGAGCTACTCAAGTGAGGAGCCTCAAAAACGTTAGGCGCGACCCCTAGAAGGCAAATAGCAAGCGTCCTTACCTTAAAAAATGTGGCTCTACAAATAGACTCCCCGTCGCGAATGGTTCATCAATTCGATACTCGTGCCTGATTTACAAAAGTCAGCTCTGGCTCGCGTCGACTTTTGTTTTGTTCGTTGGGGACCAAGGGGCCTGGTTCTGTTTCTATGCTTTCATGCCGGTACAAGATGGTGCAGCCTGAAAAAAAGGAAAGGATAGCCACCACCTATTATCGGCCTCGCACGACAGCACTGCTGTGAACTGCTGTCTGTCATAGCCCGAAGGCCACCACGCGTCACACGCGCGGCAGCGGGGAATGGGTCCAGGCGAAGCCCCGACCCGCGCCCCGCCCCGCCGACAAAGCCCGCTTGCGTGCCAAAGGTGGCCTCTCACACGATGTATGGATTATTATTGATGCAAGAACGGGTAGACTCTACTCACACAACAGAGACAGGGGAGTGCAGCACTCTACAGTCGATTGCGCTACGATCGATTGCGAATACGGGCACTCACCATTTATGACACGCATCCCGTACACAGAAACCCATGCAAACTCAAAGAAGGAAGTGTCAACTAATTGCACACCGTATACTGCGAAGAACACGTACAATAGATAAAGTGCGCGTCCATCTCGGGGAGCAAAAAAGCCTCTTATACATCAAGGTTAGGCCTGCAACGGCGGTGACCCACCCACCTGCCCATACGCCGCACAGCCCAGCCGTAATCCACAGGTTCGCGCTGTTGAGCCGCGACGCGTCGCAGCTGCCCGAGTACTTCTCAAGGCGCAAGATGAACATGGCCGACGTGGCTGCTGCCAAAACGCTCCACAGATCGCCGACGTTAGGAGGGGTCCCGTCCGAGGAGAGCAGGACCGTCCCAGCGAACGCGAGGAACGCGCTGATCCAAGTAGCCTTGGAAATGCTCCGGCCTTCCAGTACAAAGGCGAAGAACGGCACCAACTTGACGTTGAGGTAGAGCAAAAACGCACTCCGGCTACGTACACGCCGGCACGTGAATAACAAATATGCACGCGGAGAGGAGTGGGGGCGGAGGCGTGGGGTGGGGGACGAAGGCGATCGTGTTGTTACCTCAACCGCTGACATGTCCGCCGCCGCACCGTGCAAGTAGTGTCATGCGGAAACGCCGACGTACAAAAGAAAACATGAAAACTGCAGTACGATACCTGGCAATACGTTAAACAGCGGAAGGCTGGATCATCTATCGTTGAGTCACGAATCAGGAGCTAGGCGTCATTTCACGAGTGACTGCTGTTGCCTGTTCGGCTGAAGTACGCACAACCGCAGATGGTTTTGCGCTGAGCTGTACGATTCCGTACACACCAGTATAATTTTCCTAATACGAGTAACAATAAAAAACATTTTAAGTATTAGCATATTAGAATCATATTCGTACCGGTATTCTGTGTATTGTTTGTTTAATTTTTTTTTTTTCTTTCTGTGACCCTTTGTTTTTGTTCTGATTTCGCTAACGTTTGTCAGCCCCCCGTTTGTCCGTCTGTCTCTGTCCTCCTTTGTGTCTCTTGGTATTGACCCACCAGCTGGACACACTGCTGTAGGACTGCTCGTTATTCGTTTGTTATTAGCTCTTTGTCACTACCCTCTCCTTGTCTTCTCTACCGTCTGGTCTCCTTTTGTCATCCTTATGTTGGCCCATCACCTGGACATGTCATAGAACTGATCGTACCATCAAACAGCAACCTTGTCCCCTTGGGACTCCGCCTGCGCCCTGAGGCATTTTTTACTTCAGCCTGTTCGGTGACCGTAGGCAGGATCTCAAGGAAAAGAGCTACTCGTACACAATGTCAGAACATCATCAGTTCACAAGCAAGTGCAGCAGTCGTGGTCGTTGGCCATGCGACCATAACCGCACTGTGGTTGGACCCCGCCTTAAACTGGTTTAGTGCGGTACCGCACTAAAGTGGGATACATGGGGAAACATTAAGATTGAGGCCACCCCGCATAGTGTGGGACACCCACTTTAGTGCGGCACCGCACTAAAGTGGGATATATGGGGAAACATTAAGATTGAGGCTACCCTGCATAGTGCGGGGACCGCATTAGCGTGGGTGCTGGAACCCGAAATGATGAAGTGACCACCTGGGCCCTTGCATGATACACTGCTGCACAGTAGTACAGCAGTGTAGACGCAATTGGTTGGTTTAATGTAGGGGATTTAACAAAAAGGGGTACACCCCCCTGTATCGTTACAAAAAGGGGGACGGCGGTTTTCGCCGCCGGGTAAGCCCATGTACTCTGTCAAATCGACTCGAAATTGAAATCTGATGCGTTTGCCACACTCACATGGCACCTCCCTACCATCCCCAGCGTTTTTTTTTGTTTTTTGTTTTTCCATATGTTGAACGGGTGAACGAGAGCGATGAAAAGGGGGATGTGAGCATATCCCCCTTTTTGTTATGCCTACGCGAGGGTATCCCCCTTTTCATCTACTTAGTTTGGGAATGTCCCCCTTTTTTCGTAACGTCCCCCTTTTTGTAAACATACAGAGAGGTATCCCCCTTTCTGTATAAAAAAGACCTAGGGCAAGTGACCACTCCATGTTCTGGTTGTTGTGGCACGCCCAACAGACGACGTCTAACGTCGAAAAGACCAACGGCCCACACCTAGGCAAACGTGGCCAGCAGATCAGCATACATTGGTTGGCGCCCTGTGCCCTGTTGTCCTCAAAAATCACCAACATATATATATAAACGAGTATACGTAAATATATACGTAACAAATGATAGTAGTACTCCTCTGGTACTATATCTCCCTTCTTCCCCTCGCTGCCTCGGCAAAGTTTTTGCTTTGGCATGGCCCATAGCGAGGGGGGGGGTCTTTCTAGCGAGCAAGGCTAGGCTCACCCTCAAGCGGACCGATACCTTCTTGCTGCTGCGCACCCGCCGCGAAGCGTGTGCAGCGGTAGAGTTGGATCGGCACTGGTGCGTTAGGCGCAAAAGTTCAGATGCACGGGCCTTTTTGGCCGTCGGTGTAGACAGCAATGTCCATCTCACTTTTGTGCGCGGAGGCAGACGCCATCAGAAAGGTGGACGGACACTATGTACACGGCCCTAGGTAGTGTTTGCTAGAGGGAGCTGTACTGTCTCAGTAACCTGGCTTCGCCATCAAAGGAGGAGGGAGCGTGTGGCGACGAGCTGTTGTTTGGACTGGTCAATCCCTTCAGCGCGAGAATGTTTTATTTTCCAGACCAGCACCCTGAGTGCAACGAGGGAGAAAGCGAGGCAGCCGACTGGGAAGGACAACGACGAGAGCGAGTACGGACGGAGCAGGTCGAGTGTGGTCGTGCTAGGACTGGCCAAGTGGCACCGGAGCGGCGCGCCGGATCACAGCAGCACGCCGCAGCAGCAGCACAGCAGCGCGGAGCAGCCATCCGGAGCACGGACGACATCGACCCGTGACGAACGGACAATCATTTTTGTTTTTTCGTTTTTTCCCCTGAATTTTGAATTTTGTTGTTGGGTCTGTGTGGATGACGTCGTCACTGGTTTTGTAGAGAGACGCGGCGGAGATGGCGTGGACACCCCGGGTGCCTTCATTGTGTGCCTGATCGTGGAAGACCCCTTCAATGTGGAACGATTCCTAATCAGTGTCGATGTTTATAATGCTGTGCCTAACACAGACGTTCAGGATAGATTCGGGTAATTGTCAATTGACGTGATGGCTTTGGTTGGCTGTTCTTTTTCACTGCTGTGTGCCCGCGGACTGTCATTCTGGCAGCACTTCAGACAGCAGCTGCGTGCTCCATCTTGTTCCCACGCCTACCGTGTGTTTTTGTACAGACAGCACTTCAGACAGTAGTTACGCTGTAGTCGGCAAATTCATTGGTAAAGAGTGGGAGGGGGGAGGGGGGGGACGATGCTGCTGTAGTCGAATGGAGATTGCGGGCGTGTAGTTCAGTTTTGGACACGCATAACATGCTGTAGGGATTTTAGGTGTACCTCTTCGGACTTGTGTATCCTTTCCCTGCTAAGTGTACGTGTTCTTTAGGATTCTCTGATGGCTCTACTGTAGCACTTTTGTGACCACGGGCCGTGATCTTGCTAGATCAGACTATAGGGATTAGCAACTGAAACGAGTTTAATGTGACGATAACAACAACAACAACAACTACTGCTGGCTGCTGTACGTATATATGTAGTCGTGCCGGTACCGCCGTATACGTATCCGCGTATATCAGGTACGTACCATGGCGTAAAGGAGAGGAGATTCTTATTGTACCAGGAAATGAGCTGTTGAGCTGTTCGGTCAGAGTGATGGTTAATATATGACTATGAGTATACCGTTAATGCGCTGGGCCGTTGAATTGGTGTTGACGACCGCCTCTTTAACGATAACCCCGCCGCCGGTGCTTGGTGGTGTCCCCCCTTTTGTTACGATATATGAGGGGTGTCCCCCTTTATGTCAAATGCCCTTTAATGTATTATCCACGTGTTACGGGTGAGTAGCGCCAGGGCCCCACCCTTTTGGGCCAGATTCAATCGATCGCGGGATTTTCTTCTACCGGGTGGCTTGGAGCCCTTCCACGGCCCCGCTTCACGGCCGCGCGTGTCCTCCGCTCTGCGCTTCCCCGCCCGCCCTCGCGTTCGATGCGTCGTGGGCAGCTAGAGCTGGCTTGGCGGTAAGTAAGGCATGTCGTGCAGATGCGGTGGAGCGGATTTGTCACTGTCGGGATCCTCCACTTCACCCCAAATGCCGTGGAGACGGCCACCGCACCCCCCGCGACACTTGTGGCCGTCAAGGGGCTTTGGCGTCCGGTGTGGAATCAGGCACTCTGTTCCCGTGTCGCACATGGCATCGTGCGTGTTGGTACTACCCGTGCGGTGGGTATACTGCTGTTGTACATAGGTAGCTGAGCACTGCGGTCTTGTCGATCTGTGCGCTGTCGGTCCTGTAACTGAGCTTATGTACGTACTATCTGTAGGATTGTGGAGGCGTAACGGTCCCGCTGCTGTAGTGCGGGAACCGCACTAAAGAGGGACCGGTCACTCTGTAGGGTGCAGGGCGGGGACCACACTAAAGTGGGACGAAGACGTGACAAGCGATTTTGACAGCCCTACTCGTACGAAAAGTGGGACGACTTGTACAGTTCTACATGATGTCTCCGCTCACCTCGCAGTCGTATAGCCCAGCCCTATCGACTGGAACGCGAAGCCCATAAACATCCACAGCCCCAACTCGGCTCCAGCTTTCCACGTCTCCGCAGCACTACCGTCGCCGCCGCCTCCACCACCAGCACCACCAGCACCACCAGCACCACCAGCACCACCAGCACCACCACCGTCAATATCTTTATCTTCCTCCTTACTCGCAGCCAAAAAAGCCATGCTAGCGTCATCATCATCATCAGCAGGAGGAGAGAACGGGATAGACGGAGGACTTCGAAGCACACCTGGTGTCCAGGGCGAAAACAGCAGTGCTGCGACACCAAAGCGGGCGAAGTTTGTCACGCCAGGACTAAGATCTTCTTGCAAAACAAGTTTGATGACGGCGTGTTGCGTCCCCCAGAGCAGGGTCACCGCATTGAGCAACGCGAGGGGTACCAGAGAAGAAGATGCTGACGACGCAGCTGATGGCATCCTGGGCCGTATCCCATCGACGGCACTACTACTGCTAGTACTCGGCGGACGGCCGTCTTCGGCTAAAGACGAGGCTGCACTACCGTCACCAAAGGTAGGAGCGCGAGTTGCAGCTGCTGTCGAGTCGGCAGGCGCCTCGTCACGAGCGGAGCTCCCGAGCTTGACGCGTGCCTTGCGTGTTCGTGATGGGGCTGTTGCCCTCCGTGTTCGAAATGTAGTAACATCAAGGCCAGATAGGCGAACGTCAGAAGGTCGTGTGGAAGGATATAGCGGCCATTGAGATGCCTTCCAGCTGCAAAATACCGACGGTGCAAAACATGTCACTGGCACCCCTAGTGAGCCCAGAAGAAGGCCACGAACCACACGCATCTCCAATGAGACGCCGTCTGTTGGTGCCGTTTGACAGCAATTCAAGTGGGCGGGCGTGGAACGGAGACCCCTAAAAAGAATCCTTCCCAGGTCTCCACCACTACCCGAAATCAGAAATCATGAAATCTGAAATCTGAAATCACATTTTTTTTACCGCCTGAATCGAGAGCGGTGGCGTGCGGGCATGGTCGGCGGCAGCGCGGCACAGGTGGTTGGAGGCAGCGCGACACAGGATGTAAAGCAGAGAGCATTACAGGTGGTTTGGAAGTCTCGCCTCCAACCAACAGAGGCGGAGTTGGAATCGGCCTTCCGTCCATTCGGAGAGATTGTTCACATTCAAATCAAGGTACGTCGTAAGTCCCAAGTTATTTTTATCGTTGTACTCTGATCCGAAATATAAGTACCACTTCAATTTAAATTTAATACAAAAAAGGTCCTTATATTTCGGGTCATAGTGGTATGATACGTATGATACGTACGTTTTTGTTGTTGCGAGCTTTTGTCGCCGCTGCTACTCGTACTGCCTGTTTGGTGTTTTGCGTTGTCCCAGCTTGTGCTGCTACTACTGTAGTAATATTCGGAGCCGTTATCCTTGATGTGCCGCCCATTCGGCATGGGTTGTAATGTTTGTGGTTCCGCATTCTCGAATCGAGCCATCATCGTCTTCTCGATCCCGGAACGGAACCGTGTGATACCAATATAGCCAAGTAGTAGCAGGATCTCAGCTCAAAAGATCGCTGACCTCCCATCCTCTCTGTCTGTCCCCTGTCCCCTATTTCCGAACTACAAGAACAGTGGCAACTGCTAACCACCAGAACGCTGTTGCCCGATCACAAGCGGTATGAGATACCTGGGATTCGTTAGTTCGTGGTCGGTTTGCTGTCGTCGATCGACATGCCAATCAATACGACCGCAATCTGCTTGTGGCTTGTGGCAGCAAGTACGAGTCCAGATCCGAGGAAAATGAAGAGTTCAAAACTTGGAAGATAAATAAAGATGCAATCTTTCTTGTTTTCAACAGTTTTTCCAAAGCCATCTCCTCGCTATTCGCACGTACTGCTGTACAGTGGGGGTCCCTCAATAAGGCGGTCTGAGTAAGGCGGTATCCCGATATAAGGCGGTCGAAATCGCTTGGCACAACTGGAACCCGCAGTAAGGCGGTTACCGCCTTACTGCGGGATGGTCCCTCAATAGGGCGGTCTACCGCCTTACTGAGGGCGGCCTAGGCCTCCACATCTGTACATACACCCCCCGCTTCAGCAGGAAACACCAGAGTACATACCAGCCCTCCAAGACACACCAGTATATACCAGCCCACCAGGACACACCAGTATATACCAGCCTAACCGTAGCGCAGCAGAGTTGGGCTGCATGGTTCCGGTGTGGTGTTCCTGATCTTGTGACAGGAATGCTGCACAGATGCTCCGAGTACTTTGGAGTAAAGTAAGGAGTATTGGAGATAAAATACTTGAAGTACTTCGTGTACTCGCAGTATTTGGGCTCCATGTACTTCGGAATACTGCTCGTACTCGGAGTATTTCCATATTCTGTACTGCAGATACTGCCATACTTGGAGTATTTCGGGGTCCGATACTGCGGGTACTCCTTGCACTCGCAGTATTTGGGCCTTCAGTACTGCTCATACTCCAAGTACTCCGAGCATTCAGACCGCCGGTACTCCAATACTCTCAGTATTCGGAGTACGCAATGTACTCGATACTCGGAGTATTCTTGGAGTGTGAAGTATATTAGGATCATCTTTGCGTCATTTTAAAGACTCAGCCGTCACTTCTCCCAGATTCTGGGAGCTTGGGACTGGCCTATAGCATTTCAAAATTCACAGATGCTCCCATTACCTGGAAGTATGATTAGAGTATTTTCGAGAAAAAATACTTCAGGNTATACCTGGGTTTTGAAGAGGCAAAAACCGGTACAACGAGTTTTGGACCAATGGCAGCGCACGTGGAGTGCGTTTTTGACTTGGTTTTAAGTATGTACCTGGTTTTGGCCGCAAAAGGACGAGGTATACCTTTTTTTGGCCGCTGCCCTATTTTTTTTGTGTCTACCCAGGTCTACCCTAGGTCCTATTTACTAGTATTTACCATGGTCCCCCGTAATAGTCGTAACTCAGATCCGGGGTCACAAAGTATAGGCTCTTCTCCCTCCTCCCCCACTACGGTTCTTGCCTTGCATTTTTATCGCGAGAAGATTTCAGCACTTTCTTCCGTCATCAACTCTCTCGTCGAATTGTGCTTACACATTGGGGTATAAAAATGAAGACCAAACACTGGCTGCTGTACGTATATATGATATGTAGAATAGTTCCTTACGTTTCCGTCCAGAGTGGTACCGGGAAGACGATACGGTATCATAGACGTTTGATACTTCAAGTAACTGCACAAACAGTAGTATCGTGTTATATCACGGAGGGCCATAGTAATCAGGACCCATGATATATTCAAAAACCAATATATTCCAGTATTTTTACTAAGCATATTTGGTCCTGATTACCATGTTTCCCCGTAATATTAATTACCTGGTGTTATAAGGATTACCTTGGGCTGGGTAATCGATCGATCTTTTACCCCTATAGCTCAGCGGTATTACCCTCACATTTGACGTCGTCGAGGACACGGGTTCGAATCTCACTTCGAACGTTTCTTTTTTCAGAAACGCTTGCGCGTGCGTCCCCAAAAAACACGTCTCCCTGGTTCCCCAGGTATTGAAACGAAGCGGGTAGGTCAACGTACGGCCGTATACGGTACCGACGTCCCAAATATCCCGCCGTTCAGAGGGGGGGAGAGTGTTATAAGGATTACCTTGGGCTGGGTAATCCATCGATCTTTTACCCCTATAGCTCAGCGGTATTACCCTCACACTGGTATACACTCGTACCTGGTATACTGATAGCTGCTTATCACATCATACAATTACTCGTATTATATGATCTGATACGCGCATAGACCAGGGTTACACTTGGGCTTCCGGCACGTGGCGAAATTAACGAAAAACCGTGTTTCGCCTGCGGGCGGGTTCCGCAACTGGAAGTGCTTTTCTCGTGTCCTACTCAATTCGTGTCAGATTTGAACAAAAAAAGAAGCAGATTCGGCTGTATCAGCACATTTTATGGAGACAAGGTTCTTGACAAAAAATAGAAAACGGACACCTGATGAGAAAAAGTAACAAAACCTCGGAGAAAAATAAAAGTCGACTTTCCGGTACCCTAACCCTAACCCTAACCCTGAGTGTTTTTGCGTATGTAGTATGTACATGTTCCTA
This sequence comes from Saccharina japonica, assembly GCA_008828725.1. Taxonomy (NCBI): domain Eukaryota; class Phaeophyceae; order Laminariales; family Laminariaceae; genus Saccharina; species Saccharina japonica. The sequence continues at coordinate 55,587 of MEHQ01003508.1, forward strand.
TGTGATACCTTCGTACCGGTTAAGCGCTTTCGCGGTCACTTATCAACAGCAACCAGGTGTAGTCATACGTGATGACAACGAACGTCCCATCTGCTTGTGCCAGCTCCAGATCCACCCATGTACGATGCTTACCCACTGTACCGTTCATCTAGTTCCCATGATACATGATACCTGGTACGCACCAGCAACATTATGATAGGCCCGACGATCGTACCTCCACTGCTGTGTTTTGGTTTCTAAAAAACATCCTGTTGTCGCACCATCGTTCGCGCTCCCACCCGATGGCGACTCTGTGTCGACACCATTAGGGCCTATGTGCAGCAATCCTGTTCGACTCCGCCAAGTCCGTCGCTGCCGCGGCGGAGAGCTCGTGGGACAGTTGGGACGTGCGGCCGATGATGAAGACGACGTCTAAAGGAGAGAGCACGTCGCCGCATTTAAAAGTAGCAAAAATGGGCAGGAAACACGAGACATCCATCGACCGAACCGCACCGTCCGCCGTCGGAGGGGCGCGCGCGTCTAGGCCGAGAGCGGCGGGGCCCCGGCTGGAAACTGTTCGTGCCGAGCCACAGGATGTCGATTTGAGCGCGATGGAACTGGATGGGTCGGCGACTTCGAACGAAGGCAGCGACACTCTGGTTGACGATGCCACTCGGATGCGCAATGCGTACTCCAATCGGTCTGTGACGAAGGCGCTAAGCGGAGACAGGGTGCAAGGACGGGGGGGTGGCGTGCACTCGAACTCGGGGCAGTGGGAGACGGTGCGAGAGAAGGGGCAGCCCGCGGGCTCGTTGAAGGAATCCTCGAGGCCAGTCGACGCCGACCGTCTCGCTCCGCGGCAGCGACCGTCGCCCTCCTTGTCTTCCCGCTCCTATGACGGTGAGGGCGCAGATGCTCCTATTCGTAGAACAACGCGCAGATCGATGCGGGAAACGAATCCGAGATCACACGAGGGGAGTTCTATGGATTTTCCCATGGATCAACGCCCAACTCGGTTGCATAGCACCGGGAGTACATCGATATCACAAGAGGGAAGTCCGCCCAGAAACCGCGGCATGGACGACCGTGCAGCGGCCGACGCTGTCGCATTTGTCGCAGGCATCAAAAGCGAGCCCGTGCCAGACTGTGACGCACTCGACGCCGCTGGTGGCGAGAGCGATGTGTTCTGGCAGAACCTGAGTCCTCTGTCGTCGCTCGAGGGGCTCGCAACACCGATGCGTACACGACACAAAGAGAGTGGGCGCCAGATATTCGATGCTGAAGAGGTAAGGTCGGACCCAACAATCCACGGGGATAGCCGAGATGACAGCCGCGCCTTTCCAGCCGACAAGAGAACAGATGGGAATGTGGGTGATGGTGCAGCAGTGCCTTTGCCCAGGCGTGAAGCAACGCAGGAAGTATCTAGCAGCCGCCGCGCGACACCCCCCCGCCAACTATCGAGGGGGGGACAACCTCGGGTTGACGCTGGCGGTTTGTCGTCGCCAAACATAGCGCCAGCGGCAGCAATCGAAACAGCGCGTCCCTTGATTGGCGGGCAAGCTGAAGACGTCGGAGGAGTGCTTGGCCGACAAGTAGGCACGGACAGAAAAGGGCAGGAGGTTGGCGAAGGGAAGGATGACGATCCTGCGGCGGAGCAGAAAAGGGCGAGGCACCAGGCGAAGCGACTCGCCCTGGAAGTTTCACGACTTCGAGCCGCTTTGCGTAGGACTGCATCCGACTTGAAGACGGAGCGGACGACGCGTGAGCGTCTGGAGGTGAGACCATCGGCCCGTCTTGGTTGCTTCTGTTACGAAACCTATGGAACGTCTCACGAATCAGCGGCGCCAAGCAGCGTAACTATGGAGTGCTGAGAGCTTCTTCAGGCTGGTGTTGGTGTACGCAATTGCTGTAGTTGCTGCAGCTGTGCGCGCGCACGGGTTTCTTGTTGTAGCTTAATGTTGTTGGTAGAAGCATGGGAAATTCAGCGCGCGTTCTGAGTCTACCGTATCCACTTCGATAGTCCTTATGGCATGCCCACCCATCTCACTAGCTGGCAGAACTTCGGGGCGCTGCAGATATCCCGCCCCATATAGCAATAGCGGTGCAAAGCTCGCGGAATATGTGCGTGATGCTTAAATTGCGTTTCAAACGATCGAGTTCGTCTTCCCTCCAGGACGAATGGTGGAAAAAAATGGGTGAGTGGGAGGAGGAGCGCGGCTGTCTCGTTGCAGCGAAGCAAGCAGCCGAGCGGGCATCGAGAGAAGCTGCAGAGGAGACAGCGTTGGTGCGGAAGCAGGTGCGCGAATAATATGTTTGGCGGGCGAAAACTCGAAGGCGTAGGGTAACGTCGACTTCGGTCCGTGCTAATAAGCAAAGCTTTGCTATTTCCGAATGCGTTTGGTTCGCCTCTATGATAGGGTTCCAGGCCGTTGCGACTTTGAGGCGCCTAAATAGTCCATGTACGTACCGTTTGCGCACCCTCAATATCGTGACCCCCCACTTTCTGTGTTTGACCTTCATTCACTTGCTGCCGTCGTGCAGGCTGAGGCTCGTCATGCAAAGACTGTGTCTGACCGCGACGCCCAGGAAGCTGCGCATAGCAAGGCGGACAGCGCGATTAATGGAGTGGTGGAGGTTCAGGACCGTCTTGTCCGGGCGTTGCAGGCGGAGCTGGACATGCCCAATAGGGCCAGGGAGGCGACCCAGGTACCGAAGTGGGCAGGGGAAAAGGAGGGTGCAAAGCGCAGTTTTCCTTTCATCTGTATGTGCCTTTCGCAGTAATGTATTAGTTTTGAGGGAAAGTGTGCGAGGCGCGATCCTTGTGCATACACTGCAGCCTGAGTGCTCTACGTATTTCATTGTGTATTTTTCTCTTCTCTAAATCTCAGGCATCAGCATGATGTACGCGAGGCTGCCGTTCCGCTTCTACGTGCACATAGGAGGAGCATCGTTTCAGGCGGAGCATTTTGTACGCTCGGTTGTTTCTGACGTGAATTTGTTTCCTTTCCCTTCCCTCGTTCTCGGGCAACAGGATGATGCACGTGAGGCCACAGAGCAACTCCGCTTCTACGTGCAAGATTTCCTGATGTGGCGAGACCGTGCTAAGCGGCTAGAAGCCCGTATGGTAGAGTTGGGCCATCCGAAGCCGTGGGTTGACCCCGACGACGGTACCGCTCATTCGTGTGATTGGCCGCTGGTGCTCACGTCGCCGTCGGCACAGCATCCGTCAACCACCCAACGGAAGAATCGCGACAGGCACAAGGCAGTACAACAACCTGAAAGCGCGGCCGGCAGTGGGGGCGCGAACGATGAAAGCCCGAGCAACCGTAGCGATAATATCGTTGGAAGCGCCCGCAACAGTGGAACCAAGGCAGAGATTTCGGGCGGCCCCGAGGAAAAATGCGTGCAGGGTAGCCCGGGCTTGCCAAGCAATGAGCAACGAGGACCAGGAGAAGTGGGCGGCGGCGCTGCCAACACCAGCGCAGGTGTGTCTGTCCCCGAAAGATACATTGGATGCTTCGACTCCCCTCGGAACGCTTGTATCGGTGCACAACTGAGAGGCCCACCAACAGCCCCACCAACAGCTGAGGCGGCGCCGGCTTGGCCATCGGGGCTAGCGGTGAGAGGAGGGCAGTCTCCCGCGTCTCGTGCGTATTTTCAGCGGTCTATGGAAGCCCAGCAAGAAGTATCCGCCCGGCTTGCAAGAGACTTGGTCAAAGCCCGTGCCGATCTGCACGCGATTTACGGTGGCGCCAAAGCGAAAGGCGGCGTTGGGGTGCGCGTCGGCTTGGTGCCAAGAGAGGGGGGTACTGCCACGAGCAGATATATAGAAGGGAGGCATGATGATTCGCTCGACGCCGACTCATTAGCGGGGGCACGGGGAGAGGAAGGGAAGGACAACGGGAACAGCGACGATCGCCCCCTTTCCTCCGGTGGCCTATCCACAGAACGCGGGGGCAGCGTCCAACCCCAACATCCGACAGGCCAACACAGCCCCATAGGCGTAAGTGCCCCTGAGAGCGATGTTTCTCCCGTTAACTCCAGAGGGCCTTACATGATCCGAGTGCTGGCGGCCCTGTTGGGTGAAAACACAATCGCCGAGGCAACGACGGATCTCAACGGGACGAAACCTCCGCCGGTGTACGACGAAACGAGGAGAATCACCGAGCAAGGGCTGAAAAATAGCTTGATCGTCGACGCACCGCCCCCTTCTCTGCGTTTGACCGACTTTTCCCCAACACTTCAGGCCGTTTTTGGCGAAGGTAAATCCGTGTTACCATCTCCGGCTAGCGCCATGTCGGGCCGCACGTTGCCCGCAGCTCGGGAACGAGACGGAGAGGTTTGTCGACAGCGAGGGCTACGGCACCAAGCCTGCTCGGGGCACCACTCAAACCCCGGAGAGCGCAATGGGCAGGCCAGTCAAACAGGCACACGGTCCACTGTCTCCACAGCAAACGTACCTGAGCACCCTGGGAGTTCTGTTCCCACCGTTAGTGCTGCCTTAAGCCAAACCTCTCGCGATGGCGGCGGAGGTAAGATCTCTAGGGAGAAGGCTGGAGCGGGGGCGGCATCTGATCTTGAGGGCTCGGCGAGCTGTGCGTTGGCAGGAGCGTTCCGTGAGTACGAGGCGAAGAGCCCTCTGCTTCAAAGGTGGATGCTGGAGAGGTTCCCTTCGCCTTCGGGGGGGACGCCTGTCGTTTAAGCCACCATCAAGAGAGTGTGTCCCGTAAAAGTTGCATTCCGGTTTAATTGACGTATACGTACATAGCTACCCCCCTTCGATACGAACTGTGTGGCCAACGTTTCCAAGGCAGGAAAAGAAGTACCCCAACATTGGACACCGTACGCCCACGCGCCCCGGCTCGCGTATTGCGAATAGCCGCGGTTGAGATATACATACATATATATACACCATTCTCTGCGAACTTCTACGCCGCACGCGCATGACAAAGTCGCACCCCCGTCGCGCCTAAAAAAATACCAGCATACATACAATGTACGGGGCAGCAATACTACATGCAGTACCCGGTATACACTTAGCAGCAAGGCAAGCGTTCTACACACACCCGTATTGTATACGTGCGACCATACGCGTGCACTTTATTTTTTCTTTCCTATTATTCGCCGCCCATCTCGCTCCCCATGAGAGAGGCGCTTTTGCGAAATAACTCCAACAGTGAGAGCTTTAAACGCACCCAATACTTTGAACCCTTGTTTCCGCGGGTTCACGACGGTCGGCCGCTATCATCCCGCCATCATTGCATCGCACGCACGGAGAGCCCGAGCGGTGACCTCGGAAAGAACGAACATTACGATTGCGCTGACATAAATAACATCAACACGAACAAGACTACGTCGTTGCACCGCGACCATCAAGTTACCATCAACAATAGAAAAACAAGGCTTGAGCCACGCGCATGCACACAAAAGCCTCCGGTGATCTCTTCCTCTAGCGAGGCACCCTGCAAACCCGTCATCGATACCAGGTACCGACCAACAGCTGATTATTAGCCTTTACTACTACGGTATGGACATTGTGGGGGTAATGGGATAATAGGCTTCCCGGACTCTTGCGACAATCCTTGATAACTAACATGTACCTCGATCCTACAAAAGTACGTTACTTCGGCGACATGTCCGCCACATCGAATTTGAGACATCGTTACACAGGAACAAATTGCCGACAAGCTTATCACCAGTTGAGCTGATAGAAGGCGAACACGTGCACCGTTTTAACAATGTGACTTTTCACAAGGGTGGCAAGCAAGTCCGGAAAGCCTCGCTTGGCGACGAAAACCGCAACAAATCTCAGCGAATGAAGCGTTCAGGAAGAGCGGCCCTAAAATCATCTCTCGCCTTCCGCCATGTTTGAATCTCACGTCGAGGAACAGATACGAGGAAACCTCGGCATAAGGTTTGCAGGCAGGCCTATACTGCCTGACGGAACGGCACTGCGCAGTAACTTGCGACTAAAAAAGGAATCGATCCCGCTACAGCAACAAGTACAGAGAGGCGGCCAGTCGCGTCTGAGCGATTGGACCACGAAAGCGCCTAACCAACGGGGACGCCAACAAACCAACAGTCTCCTCCAAGAATATAATACACCAGCACAAGAAGACGAGTCAAACGAATAAACGCCGGGCATTGTGAAAAGCAGGGCCCACAGAGGAAATCATACGTATGTACAACAAACACGGAGGGCGGAGGACTTGAGAACTAGAGGCAGAGACCAGAAAAACGAAGTAGACTGGGTCTGTAGGGCACTCCTCCACCATGCTCTCCTACACGTCTTTGGATTTATCTTCAATCGGGTTGGTCCCGCCGTTCGACTCCACTCCACCGTCCACCGGTCCCTCAGCACCCGCCTCCTCCTGCGCGTCCTCCTCCTCCTCTCCATCTTCAACGGGAGACTCGCCGATCTTGTCATCGTCGTCCTCGTCGTCATCGTCCTCCGACAGCGCGCTGTCACCCATGCTGCCGGACGTCCACACCCCGTCGAAACCGTTGCTGGGGTACTGCGCAGACAAAGCGCGTCGCGGCTCCCCCCGTTCTCCTGCCATGCGCGCTATCTCCCTCTGCTTCACCTTGGCGGCCTTCAGCAGCAGGGCCTCCGCCTTCGCAGCCGCCTCCGCCTCCATGGATTGCCAGTACCTCCTGGAGAAGACTTCGATGTAGTAGTTGGAGCTGCCGGAAGGTGTGACAAGGGTCGACGGGAAGGGGCGAGGGCACAATATGCGCAATCAGACGGTAGGCAATACTCGTAGCCAGGAAAAGTGCAAGGCGGCTTCACAGCCGCGAGCGGAGGTTGACCGCTGCGGTTGGTGTGAACAGGGCACGAGCGACTCAGAAGAGCGGCCACCATCTATCCATCTCACCCAACCTGAAAAAAAAGTCCGGTCGCGGCTTCTCGCTAGGGTCTTAAAATGTCTGTAAAAAAAAAGGTCGCTCGCGGCTCCTCGCTAGGGTCGCAAGTCTCCGAAAAACAAGTTGGGGTTACGACTCCTTGCTAGGGTCTATAAGTCGGGCCAGGCACCCGTCCAATCACCTGTTCCAGATCGCGCAGCAGAAAACGATCAACGCCAGCGAAATGGACGTCCACTTGGAGTTGTACAGGAGCGGCGTCGGTAGAGATACCACCACCGTGAACACCATCTGCGAGCCCATGAATATCGCCTTAGTCTTCATCGTCTTCGGGTCGAACGTCTCGTCCTTCTTGAAAAGCCTGCACTTCCGCATCAGGTAGAGGACGATCTTGTGCATGGGATTCTTCGGGCTCGTAGTGAGCCATCGGAGGCTAGTCTGGATGTCGGGATCGGCGTCGAGCTTGGGCTGCAACAACAGAAAAAAGGGATGGCCAGGCAGAACAAGAAAGGAAAACGTCATCGGAAACGCTGGTGCGGGGGGAAGACATAGCAGGTATGAATCGGGCGTCGTCTCAGGTAACCCCCGACGCGTCCATCTCCAAAACCACGCTGTACGGCGAACCTCATCTCAATCAATACAGTACGTCGATCAGACAACATTGCTCAGTTTATTCTCAAACAGTCGATAAAGCGATGAGAACGTCACAAATGCCGAGAGGACGCAGGCCGTGCAGAAGCACAACACACAGGATAGCTCGGTTCAAAGCATGTATAGGGCGAAATAGGTTCCAAACAAAAAACGCGCGCATGAGTGTGCGCGTGGCCGAGAGAGGGACGGAGGCAAGCTCGGACATCATGATCGACCGAAAAAATCTTCCGCGCACAGCGCAGTATCGCGCCTTAGACTCGTCGCAATCCGTACCTTGTCCGCGACCTCGGTCTTGATGAAGTACAGCACTTGCCACAGAAGATACACGACTGTAGCCATCCCCACGTCCCCAGCGTTAAATCCCTCCTGGCACTCAGGCTCGGCACCAGGCGTACCGCCGCGCATAGGGTCAAGCGGACACCATCGTAGCGTCAGCGCGAGCCAACTCGGGAACAAGTGTATGAAGCACGACGTCATCTGCAAGGAACGAGCGGACAGTATACGAAGGACGGATGAGCGGATGAGAAAACAGGCGTGTATCATTCGTGGCACAAGTGTGCCCCCCGGACGCCCCTTCCCTCCTCCATCCGCACCCCCAGTCCCGACAAGCGGATATCGAAGGGGTTGCATGAGGTCGTCCTTGTCCACGGGGAGGGACGGAGGGGGGCAGGGGGGGGGGAAGCTTTGATACAGTCCAGAAGGTGTTCTCTTCACATCGCTACGCTTAAGCTGAGTTTCGATCCGCTTGGGCGTACGCGTGCTGTAGCGACGCTCTGTGCGAGGCGCGTGGTGCAGAACGGGCCAACGGCGTTGATGCGTGCGACTCGCCGGTGCTCCAAGCGCTGGCCTATTGCGTACGATACTGCAGAGCCTTGTTTCAGAACACCGAAAGGCGCTCCCACTAGAACTACGTACAGCAAGCAGCAAAAGGCTTCGCAGCACCAGCGGCTCTTGTTTGACAAAATCATCCTTGGTGGGTGAGGAACTTGACAAAAGTAAGGGATAGCGACGGTATATCACCGCACCTTGTCTACATCGTGGAACACAAGGCTGTTTCTCCATAGAGGCACCGCCCACAGAAGAGACCCCATGCTGAAGATGAAGATGATCTTGTTCAGGCGGCAGCTGTGCGGCATCATGAAGATAGCAATTATGCAGCACACCTGGATTGAAAAAAAACAGATCACCAAACGCGGCAACGGCTAAGTGGCACGGGAGTACTGCGGAAGCATGCGGCGTACCGCACGGTCAAGCACGCAGCGTACGTGACGCGATACCAGGCACCGCCATCTTGGTTTGGATCGACGCCGGGTGAAAAGAAGGGAGCACAAGAGCCGCCTTTACCATACCGGTACATAAGTTAGCAACGCTCCAGATCGCTGCCAGCAGCATCGAGCAAGCATTCAAGAAATTTCAACGCGAGATCTACCCAGAATACCCTGCGAGTAGATGCACACAAGTGCAGCGCCCCCGGAGGGGTACGAAGGGGGTGGACAAAGAGAGGCAAAGGAGGACAAAACGCGGCATTTCTATCGCCCCCAATCAGCGAGACAGGAGTTACGGCACGTCGTCGTCACCGCTCAAAACATGTCCATCGCACCTGAACGAAGTAGCAGAAATCGAAGTAGAAGAACAGCCATTTTCGCTGTCGGTAGTCGGGATACCGCATGAGAAGAAGGATGGGGATCATCACCGAGTACCACAGCCAGAACCGCTCCGGCATCATGAGCAGCACGTACTCGCTCACGACCATCGTCAGCACCTTCATCGGACGACGAGAGAAGGCAAGCAAGCGTCCACACGATTAACAATGACGCATCACATTCGCCAGCGGAGGGAATGCGCTACTTGCCCAGCCTGGTCCGTAGAGGTCTCCATGCACGATACGCGCTCTTCACGCGACACCCTAGCTGATCCCCAGTGGGCGTTTACATGCTGGCCAGGCATAAAAAGCCGTACGTGACAGCTGCATGGATTGTGTACCCGCACGAGGTTGGTTGTGTGTAGGATCGACGCTGTCTCTCGAGCTCAACCGCTCTGGTCGCCCGTCTCCTTCGCCTGTCCCTCCGTCGCGTTAGGCTCACTCACCCCCACGGTGAAGGCCGCCTTGTCCATCATGCGCATCATGAAAGGCTTGCTCCGCTTCTCCTCCAGGTGCAACCTCAAGCTCTTGGACGGGTCGCCGGTCACCGCCTGGCACGATCAGCGACAGAGCCGAGCCGAAACACAACAAGAAGCACGAATACACGGAGCGTCAAGCTGTGCGCCACGACCTGCTGCCAGGTGGCAAAACAACGTGGTCGCCTGTTGTGCGGTGCTGTACAGTAGTATACTTCGAACAATAGTACCAGCAAAGTACCCCACTGAGGTTTGTGATACACGGTGTCGCACGCAAGCAATCAGTAGTGCGTGACTAACCACGGCTGCAGCGCGTGGAACAACACGAATAACGCAAAACGCCACACACAGGGTTTCACGCGGCCCCACGACGGTGCAAGCGCTACCGTTGCAACGATACCCCCCCCCTCCCGCCAACTCCATACGAGCGGCTCACGGTTCGTTCCCTCTGCCGTATCGGCGACTTGATGTCCGCAACGACGAGCGGGACAAGCCTAATATAGCGGCATCATCAATCAGTACGCTGACACCCACTTCTGAGAGGCCAGCAAAATATTACCTTCCGAATCTTGCCGTGAAACTGCCGACGTCGCTTGTCTAGTGGGGCGGCAATCTGGGTGCAAGGGAGGCCAGAAAATACGGAAAGTGAGGGAAAGTCGAGGGGTCAAACACGCGGACGGGCAGAAATAAAAATACGTGTTGCGCTGCGAACGAGGGTAGTTTGGTAATGCTGCTAATACGAAGTATCGCTGTGGCATCGAGCGAAAACGTACTATCAGCAGCAAAAATCAAGGTCCTGGTATTCAGGAGCTGTTACTACTGTACTGTACCGAGGTCAAGTTTGGGTACAAAAATCCTGCGATGGTGTCCTGCAAGTTGAAGGAGCCGACTGAGATGCCACTGGTTGCTCTGTCTGTACCTTCGACTGCAACCTGCGGGGCGCCTTGGAGGTTTCTTCTATCAACCCGTCAAGCCGCTGCCGCTGCTTGTTGATGATGCCCTGCAGAGAAACAACGACAAACAAGCGTATGCACGCGAGGGACGAACAAGTCGAGCTCAGGGGGGTCTGATATTTGTAGGAGAACGAAGCGAACTTTGAGCAGGAGATGAGCCATGCTTACGAGGTACACCCTACTAGCAGAGAGTGTCTTGGTGCCGCTGCCCGAACCATTAAGTCCCACCAGTTGCATCCCTCCCTCTCGCTCCAAGTCCAGCACGAGGGTGTCTATTGCTGCTTCAAGTCAGTCGTACACCCGCTGTCGTGCCGCATGTGCCGGCAACGACGACGGCATGTGATACCACGAAATAATTGTCCTAACAGTTTTGGCGAAATCCACCGCTAAGAACGACCTGTACGGGCCACCAAGAAATCCTTAAATCTAAGCAACCCACCGACCGCCGCCGCCGCGTAGTAAATACCAGGTACCAGGTACAGCGCTCGTACGTGAATACTCGTGACTCGTTTGGTACAATATGTCTTCCCTTCCACAACGCCCTTTGTACTATAAATATTTACGAACCATAAGTACTGCTGTAGTACGTACGGACACGGGAAGATAAAACTGACCGACTTCAAGTCCAGCTGTCTCAAATAGACGACCGATACGTCTATGAATGCCATTCGCTGACTCGTAGAGAACCTGAACCCGGCGTTTTGCACAACCGTCAACCCTTCTTCTATTGATCGAAGCCTCTCCCCTCCACGAGAGCGCCGTCGATGACGCCCGGCAAGGACAGAGGAAAACAGCGCGCGCGGCCTCGGACAGCCGTCACGGGGCGAGGAATAATCGGGACCAAGCTTCGGAGGACAAATCGTGGGCAGGAAATGCACAAATGAAAAATCCGACGAAGTGAATATGAACCATGAACAAACACAGGAACCCGAAAAAAGATATCATTAGCCGCAATTAGAGACTGCTGCATACATAAAAAAAAATTACAGGGGGGGGGGGGGGCGCACGGCGCACGGGTCTTGAGCCATGCCGAGCGCCTAAGAACAAAAACGCGCCCTGGCCGTGACATCCACGCCGTGAACCTCTGCTGTTTGCGATCCCTTGTTGCCGTGGTTATGACTTACGACGAGCTTTACGGCTGAATAACATGCCACCGCTGATGGTATATGGTTGATGGGTGAGGGGCGAGACCCCAGTAAAGGTCAAAAGGCTTAAAGGTTGTTCACGTACTGCGTACTGCTGGTATTTCATATTGAAAAAACACAAATAACAACTCAAAACAACAACGGAAGACGTGTGATTGGACCGACCATTACTGCTGTACTTCTGCCAAGTGTGAATGTTTTCCCGTCACGAAACAATTGCTTACTGATGCTGCTGCTCTGCTGCTGCTGCTGCTCCCGTCATCATGGGCTATGACCAAAACCCTCCCGTCGCGCGTTTCGCGCCTTGACCGTGACATCTTGGGACAGGGTCTTGCTGACTGGTGTAAGTAAGTAAATGCGACTGAGGGCCACCACCCTGATCGCCCACGGGGAAAGCGCAACGCTAACTGCGGACGTGTAACTTTGTCTGCTGCTATTGCTGTACTCAGCCTTTTTACACTCGTACTGTTCTGTCAATACTTGTAGTGAAGCCTCCACCGGCCCTCTCAGTAGAAACCTGAAATCGGGCTCAGGCTGACTTTCCTATTCTGGGCGCGCGCGAAACCACATTTTTTTTTGTTGTGCTTTCTTAGTTCGGTCCCCCACAGGACGTTTCCCCTAGAAGCGCACAATGAATGGTGCCTTCAGCCCAGGCCAGCCACAGGAAGGGGTCATTTTTTTTTAAAGGTTAGGCACTACTGCTGTCGAGGCTGAGAGACGTTTCTTACTTTTTTTTTTTCAATTTTTCAGTCTGATTTTCTACTACGGGACTACGGGGGACCATAGCAATCAGGATCCATTACGTACACAAAAACCTACCAGGTATATATTAGGGCAGCGGCCAAAAACAGGTACACCTGGTCTGTTCGGGGCCAAAAACAGGTACATACAAAAATCAAGTTTAAAACGCACCCCACGAACCTGCCGTTCCTTGCAATGCAAAGTAGAGTTTTTTTCGTGCTCTTCGTGCTCGCCCGGTGGCTACGTATACGAGTAGCTGCTATTAATAGTACGAGGAACGAACGCCTGCTGCTGTATTCTCCCTTCTCAACTTTTGTGACACCCCTGGTATTCCAAGTCAACCACAATCCCGAAGGGGAGCCTTCTATCTCGTATTATTTCGGCGGAGGTATGCAGGCAGATATGTGTGTGTCGCTCGAGTCGCATGTAGTGCGACGTGCGAAGGGAGAAAGGGGTCTCTGCGTACGTCGGCATTTGTATAGGGGGCATAGATAGGGTGGAACTATGAAGGGCCTCTGATTGGCTTAAAAACGACAAAAAAAAGGTGAAAGTCAAGCAGAGTAGACAAAATCAGGTATACCTGGGTTTTGAAGAGGCAAAAACCGGTACAACGAGTTTTGGACCAATGGCAGCGCACGTGGAGTGCGTTTTTGACTTGGTTTTAAGTATGTACCTGATTTTGGCCGCAAAAGGACGAGGTATACCTTGTTTTGGCCGCTGCCCTATATATTACAGTATTTTCACTAAGCATATTTGGTCCTGGTTACTCTAAATATTCTCCCGTAATATTAATAGTGAGCTACTTTCTTATGAGCGGACCGGGACTGCTGTAGCAGGGTCACAGAAAGCAGCAGCAGCAGCAGCAGCAGCAGTGCGAGCGGCTTAGTCAGCGCTTTGACAGCAGAAGAAATAGGTCTGTGACGAGGCAAACGCCACTCTCGCCCCCGGCCCGTGCGTTGCGTCCACGTTGAGGGTAAAAGCGGAAAGTTACGAAGGTTTCATAATTTTCCTCGCATGACTGCTGTTCCAAAATAATTTTTATAGTAACACGTTTTGTTGCGGCGTGTTCCGTGTTTGTTGCTCGTCTTACTCCATATGGCCACACGTATACAGGCTGGTTCAAGCATACCACCCAAATTCATTCAGTGGCGAAAGTCCACGCCGTTTTTTGGAGATAGAGCCTGAAATTTGGCACACGTGTTTTATGCACCCTACCCGAGACTTGAACGGATGTTTTTTTTTTTTTTTTCCCGTCAGATATTGCTTGTTTTGTAATTTTTTTGGAAATTTGGGTCTTAAGAGATCCGAAATTTCCGGCGAAAAAACAAAAAAAAACAAAAAAAAACATTCGTAAAAGGCTCGGGTAGGGCGCATAAAACACGTGTACCAAATTTCAGGGTCTATCTCCAAAAAACGGCGTCGACATTTGGACTTTTGTGCGGTAAAAGTGCAAAAATAGGCGTTGCCTCGTAATTACGTACTTAGTTTCAGTATATAATCGATTTTGGGCGTTAAATACGACTTAATATGATCACACGCAGTCAGATCTTCGAATATTTGCGTGAAACTTTGTACAAACATGCCTTGGACCACCTGGAAGCGGCTCGTTCAGAAAAAAAAATTGGGGGAGAATTTTTTTTCCTACGGAAACGCTTGACTATTGTTGACCACTTTGAAGGCCTGTGATTGGTCGGGCCACATTTTCGGTGGTAGCGCTAGTTCTAGGTCCTTGAAAAAAAAACTGGCGATGTCACCCTCTTCCACACTGCTGTTCATGGCGGTCAGTATGATACCAAATATGTAGAGATGGCTCCCGGATTCGTGGGAACCGGGTACCCGGAGGCGGGTACCCGGAACCGTCGGTACCGGTACCGTCCCGGTTCCATTTTCATTACCCGCGGTACTGGGTATACCGGGTACCCGGGTTCCCGGGTACCCGGGTTCCCGGGTTCCCGGGTTCCCCAGGTACCTGGGTTCCCGGGTACCCGGGTACCCGTTATTAGTTACGCTCCACGGAGCCCCCGATAGACAGCGCACAGCACACAATGCACAGCATACCCTACCTACCTTCACACAACACGGCATACACACACACGAGACCCCTACCAGCTACCAGCGGAATAGAGATGGCTCCCGGATTCGTGGGAACCGGGTACCCGGAGGCGGGTACCCGGAACCGTCGGTACCGGTACCGTCCCAGTTTCATTTTTATTACCCGCGGTACTGGGTATCTCGGGTACCCGGGTTCCCGGGTACCCGGGTACCCGGGTTCCCGGGTAACCGGGTACCCGGGTTCTTTCGCATTTTTATTCATTGAGAGAGACGACATGAAGGCTTGTCCTCCCACCTTCCGCCTCACCACGCCTCACCACCCCGCCTGAGGACCGTTCATGCCGCTCAAACACAACAGTGGAGCAAAATGCACATGTAACCCCGGGTACACGTACGGGAACCCGGGTACCCGGGTACCCGGGTACCTGAGGAACCCGGGAACCCGGGTACCCGGGATACCCAGTACCGCGGGAACCCGGGACGGTACTGGTCAAATCCCACCGAAGGCGGTACTGGTACCGGTTCCAATTTTCGAATCCGGGAGCTATCTCTACAAATATGAAATATGTGACATTGGAGTTGCTATTGCATGCGGCATTCGTGACTGACGAAATTTTGGGTGATATGCCTGAACCAGCCTGTATAGGATACGAGTCTTAGTCTTTGAATGCAGCGGTATTGACTATTGACAAGAAGACCAGAAGGTTGTCGAGAGCCCCAGCTTCGAGGCCGTCCATCGACGATTGACTACCGTCCGCATATATACGACGATCACAGCAGCAGGAATTTACAGAAGGCGCCAGCTAATGCCCCTTGGGATTTTAGAGGGGAGAATTTTGCCGATAAAAAATGACGAGCAGTACCGGCCACTACGTACGTACAGCAGTACAGGAAATCTGGTCCAGGTTGGATTTCTTATTTGAAAGAGGGTGCTTTCTGCACTAATTTCAAGATAACGACTCCCGAATTTCTTTTTTCACTCTAAATCCCAGCTTGGCTTTAGTTAATAACCTGTTTCTTATTAGGAGTCCTCTACTCTGTATTCAACACCCAAAGGGTTTTAACGCAAGAGACGTCAATTTAGAATTTAGCGTTCAGGGCTCAATTTCTTACCGTAGTTTGTTGCCAGCATTATTGAGCACACAGGCAAGCTACTTGGTTATCAGTATATGGGATTAAGTATGGCACCCCGACTCTGAGCACCGTTTCTGCGGTCAATTTTTCGTGAGAAAACGAGCCTCAGTTTCTAATTGCGAAAAAGGCCTATCTGTAGGTGCATAGTAGAGCAGATTCGAGTGATGGTACTGGAGAGCTGGAGAGAGATTTCGAGATTTTGACGACATATTCCCATTTTCCACGCCTGATTTTGGAATTGGAGATTAAATAAAATTGTTATAGATACGTCAGCTGTGAGTTCAACCGATTGAATAGTAGATACCTGTACTTGAGGACAGAACAACACACACGAGGCTCTTTCGTGCCCATGATGGAAATCAACAAGTATATACCTGGCTCGTACGATAGTTTCCTCCAATCTAACTTGCACGAGCACAACATAAAAAATAATAAACAACGATGAAACGGGGCGCACAAGTTGCGCTCCCCGTCTCGGCATGGTCAGATAGCTTTTCCCGCACCGGGATGCGTACGTGTACGTGGAGGAGGGGCACCTGCAGGCGAAAACAAAGCAAAGGAAATCACTCGCCCCTTGCAGTTTCTCGTTTCTCTGGGCTATGACAATGATGATACCGCCGCGTGTACAACGGCAGCTTTACGTAGCAGCTGCTGTCGTATCGTACATATCGTATGGTTTGCGAGAGAGAAATTGAAACGATGATTCCGACTACAGGAGTACGTACGTACCAGCCCACCTTTACTTTCTCGCTGACTCCATCTGCCTCCGCCGCGAGGAGAGACAGCTCATGGTGTATAGAGCGCAGCAGCCGCTGCCTGATAGGGGGCAGCGAGGCCCGCTGTACCTCCAAGGTGTCGCTGTCGAAGCTTTTCGAAATCGGTCGCCTTCGGCTCCTCGCGGTGAGAGGGCAGTCGCTTGCGCTCGGGTCGTCGGCATTCAGCAAGTCGAACGCCAAACAAGAGTCTTCCGAGCAGGACTTTACGACAGTCTCCATAGGGACCCCGTGTCAGTACGTGGTGCCGGCAGCAGCAGCAGCAGCAGTGGTGCGATACAAGCACGCTGCCCTGATTATTGCTCTGCGGTTTGTTTTTTGGTTATTGGGTGTTTTGTGTACCATTTGTTATTGGTCAACCAGGTGCCGCGGTGCCGCCATCTCGTGGTCAGTGCTTGCTTGGCCAATCAGAGTGCCCAATTAGCTACCTTAGGAAGATCCACTAACAGTGTTTGTCCACTACTGCCATCTCGAGCCAAAATGACCAAACTGGACCAAATACAAGGCAGCTTGCGATTGGACAAAAAAAAACAATCCTTCATCTCGCCGCATTTTTTAAACTATACTCGTATACTCGTGCATTCGATACGTCCATACTGCTCGTTGCTCGTACATATTATACAGCAATGTATACTCGCAGCACTCGTACTGCTGCTAATTACTGGATCTGCTGATGCTAAGGTGCAGAGTATGGACTGGGTGCAGGAGCACTGCGATCGCCTGAGATCGGAGCTTCAAAGTGTCCTGGATGGTTGTACATCGTCCGCTCCGGGCTCCGGCGTCCGAAAGGGCCTTAGAGTCCCCTGGGCGTGGGTGTGCAGGTATGGACAAATGTAAATACCTAGAGTGCGTTTCGCTACGTATGATACGCACAATAATAGCGCTGTCGTCTTGTCCGTCCAGTCCTCACCTACTCCTCTGCGAGTACTCCTCCACACCAAGGCATGCCGCTACTTGAACATGGCGGTTCGCTGAAGCGCGTTGGGCGCGGTCTTGTATTGCTGTAGTTTGAAGAGGAATCAGTTGCTGTGGTCCATTTCATGCCCGTGCCCGCCAACTTCAAACAACGGCACAACAACAACAACGACAACAACACCCACCTACCACCGCTATGTACTGCCGTTGGTGATGGTATGCTACCCACAGATCGATCATCGAGACTGTCCAGAGATATCCGTCGGGCCTGACCAAGGCTGTCATCTTAGCGGAACTCGAACTGCTGTGGTGAGGAGGATTGCGGAGACCTGCACACCATTCCCACAAGAATGTGTTCAAAATTCAAAATATTCCAAATGCGTCTGGTGTCTGTTGCGTGATTGCTTATCAGTACAGCAGCAGTATGGACTTCGACTGCTTCCGTCGATGCAAGTAACTGCGGTACAGACAGCAGCAGAGGCGGAGCCACGCAATCGCCTGTTGATGATCAATCTTGTTGAGCTCTTGCCATGTGTATCCCACCCGTACGTAGCTCTGCTGTTATATCGTACCGCCATCCTGCAGACCCTTCGCTTCGTACATATTAAAAGTAGCATATGGCATTCGTACCGTGCTACGTATAAATATACGTTCGTACGTCCAACTTTTAGTACCTTTTTTTTTTCTTTTTTTTTTTGTATCCTACGGCGGATGGGTCAAAATAAAGCTTACGCTGTACGCCCTTTAGTACCGCACTGCACTGCTGTCCAGAAAGCCATTTTTTTCTACAGTAATTCCAAGGGTTTTGCCCCCACATTGGGAGTGCAGTCCTGAAGAGGTTGCAGTGCGTAGAGTGGTACCGTACGTAGAGCAAATCCCCAAATGTCCCTACTGCCTGTAGCGTGATATATACCGGCCATGCTTGGTTGTACACATAGAGTAGATCCTCGAGCTCACAGCTGTTGTTTTTGTATTTTTTGTAATAATACCCTCAACAGCAGCGTCTTGTACGATAAACCTGTGCCTACCTGGTACGAGAACGTGGGGACAGCCTTAGCGTACTCGTACGACTTCCTTCCCGTTTCGGACGCACGCGGAGAAACGTCCGTAAAGTATTCGACGATGTACATTATTTGACTTTTTCGTGGCACTGTCCGCGGCATGTCGCGGCAGTGTCCGTGACGTGTCGCGACATGCCGCGACACGCCACGGAGGCTGCGCGGCATGTCGCGGACGCTGTCGCGGCATGTCGTGACATGCCGCGACACCCCGCGACGTGCCGCGACGCTGCCACGACATGTCGCGGAATGCCATGTACGCGGCGTGTGTCGCGGCGTGTGTCGCGGCAAGCCCCACGGCGAGTGTCGCGGCGAGTGTCCTAACCCTAACCCTAAACCTAAACCTAACGCCCCTACACACGCCGCGACACAGGCCGCGACAAACTAGACGCGACACACGCCGCGACATTTGACGCGAAACCTGTCGCGACACTTGCCGCGACACTTGTCGCCACACATGTCAAGGTACTTTCCGCGGTGCATGCCGTGGCATGCAGCGGCGAGTGCCGCGGCCACTGCCACGGGAAGAACCGTTGCGCAATCTGCGACGGCGCCAACGTATCGCGGCATCTCGCGACATGCCGCGAAATGTCGCGGCACGGTTCGTGACATGCCGCGACACGTACCGCGAACAGGGCCACGAAAAAGTTTAAAAAAAAATGTAGACCCGTGACTGCCCGCCTTCATTGGGCTCCAAGAGATTGCAGCAGCTCCTTCGGGGGATGAGACTTTTGTTGGACACAGCTGATGTTTCAAGAACTGAGCTCCCGGTGACGGCCGTACAAATGTCCAAACCCATCCATTCAAACCCGCCTATTCGCTCACGGCACAGCGGCACATGGACATCCGCCGCGCTATTGTTTTCAGTCCGAGCGGCATGAAACAAGCTGCTGTAGTGCTGTGGCGTTGCAGTACCGCACGGGTGTCGTGCCTTCTGCCTGATTACAGCCATAAATTTGTGCACGGCCGATAAACCACAGGCGTCCCAACAATCATCCGGCGGTCGCAAGTTCCATCCCGCCCGCGCTTTGCTCTCCCGTGCGACGGGCTTTGCAGCCCCCGAGGAAGTGCTTCTCGTCTTTTCATGCTTACGCGGCAGTTTTTTTTTCGTTTTGCAAGCGGGTGTAACTGCTTTTAGTCTCTTTTGTTGTCGGCTTGTTTGCTTCATTTTTATATATACCCCCCGCTCTTGCGTCCGGCTTCCCGCGGTACAGGCGACGAGACGTGAGGGGCGCGTTCGTCCCGGGAAAGCTTCGAGCCTACCTTGATGCGCAGTACGCTCCGCTCTCCGACGTCATCCAGGCGTGCGTCGTGGGCCACTCCAACCAGCTGGTGAGACGCAAAAGCGGCAACATTTTGTCGGAAAACCGATTTCCCACCTGCGATGCGCCCACGGCCGCAAGAGACGTTTCAAAAGTTGTACAGTTACTGCTGCTGTGTATCGTAGTACTTTCGTTCGCCTTTCGTGGACATTCGCCGACATGAGGGTTAGGGTTTTCGTCCCTTCTCTCGGGCGGGCGACGATCTGTGGTTTGTGATGGCACTTGGCAGGCGGCCGGCATGAACCGTTCGCGGTCTGTGGTTCGCGTTGTCCTTGTATATGCATCTTCCTTGACGGGCGCTCTCGCGCGTGGCACTCCCGATTCGCACTTGCCGTCGTCTGACATTTTAGAGGTGCTTTCATTTCACCAGTTTGCGTTTGGTGCTTCCGCCGGACTTGATGCCACCCACGCCGACGTGCCCTGTTGCCGCTGCAGGTGACTCTCGTGGAGGATCACTCCCGCGCTGTTTCGTGCGAGCAGTCTCCCACCATGGTGGACATGTACCTGCACCAGAACTTCAAGTCCTGCTTTCATTTCGCGCAGAACGCCGGCCACGATTTGCTGGCGAGTGGGCGCAAGTTACGCCTCACTGGGTGAGCGCCTTGGAGCGACATTCGTTTAGGGTTTTCTCGACTTTTCGCGTATGACCCCATGAGCGTGCAGCTCTCCAATCCTATGTGGCTCAACACTACTGCTGTAGATGTGCGCCGTGTTGGCGTGGTTCTGAACGCGAGGCCCGTGCCTCTTTTGTTGGGTCCCTTGTTATGCGATTGGCGGTACGGATATATCGGGCACAGCGGGCGTTCCACGCCGTAACGGAATATGGACAACGACTGACCACCGGCGGTTTTTCGACACGCCCTGTACTCGCTCGCACAGCTACGCTGACAAGCATTCCCAATTTGGGCGCGTGACTTGCCGCTGGCCCCTCCGCCTTCTGAGCTTCACCTCTCGCTGTTGTCCCTCGATGCCCGTGAAACCTGATGAAACCTGTCGTCACGAAGATGCCGAATGCTGACGGGAGCTTCGGTGCACCCCTGCCGCGGCGGCGGTAGCCGCGGCGCAGGAGGGCGTCGATCGCCAGATGACGCCAGCTCAACCCTGCTGCTGACGGAGTACCTCGCCTTCGTGCTTGACCACCGGAGGTCGGACGATGTCAAGCTCGCGGCTGGCGTTTTCGGTGCGTCGCTGGAGCTGTCTTCACGTTGTCGCATGGCCGGGTTTTACGCCCAGCGTGCGCGGTGGTTCGGTGTACCGTAGGAGGCTCACGTTTGTGATTTCGCGTTGTGCTGCAGGCGCGGCTTTCTCCGGCCTGCTTGAATCCGTTTTTTTTTTCGCGAATGGGCACCTCTGGTTTTCGGTCCGCTCTTAACACGGCGCTCCCTTCCCAGAAAGTGCGCTGCCTGGTCCAATATTAGCTTGCCTTCTTGGCTGTAGATCCTAGCCTCGACACACGCCCCCCCCCCCCCCCGTTTAGCTCTGTTCTCGGACCGTGTCGATGCTGCCTGCTTGTTACCGCGCGTTGGTTGGTTCTGTTGCGTCGCTGGGGGGCGCCACCGGGCTTATGAATTTCGATACTATGTTCGCCCGCCCGCCCGCCCGCCCGCCCTTCCGCTTCACACGCTGTAATTTATATGAAATCACAAGGACGAACGCGTGTAAGGGACACCTTCCACGAGAACGCCAACGACGACCCGTTCTTCGTTATCTGCAAGGTGAGTTCGTTCACTCATAGGTGTTTCGTTTTGTGCGCTCCTCTGCTGTCCTTGCCCCACCACAGTTCTTGGGAGTTTTCTCGCCCTGGTCTTTATTAACTCTTCCTAGCGGTTGGTTGAGGTTGTCGTTTCTCCACGGGCTGTCCTTCTTCGGTTCATTAGAGTTGTCCCCGTATACACGCGCTCTCTGTTCTGTGACGTATCCAAGCCTCCTCTTTTCGTGTCTGATGTTCATCCCTGCTATGATTTTCTGCTGAAACGTGTACCTGACTGTTCCATCGTCTCTGGGTCCGGGGCCTCCACTCGTGAGCATCCTGCTTGCGGGCCTTGGCGGCTGACCCCCCCCCCCCCTGTAATATATGATATATTTATAAGGTGGGTTGGCGTCGGTTGGCAACGACGCTGTAAAACACGCCACTCGCTGCGTGAGCTAGACAACCAGGGTGCCGTTTTTTTTTGTTATTTTTTTTTGGCGGTCACCAAAGCTGGCGGTCGAGTAGATCATTTGTGCGGGGTGGAGAACCTTTGTTCCGCACAAGGGGAATGGTCGTTTCACGTAGTGTTAATATGGTAAGGCGTCCGCGAGGCAGTTACATAGTAAAACCCATTGCTGTCTCCGGAAGTGGCCACACCAGAAATTAAATTAACTCATTGAAGCTGTCGTCCATATGCAAGTCCGCCTCAGAGGCGGTTCTTAGCAGGATGCAGCTCACCCTCCATGCGACTCGCCCAATACCTCACGGCGTTTCGCGCTTGGTGCAAGCAATGTCTGCCTGGTTGGTGAAAACCCAACGCGCTCCGTCCCGGCATTGTAGGGATGCGAGGGTCTATGGTCATATGACTACGGCCGTGCACAACATGAGTACACCCCCCCCCCCTGCTCCGTCTCGAAAGGGATGCGTGGTCAATGGTCAAATGACTAAGGCAAGCAACAAATGAGTACGCCCCCCCCACCTTTTCTTGCTCCGTCTCGAAATGGATGCGGAGTCAATGGTCAAATGACTTAAGGCAAGACAACATGATGTATCGTGGTCAAGGTCAAATACTAAGAGCAGAGCTAACAACGGGTATGCCCCCAGACCTCGCGCGCCTCCCCTCCCCCCTGCCCCCTCCTCCATTTTTGGCACATCTCCTGGAGAAAAGGTCGTCGAGGTTCGACGTCCACGGCAGCACCAAGATCGCTCAACCGGCCTCGCGCAAAAAAGACGGTGGATGGTGCAGACTGTCGTGCTCGAGTGCGCGGGGAGGAGGCGGGGTCCTGATGAGGGGGGCTGGGATGAGGAATGGCCGCGCGAGGGGATCGCTGCGGATGGCGAGAGGGAAACAGTCCTGCTGCACCTTTGGGACGAACAGATGTGCCTCACGTCGCTCTTCCAGAAGGGCGACGGTCTGGCCGTTTACTGGCCGTGGCTAGTGCAGAGTGACCCCCAGGACGTGGCAGGGGGTCGTATAGGGTTCTCTCAAGCCCCGAGCCTTTCCTCCCAGGCGAGTTTGCGCGGACGGTTACCCCCAAGCTGGTCGGTTCCTTTCGTTTGATCATCGAATGCTCATCGAATGTGCCCCAATTTGCAGCGACAACTTCAAAATCCGGAAGTTGTTGGGCTGTAGTCTACGATCGTTCGCTTGGCTACTGTGATGGCCCCCAGTGCCAGCGTCTCACGGTGCGCGTCAAGCTCGCATCCTTTGATCTATCGCCCATACGCCACAGCCCGTTACTGCCAGACATCGAGAAAGCCCCCACCCCGCCGTCTCTCGCGCCACCTCTGCGATATATAACGCTCTTCTCGACAGGTCGCTGCCGTGAACTCCTGCCAGCCTTCTACCCCCCACCCTCCTTGCTGGCACTACGAGTACGGCTCCGCCACAGCCCTCTTCGTCCTGCCGAGAGAGAGCCGAGCGCGTCTATTCTCGGCCGCTAACGGCGAAGCTTCCGATCCCCTGGAAGCGACGGCTGGCAGCGTGGCGTCGCTGGAAATTTCAAAGCGAGTCGGGAGGGTAGAGGGAGCGCGGGCGGAGGACACGCCCGTCGACGAGAACGGGGTACGAGATCTCCTGCAGGTGAGCGGGAACTGCTGTGTGCACACGCTAAAGCTAACTTTGGGTGCTATCATCAGCAGGTACGAGCGTATTTTCGGTGATGGAATCGGTGAAGTTTTGGCACTGAAACGCGCTATTGGTTGTTGCGAGAGCGGATCCCCCACGTCTCTGATTATCGTTTGTTAAACACTTTATAGTGAGACTTCCGCTGTCTGCCTCTCTCTTCTAGGCGCCCTTGTTGGTGCTGACCCTCGCCGTACCGCCTCCTTCTCTCGTTCCCCTTTTCCCCCTCTTCCTCCTGTCCCATCCCTCCCGTCCCGATCGAACTGGGCTGCCGCAGTTTCCGCGTCGACTGTCCGTTGCGGACCTTAAGCCGAACATGTCGAACGCGTCAGTCTACGGGCAGGTCGTCTCCGTCCGAGTCCCCGAGGGCCCCTTGCCCGCTGTTCTGTCGACCCGCTCGGGGCTGGCTAGCGTGAATCAGGAGTCCCTCACGCAACTTCACTCGAAGCCGGTGCTGCTGCTTCAGCCGCCGGGTCTATCGAGCAGCGCGCTGGAGGTCGTCGAGCTTGGAATCAGGGACGCGAGAGGCCAGGCGCGGGTGTTATGCTGCGGGCGCAAGGCTGCAAGCGACGCCCTCAGATGCAGGTGAGGGCCGCGTGAGGGCGCCGATTGCTCCTCCGTTGAGCTGCTACTGTACATACGTGTAACGAACTGCTGTGCATGAATCGGAGGCGCTTCAAATTCGCCGCTACCGCTAAATTACGCCTTTTATTCAACCGGATAAGAGATGGGCGTCGCATGCTGGGCAGAGACGCCCTCCCCACGTGCTAGCAATGTCTGCCTGGTCCGTGAAAACCCGACACGCTCCGTCCCGGCATTGTAGGGATGCGAGGGTCTATGGTCATACGACTACGGCCATGCATGAAGAATGAAGTAACCCCCCCCCCCACGAGCTGTCTTGAGTGTTTTGAAGCTGTCGTTTTTTTTCTCTGTAAAGCCATCGCAACATCACCACAGTACTGACGAGGGACGCCTCTATTATATAGCCACAGCATCACGCCGGTCGTCCGCGGAACGGGCATACTCTGCTCCTCGCAAGGTATCGCCACCGGTTTCCACCGCTTATTTTCCGGGCTTTTCCTCGATGGCCTTTCATAGCAATACCTGTCCCCCCCCCCCGCGCACACACGTTCCGCAGGCCGGGCCACTTCGTTCTGGCCTGCGGGCTGCGGACGTTTGCACCGGCGTTCCCGCCTTTGGACGTGGAACACGGTGCTGACGTAGTGGTATTTTGCGGCGAGCCAGAAGAAGCCCAGGAAGGGGCGGCGGCAATGGAGGAAGGAATAGGTGCTCGAGCTGGAGGGGGAGGGGGAGGAGGAGGGGGTGGGGGCGGAGGGGGCGGAGGTGGTACCAGCGTGATACTGAACGCGTCGTGCTTGGAGGTAACCGTTTATTTAGGTGAAGGGTTATCTTCGACCGTCCGCCGCAGTCGCGGGTCGGCACATTGCGCCCACGACTTTTCTATATACTGCGATTTCCCCGAAGCGCCGTCCTTCCGCCGTATATAGTCGGAAATATCTTTGCGTCATTCTGCTGTGCGTAGTGCGTGTAGTTTCCGTCAGTGGAAACCAGCCGCCAAGCAAGAGTCGACGCTAGGCGCTTTCTTTTGTCGGCCTGCTGCAAAAGCATGTCCTGGGATAGTATCCCACGCGGCAGCCTCTTCCTGCTTTTGAAGCGTCTCCTTCTCGTCATTGTTGGCACACCAAGGCCTTCCTACTGTTGTCCCAATGGGATGATCTCGCCCACAATCGTGTCGATTGCGCTTTTCTCCCCTCAGCTTCGTGCTCGCTCGGACTCGATGACCGCCCCGAAAACCATCGTGCTCGAACGTTCACGCCTCATGTGCCCTCCAACCCTGCCTTCTGTGCCGTTCCGTTGTCGAAGGGGCTGCTGAACTGCCCGTTTATGTCTCGGCACTCCCTGCTCCGGGACCAAGGGCAAGCTCCGGGGCCACGGGGTACCTTCGCGTGTAAGGTGATGACGGTGCTAACGTATCAGGTTTTCTGGGGGGTGGGTGGGTGGTTGTGGTGGTGGCGGCGGAGGTGGCGACGTCTTCACGTCGTGCTGACTTTTTTCAAGGTCATTGTAACATTGCATCTGATTATGTTTGTGTCATGACTGGGTGTGCGCGACGCACCGAGAAGAGCACACATCTACTGCACCTAGAGAAAGAGGTGGAGGGGGAGGGATAGGGATAGGGAATATAAGCTGTTATTCTTACAGTTCTGCGTTTTGTTTTGCAGCATGAAAAGGCACCGCACGCTCATGCTTCTAGCACGAAGCACACGCTTGCTAATTGTGCGCACTTCTCTCGTACGTGGTCCAGTGAGCGAATGGGCGACTCTTCGAGAAAGAGCCGTGGACAGCCGCCGGGCTTGGTCAACTCACGGGCCTTTTTTGTTTAATTTATTTCGCCCCCCCGACGTTGTTGACATTTTCCCCGGACGACGGCCAGGTGGCGATTACGTGGGCGCGTTGGACGTTCGAGGGAGACGGCTTGTGGGCTTTCCACCGACCGTGTGGCACGCGCCTCCCCTGCCACTACGGCGCTGTTCGCACAAGGTAGATCGGCGCCCGCCGCGCAGCCGAGCAGCAGCCCCGGCGTATCATAGTAGATAGCTTCCGTCCATCCGTATGACGGGGCTTTCCTTTGCCCTGTTTCTTGCATGCCGACTGCGAATTCGGAGCGGATCTGGCCTAATCGGTCCGACCGTGTCGTTTAGCGTGATTGGCCGCGTAACGGGTGCAAGAGGTATGTTCCTCCCCCGGTTGTGTGTCGGGCACTTGAGTTACCCGGACATAGTTATGCTGTGTGGCACACCTTGGCGTTCGTGTAACAAGTCCCCCCCCCGTCTCGATTGGGATGCGTGATCAACGGTCTAATGACGAAGGCAAGCAAACAATGAGTACGCCCTCCCCCCCCCCCCCGCGCCGCCGCCGTGCCTTTATATAATCGCTCTACCGCCTGATAGCGCCGATTGCGCACAGAAGGGTGGCAGAAAACGCGCGCGCGACATGCGCGAGCCGGGGGCAAGAGGTACCGTGGGGGCGCAGGAGACGTCCGTCATGTGTCCGCTCTGTAAGGTGGGAAGGGGTGAAACTGGCACAAAGCGGAACTACCGTTCGTCGTCCTTCAGCATCGTGCGCTCGCTCACCCGTAGATTGGCGGCACCGCTGAATAGGCGCGCTGCGTGCCGTGCGCGCTCACGCAGTGCATTCGGCCATGTACATCGATTCCTGCGACGATCCCAAGCGCGCACGTTTTTGCCGAGAGAGCAGATCTTTGCTCGGGCGTGTTATCGTGCCGGGGGCGCGCATCAACACCTTTCTGTAACCGCGTAGATGCCCGAGGTCACGGGGGATTTGGTTGCAGAAATATCGTGTCCTGCGGCTATTGTTCGGTGCGGTCTCGGCTGAAACAAGGGTGCCCTTCGAATGTATTAGGACGCTCACATGCTGCTGTACTGAAACCTATTAATCTCATCTTCGCCGAGGCGGTCAAAGGAGCTCTACCGTACGTAGACTGCACGCTTTGCCGAGTTCGCTACCGGGGTCATGTTATTAGTTGGTCATGACCGCTTGCCACTCTGAAGCACGCCCCGATCGAAGAGTGTACGTGTCCACATCAAGCCCGGTCTAAAGTTACCACCGGGGTTTCTCGTTTGTTTTTCTTTGCCATTTTGTTCGCCAGAGCCGCGTAAGGCCTGCGTCTCCCGACGAAGCGGAGTTGGGGTACGCGCCGCTTCTCCTCGCCCTCGACGACGGCTCCAGGTGCGCGAATGAGGGTGTGAAATGTCTGACGAGGGCGTACCACGCCCGCGAACATTATCTTGACATTTTTTCACTAGAGCCATGGGTAAAAGGAGGAGCGAGGAGGGGGGGAGGCGGCACGGGGACACCCGTTCGTTGCTTGGCTAGATATGCCACTTGTCGGCGACATATATTTACAGCAACGGGTGCAACCATGTGCGATTGTGCGTAGGACTTTCTCGAGATATGGCCAAGCTTCTGTCCACCACGTACAGCGCGCCCGCGTTGCATTTGGCGCGGGTAGCGTTACAAGCGTCGGTTTTTCCCTTGTGACTCGCCCGGCGTGGGACAACAGTGATTTCGGGAGAATGTGACGAGGCGGGGGGGGGGCACGCTTCGCCTGCGGAGGCGGCTTGTGCTACAGCGGTGCGGCGCTGTAATTTAGCCCCGCCCTAACCTGCACTACGGTAGTATGAAAATGCTTAAGGATAGTTCGTCTCTATCACCAAAACCATGTGGCACTGCAGTACGACTATCACACCACCCTGCGAGATGAAGAGATGCCAGGCAGGCAAGAAGGGCCTATAAACTCCTGCTGATACTGATGTCACCCCGCTCCGATCCCCTGCCCCCCCCCCCCCCCCGCGCCTCCGCTTCCGCCTACGCCCCACCCAAACGCACGGGAATACGTGAACACGCGGCAGGTGTATCGTCGCGGAGTGCCGAAGCGAGATCGTCACTGCCGCCCTTGGCGGAATACACGCTGCCCATTTCTTCCTCCAAATGGGTCCTGCCGAGCGGGAAGCTACGCTGGGCGCCCTGATTGGCCGCGAAGTCCGATGTGTCGTAGGTGGCAACGGTGCCGGAGTCCCGAGCAGTTTATCGGGCGGCGGGGGCGAAGGCGGGCAGGAGGGGGGGGCTGACTGGAGCGGCGGCGAAGGCGGTGGGGGGGGAGTGGAGTACCGCGTCGAGCGTATCTCCAGCACCAATCCCGCGGCCGATTTGGCGCACCTACTTTCGTAAAGTTTTGCCTTGTCTGGGGTCGGGACGAGTGGTGTGGTCATGCTTCGTTCATCCTCTAAACTTAATGTGTCGACCATCACCAGGACCAGCGAAGAACGCGCCGTCTCTTTCGGGTTTGCGTTTTGCTACTGAGTGAGAGCGTCTGACGTGCACGCATCCCGAAACGCGCGCAGAGATGCACGTCGTCCACGGGCACCGACAACGACAGGACGATGGACGAGTCAGCCTGTCACTGCGTGTTAATTTGAAGTTTGGTCAAATGGTAATGCTCCTCACCTTTTTCTTCAGATATCTGATCAATTTCACCAGGTAGTACTGGATGCCAGGTACACCAGCAGGTCGTAGGTCAACTACAGGACGTACCTCTACGGCGTTCGCGACCTCCTCTCGTCGCCACTCCACCACGCACGGTGATCTCTCAGCGCACCCAGCCGGCAGACGAAAACAAAGCAGCGAAAGTCATGACAGTGCCACGCTAGACAAGCATGCAACGGACGACGCAAGGGGCGCCGTCTTCACGCTTGCCAGAGGATTCGGGACACCTGGCCTGGCCAATAACTGACAACAGCGAAAGCGCACATTGATCTATCAGGAGCCCCCCCGCTACCCGGGGAGAAGATCCACCGCATGAGGCCAGCTTCAAGCCTACCCCTACCCCTCCCCGACTGTAAGGGTCCTTGGAACTCGAAGACTCGCCGGTCGACACTTGTGATGAGCAATACGATTGCCGCACCAAGCCTCCTCTTTTTTGTCTTGCACTGATAGCGGACGAACCATGCGCCCCACCCCCACCGGCACCTCTCCCGCCGGTATCGCTGACTGTATCATAACCGCATCAACCTCTGAAAGTGTGTTTCTCGGCAAAAAGAAGATTCAATTTGAAATATGGGCGAGGCGCATCCCTGCGTGGCTCAAGATGGACACAAAAAGACTTCGGACCCACCCGCCTCTCGTCGTTTGATTCACGAGCGCAAAAGTAGGGCGTGCGTTCAAGAACGCCGGGCCTCGGGGCTAAACCGCACTGCCGACTACAACTTGGCCAAAAAATCTACACCAATGCGGCGCTGGGGTATCAACACCGAGGGCCGGCACCGGAACAATCGTAAAAAAGCCAGGGACACCCGGCGGGTGAAAAACCTGGCCAAAAGAGCCCGAGCCAACCTGCCTCCCGGTCGCTTGTTTGTCTGCGCCAGCACTCAAGTCACACTCACATCGAACGAACCTCGTCCACTCTCTGGGAAGTCGCGAATGCGTTGTTTTCCTTCTTGTAGACGCACCAGCGATACAACTGGAGTTGCTGCCCAAGAGAGCCAGAAACACACATGGAATCGCACAAACATAAACCGCTCACAGACCTAAACCATAAACCTATAGCTACCCGGCGCTTCTACCGCTCGAACACCAACAACCCACACCACTACAAGCCCCCTGCTGTCCATGTAGTCAAATCGGCGGCTGGCGGGGGGTGTCGCGGATGGAGCTCGGCCACCCTCCAAACTGTTCTATGTAAGGAGGAGAGAATATTCTTCTTCTCCTGCCCTTTCCTTCTGCACCCCGTTCCACGCCGCGGCCTGCCCCCTCCGCCCTACGTATACCTATTCGCTATTGCTGTGCGGCGTGGAAGCATTTCTCGGCCCGATTGGGTCGGAGGGGGACGTGCGGCGGTTCCTGGCCACCTCATCCGCCTGCCTATCCACGTCTTCGGTTAGCCCGTTATGCGCCGATCGCCATCCCGCCGTCTACGGTGAAGGTCTGGCCCGTGATGTACAACGCAGTGTCCTCCGTGGCGATGTATCTTTATTCCAGGATTTCGGCGCGCGCGCACGATATAACACGCACGAAAACGGAACAGGTTTAGTCTGGTGATGCTTGCAAACTTGAACGAACGAGGTCATAATGCGGACGTTCGGTTGCTGCGCTTCGGAGAACACCTGTTGCACGGCCCGTAGGTTCGTGTAACGGTCGACACATTTCATGCCGACATACGGCAGTGGGCTGTAGCAAAAGGACCCGATGCACGCAAGGCATCCTTCGGCGCACGAGCAGAAGCGTAAACACATATAAATCGTGATCGGACCAAAACTGCTAGTAGAAAAACCGTCGACGAGCCAGAAAGGAAAACGTTGAAAACCCTCAATATTCGATGGAAATATGTAATACAACGGTGTTAAAAAGCAAACAAACATCCTATTGAATCATCTGGAAAACTTTTAAACGCAAAAAACGGCGTTTTAGCCGGAATAAGCTAGAGATTAACGCCAACAAGTTACAACGCGGTCGTCGATCGAAGCGTTAAGACGGGGGGCTCAGAGCGCGATGGGCACACATCTTCCCGCACCTGACGATAAAAACCAGATCCACCTTCGCCAACCATTAACAGCAATGCTTCAGAAAACAAGAGCAAATACACAACAACTGTCCTCTAATATTGATGATGTAACTCACTTGACCATCCCCGCGATCTCCTCGGGCTTTCCGAGCCTGCCCAGGGGAATCATCTTCTTGATGGCATCCTGGTCCAGCTCTGCCGTCATGTCGCTCTCGATGAAGCCGGGGCACACCGCGTTGACCGTCACGCCCCGCCCAGCGAACTCTCTCGCCATCGACATCGTCATGCCGATCACGCCAGCCTGTTGCGAATGGTGGCGGAGGTCGCATTTTTAGGGGTGTCGGGCGCTCCGGCACGTCGCAAAGTCATCAGAGGGTAGGAATAATGCAACCCTATCGACAGGTGGGAGTGGAGAGCTACTCACCGGCACAGTGCGCACGACCGGAGGGGTAAGCGTGCTTGCTTCTAGGCCTACGAAAACCAATCGACGAGTCCTCGTGTCGACACATTTCCACGCGCGAGATGCAATTCACCCTCGGATACCGCTTCGTTAATCTCACTCCCATACGAGTCGCACGAACTCCCCCGCCAGAGGAAAAATTCTACTTATCGCAGGGCGAAGACACGGAAAGAACTCTAAATTAGGCCGAGGTAACGAGCTGTGTTCGACCAACTCCCCGCCATATATCACAGATAAGCCGGGGGTGGTGGATGCAATATAGTTCCGCGGTCTATGTGGTGCCCAACTCCGTATATATGGCGCCGGTTCGATTCCACGGTGGCTGCGACGGCTTTTTGTTTTTGCAAATCGACGATTTTACGATTTTGAGGAATTTTGAGACACTAAGCAGAGAGACAGGTAAGAGATCAAGAAGATACACAACCCTTGCACAGAACGACAAGGGAGATGTACGCCTATCGTGCACGCTCTTTTCAACGCCCTCTCAGTCCAAGCGGACAAAACCATCCTTATCCCTTCATCTCCGTGCTTCCCGCCCACCCCCCATCCACCAACGATGGACCCCTCCGCGCCCCCTCCAACCGGCGCAAATGACGGCAACGTTCTCACCTTGGCGGCCGCGTAGTTGGCCTGCCCGGGGTTGCCGATGAGGCCTACGATCGACGAAATGTTGACAATACGGCCCTTGCGTTGCTTGAGCATAAGCTTGCAAGCCGCCTGAGAGCAATAGAACACTCCGCTCAGGTTGATGTCGATCACCTTTGTCGAGTGGTGAGGCAAGGAGGCGGGCAGAACGCGACGAAGGTCGGGGTACAGGCGGGACGGGATTGTGTCATACTGGGTAGAGGGCGGGGTGTGTGACACACGCCGACAAAAGTTGGGGCAGCTACGTGGTACAGTCACGCCAGGCGGTACGACGCTTCTGCAGACCGTACAAAGAGCTCCACACGCTTCCACTGTGGTCGTGTGGCAAGAGCGTGTCGATCTATCTGTTGCCCTCGCAACCAAAATACGGCATTTGCCACGAGGTTGCGCTCGTTGCAGTTTGACCGAGCAATCTTGAAGGCGTTGTGCTATCACAGAGTGTCACCCCCCCCGCGCCCCAATAACCGTCGAATTGCGATGTTGACTGCATCAAGTCGTACGCTCGACCCCGGACGCTCTGTATCGCTCAGGAATGAAAAGTCTTCCACGCCGCAGTCTGAATCGTGCACAAAACAAACCCTCTACTTGTTAACAGCACACACTCCGTCTGTCAACAGGCGCCCACCTGCTGCCACATGTCAGGCTTCATCCGCATAGCCAGGGTGTCGCGCGTGATGCCGGCGTTGTTCACAAGCACCTGCGAGTTGTGAGCGGAGATCAACACAGAAAAACGTCAGACATGGACCTTAACACCAAAACACAGTTATTGTGAGACAGGAAAAATCAAAGCGAAAAAAAACGCCAGACGGTTCTCCATCACCCTCTTTCAATACATAGTCGCACGCCCAGGTGTTGATTTCGGCTGGAACCATATTTCCGGTAGTCGTGGGGCGTTAGGCCTAATAACCAGTTTCCATCCCGCCCCTTCCGACACACCCCACCCCTACTGTATGTATCTCACAAATCACAACTGCCCGCCACCCGGCATGGCCGATAGACGAGTCCGTAACATGACGCCACGACCCCTATGCGCCACGACTGCACCCCGAGGCTTTCCTTAAGACAGGGAAGTGTTTTTTTCACGAGAAAAAAACTTGGGGGGGCAAAATAATGGCCTTTCGTTCGCGCACACGCCACGTCACATCAACATCGCAACACATTACATCATATCGCAACCCATCACCTCAATCTTCTCGTCCGGGAAAGCTGCCGCTGCGTCCTTGAAGAGCGCCGTGACCTCGTCCACCTTCGATACGTCCGCCTTGATGGCAACGGCCTTGCCCCCGCTGTCCGTGATGGATTTCACCACCTACAGTGATACGAATGTTACGATAAATACAACAACAACAACAACAACAACAAAAATCAAGGAGCGGAAGCGGCGACGGCGGCGGCCAAAATACGCGTAACCGCGGCAGGAAGCGTGAACGGTTGTGCTCCTCTGTTGTAGTACCGCGTGCCAACAAACTGCACGAGCCCGCGCGTTCCGAAAAAGGGGTTGCTCGTATCAGAGGGCGAAAACAAATAATCAAAGGGACATCACGGAGGCAACGCGAAAAAATCGAGGAAACAACCTCAGCAAGTACACCATGCCATGTTTACAAGTTCACTACTATCGGTCCGAAAACGGCAAGCAAGGGCTCAATCGGCACAAACATGCAGGCAAAGTAGCACCCAGGGAAACGGGAGGACGAGGTAGACCAAAAGGAAAACAGGAAGGAGGGGCGACACCCCTGTGCTCTCGCTTCTACGGTGCACAACACTGCAGCAGGGCTACAACAACAACGGTGGAACCAGCATTGCGTAGACCGCCGCTCTTGTCTTTACGTGTTTCAACGTGTAAGGCATGCAGTGCAACCTCACCTCTTCCGCTGCCCCCGAGGACGCCGCATAGTTGACGATAACGCTGCAACCGGCGCCGGCGAGGTCCTTAGCAATCGCGGCACCCAGCCCGCGGCTTGCTCCCTGCCCGACGGCGTCAAGACGGAACGCAGTTATATGCGGTTGCTGTTGTTGTCGTCGTCGTGATAGTAGGTTTCCGAGGGCGACTCGCGGAGTGAGCAGAGTGAGTGCTTGAAGGTTGAGACTAGTAACAACCAGCTGGTGTTGAACGTGTTGTCCTTGGTCGCTATAGCTAGAGTACCGTATATACGAACCCACAAGAGAGCTCTGCGCATTTTTTTATTGTCTGCCGTCGCGGTGTGCGGCGAGCCGTAGGCCTTACTCGTCCAACTTTAAGGGCTTATGCTACACAAATCTCTCCGTGTATTTGCCATGAATAATCTACATAGATAGCGACCAGGATAACAACTGGCCGTTGGGGTATTTTGTACGAGTCCGATGTTGACCCAAACATTGCCTTTGAGATACGGCCCAAAATGGACGTATTTTTTAGCTTAGTGAAGCCAAATCGCGTGATAACGTGCCTTCGGCAGTTCGGCAGGGCACCTCCAGCGGGCCCCCCTCACCAGCTGGGGGGAGCGCCGCCACCAAAATCCTGGTCGGACCTAGGTTCTTGGCTAGAGCTACCAATACCTAGCCTTACCAATGTATCGTACGAGTACTCAATGTACGAGTATGCCGAGAGCCGAGAGTGTGCTGCGGTTGTTTCTGCTGGTGCTCCGTCGAAATAATACAGGTACAATCGGTATATATTCACGCAGCATCGCAGAATAGACTACTGCAGGTACTGAGGTCACGCCTCATTATCACAAATTTTAACCAATAACGGTAGCATGAATATAGAGTGCCTGTGTACGGGCACTGCTGCAGGTGTGCGGATCTGGAGAAGTCTCGCACGGAGATCTTTGTCCTGAATCCACCCTCGAAGCACCAGAAGCAGCGGCAAGTAATGCCGGCAACACAGCACACAGCAGACAGCACACAGCACACTTTAACCGTTACGTGCTCATCCGTACTCCCGGCCGACTTGCAATTACGCACTACTCTGTGTACTGTGCAAACATGGAACCGGTTGAAGCACGAGACTTGTGCCAATTTGCTTCACGGCGGGAACCTATGTACCTGCCTGCCCGCCGCGTTTCTTCTGTTCTTTTTGTCTTATCATATCATATCGTGCGATGAATGGCACCCGCATGTTTGCTGTTTGCGGTTGCTGCATGCACGAGTCTAGATATAGGGGCTGGAGCAAAGCAATCGTACGCGGCGTATCTCAGGTATGTGTGTACGAATATAGCATTGTTCCATTGCGCCTTACGGCGAATATACATGCTCCCTACATACGCATCTAGGCAGCAACCTCTGCACTTTCTTTTGTTGCGCAGCAATTGCCTCTCTCACCGTGACGATGGCAATGCTCATATCGGTAGACGACGAGGAAGACGGCCTTGCCGCTTGCGTTGATAGAGCCGCGCGAGCAGGCCGCACAAAGCCGTTCAACTGGACAGCAGGCCCCACGAACGCCCGGGCATAACCAGCCATAAGAGCGATGGGGAGAATTGACAGCTTCATATCTATGGTCTCACTGCTTCCGATGTGCACTCGAGACAGGTAGTCTTGTTCTTGTGCGAAGCCGTTGCTCCTCCTGCATACGAGCGAATAAATATAACGGGTTTCCAGGTTGAATTGTGGCGTTCTTGCAAGGGATACGGGTGGGGTTGCGACCGACTTGTTCTGGTACGTCGCGACGTGCGCGCTGACTGCACTGCTCTGCAACGATGCAGTGTGATAGCTGACCTAACGTCGAGCTCGTTGGGGGAAGAGTCAGTGTCCTCCAATGCTGGGTGCCTCAGATGTTCAGATAGTTCTGTAAAGGTGCGATGGACTATCTCAAAGAGTTCCAAGCATTTGCTGGAAGGTTCTCGGCAGCAGCCGAAGACAAGCTCGCGGAAGTCGACGGTGGCACTTACAACGAGTTCTTCAGGTTTTACTCCCGGCGTTGGCCCTCAGAGGTCAGTCTACTCACGGCGGTGTATGTGCATATACGGCATGATCAGCAATCAGCAATGGCCTCCTTGCCTCGGCGGGTGCCAGCGTAGTTTTAGTCTATCCGCCACCTGCTATATTTCAAACGGCATGAGTTCCGCCCACGAGAACGAGCGGCACCTTCAACAACCATGTGGTAAATGTACAACAGACTCGCACGCAATTATTTGTCCCTTGGGGTCTATGTGCTACTGCTGCTGCCGTGCGTATCTTGTCTTCTGTCTTCGCACATAGCAGGCCCCTGGCACGTGGTACTGCTGCACAGTCGAAACGTGATGTTACAGGTGATCGAGTGTATGCCAGTGACGTGAGCCGTCGCCCGATTACATGTCGGCCTGCATTTTGGAAGCCTGTGCGAAGCGCCCTAAGCTCGACGGGCATACCCTATGCCAGATTCAAACTTATAGCGGCAGTAACCCTCGTATACCGGTAATCGCCTCGCAAATAGTAAATGTCGCATCTCACTGCTGCTCTACACTCTGTTTTTTTCTGCTGCAGGTCGACAACGCCGCCGACGATGAGCAGCGACAGATCAACATCCTCCTGGAAGAGCTGCAGCTAGCTTTGGAGTCGCCGTCGCTGCTGTCGGCGCGGCAGGGAACGGTGCTCCACACAGGCGCGGTAGAGACGGGTGTCGGCCCAGCCCTGAGCCAGCTGTGCGTCGCGGTCGAGAAGTGCCTCTTTTTCGGTGCAGGCGCTTCCACGCCCGATTTCTGGTGGGTGCTCCAGCAGGCCTGTGATGATGACGACGCCGCTCTTGCTACTGCCTGCGACACTCCCGGTGATTTCGGCATTGGGCGGCGAGAGGACGGCGACACCACCTTCGGTGGCCACAGCCCCCCCCCCACCAGAACGACGCCGGATGAAGCTCCTGGGGCATGTGAGGGGACGCCGGAATCGCTGACTTCAGCCATCTGCCGATTAACGCGCCTGCACACGGGCCACGCGCGATGCCGTGCTTGGGCAAGAGGACTCCTGAGCGCGGATAGTACGACCGTCGAGGGAGAGCTGCGACGAGCGGCGGAGGTGGCAGCGAAGCATGGCATCACTCGCCCAACGGCGACCGACGTGATGGGCGGCGAGAACGGCAAAGCGCTTTCGGTGACAGCTTCAACGGGTGACTCGGTTTATGAGAAGGCCGAATGCGCCGGGGCTGGGCTATCCGGTGGCGGAGGTGCCAATTCGCCGACAGAGGACCGACTCGATGGCAGCGCATCCGTTAATGATGCTGACGGGGGCGATGGCGGCAGCAGAACCGCACCGATAACAAGGGCCGCGCCTCCTATCGATGGACCCGACCACCCCTTGGTGTCACCGCCGTCCGATGCGCTACCGCTATGGCTTCGGCCCGGGCTTCAGGGCGCGTCCATCCTCGACGACCTTTGCAGGTTCATGGGAGATTTTAGCCGGCGGTTGGAAGAGAGAGGCCTATCCATCCGACCGTCGCTCGATCACGCTTGGCTAGGCCAGGAAAACATAGCGGCGGTGACCACATACACCTGGCCAAGGTTTCCCCGAGAGCGGCTGCGGTGCTACGTGCGGGGCGCGGGTCTTTCTTTGGCGAACGGTAGCTACTCGCCGTCCGAGTTGGACGAGGGCGAAAGCGGTGGCAGCCTCACGTTGCTCGGGCCGAACGGCTGTCAAATCTGCCGCCAGACCCATGCTGCTGTCGGCTACGACGCCCCGGCGGCAACAAGTGTATCCCCGCGAGAAGTCGCACCCGCGAGAGGTCGCGAGGTCGGTGGCGAGGAAGTTAAGCGAACGGTGGTGGAGGAAACTTCGCGCGTGCTGGAAGAAAGTCGGACCACGGCGACGGCGCCGGTGGTGGCACAAGCACCGGCTGCGCAGATCTGGTGCCTTATCGTGCCCGCTGAATCTGGGCTCGACAAGAGGAGTGCATATTACAGCCTGGGCGATGGGACCTTGCCCCCTTCCCGGGGATGGCGAGCGTCGGATGCGGCTGAAGTGCCAGCTCCTGTTCTGGGATTCGCGACACACAGCGATGGAGACTTGGATGGCAGTAGACGCGGCGGGGAGAGCGCGGCACTGATTGTCGGGGAAGAGGAAACAAGAGAGGCGTTATTCGACCCAGCCGTACCGGTAGCGAGGGACGATATAGACCCGGTGGGCAGTGCTGCGATGTGCCCGACAGGGGTCGATGAGATGGTCTCGGGCACCACGGCGGCCATTGAAACCTCGGTCGAGACGGAAGCAGGTGGGGGAAACCTGGGCGATGTTCTGTCCGCAGGGCAATCAAGACGGCGGCGAAAGCGACGAAGGTCTCCGGAACTTTCAGCTGTGTGTGAATTTGAGGAAGGACCTGCAGCCGTAACCGCCAAGGATCGACACGCGAACGGTTTTGTGGAGATCGGCTGCCTCGCAACAGGCGGCATCGGCGGTTCTTGCGGCGATAGCGGGGGCGCGCCGGACGGCGAAGCACGTCAAGAGTGCGAGCGGTTCGTGGGTGCCGGTACGTGCACCACAGACGCGAGTTTGCATGTTGACGGAGACGAGGCCGTCGCTATCTTCAAGGCTGAGAAGTGGGCGCTGCCGGCACCGAGCGGGGAGCTGCTGCTGCGGGCGGAGAGAACGAGAGAGCTGCTTCGGCGGACGCGGGAGGTGAGTGCGTGTAGGGTCTACTCTCTACGAACGGAGTAACGGTGTGGCAAGAACCGGCAAGGTAAATACCCGCGAGTGAAGTAGAAAAGTGTCACGCACGGCAACACTGACAACCCTGCCTTTGTGTGCGACGGCTGGCAAGACATTTGTTGGCGGAAAACAAGGAAGCTTGAAAGCGTTAGCACGAGTTTGGCAGGCAATGGTAGACTAGCCTACTGCACGTCAGACCGTGGGTTGGTGTAAAGACACGTACAAGTAATAGTGGTTTCACCCGGTTGGCGCGCATTCCACTGTGAGTCGTTTCTGAGAAGCTGAAAGAGTAGTTTGGATCACGTTGGGTTTCTCGGGGGCGACGCACCCTGCTGTCAGGGTGAGAGAAGCATACCATAACTTCTCTTCGCATACCCACCGCCACCTCCTCGCCAGGAACGAGCGTCGACATTGGCTACTCGGGAGGAGAAGCTGTTGCATCAGTTGGATATTGCCCAAGGAGAGTACCAAGAGGTGTGTCCGTGGGCGGCCTCTTGCTTTTTGCGCTCAAGACCGGACGGTATTGACGGGACGGCATTGATCCATCTGATTGAGTGCCCCCTTCGTCGGGTGGTACCATTGTCACTGTGTACCGCTTGCAATTGTACCTGGTAGCATATTTTTTTGTTACGTTCCGTTGTTCGCTCCTTGTGAGTGCGTGGCGCCAGAGCAGGAAGACTCCGCTGTGTACACAAATCTTAGCAACCAAATTCCGCCCCTTGAACATGTAGGCCACACTCCTCAGATAACGTCTTGAGGCCTGCTGGCTGCGTACGATTAACGCTAGGCGCGTTTTCCCCTCCTTCCTCCCGCAGGTGCTGCGTGAGTCGATGGCCGCAACGGTGGAGCGCGTGCTTGCGGCGAGGCCGGGCCTGCGAAAAGAGGCGGAAGAAGAAGCGATGGACGAGGCTCAGCTCGTATCGGCGTCTACGAATAGGACAGGGCAAGGGCGATCAGAAGAAGATGTGCCTTCGCTGGAGGAGCTGGTCGCCGAGATGACCGAGGAGCTCCGGAACAGGCCACACAACCCGACGGAGGGGAATGGTAGCCCGTCCTCCACCGGTCAGGAAGAGGACAACCACGAGGCGTCACGAGGAACCAACACGCCTCCCATCGCTGACGCGGGTTGGCCTTGGCCGATGGACTGGTTATCCGCTCCGCGCGCGCCTCCGGGAACTGTCGGGGTTCAGGAACTCCCAGGCGGTATCATCTTCGGTGGGCTCGGGGGCGGGGGCGCAGACGTGGGTTCGGATGACGGAGACAGGGCTGACGCGCCCCCGTTTTCGATCGTGGTGGCAGCGGTGGAGGTTGTGGACATCGAAGACCCCGAAGCGGCCCACGTGGAGGTACGAGCGAGCGCTTGCCCTTTGAGAGGAGGGATAAATGGTTGCTCCAGCGCTAATGTTGGTGAAAGAGGGGTCGGTACTTTCGATTCCCCGTTGCGCTGATGGGGAAATTCGGCGACCTTGTGCAAGTCGAGCTCGTCGCGCCGGCATTGAAAGCGCCGTCTTCGCACCGTGATTGAAGGAGGCATTGTTTGTGGCGTGCCCCTATTTAGTCGTTTGTTTTCGGGCGTGCGTGTATTTTTCTTATTTCTAGCACCCTACCGTGTGCCCCTTCAATCCTCCTCTGTTCGCTCAATCCCGAACCCTCGCGACCAAATTATCCTCCAGTACGTGCTGAGAGTTTTGTACCACGAAGTGCGGGGAGCGACCGCTAATCCCGTTGCGACGTCAGCGGCGACGGCGGCAGCTACAGGGACGACAGGAAGAGACGTGAGTGCCCGCCCTACCCCAACGGATGACCCAGCGGCGACCGAACTGCTGGCGCTAGCCACGGCGGCAAGAGGGTTTCTGCAGCGTACACGCGTTATCAGGAAGAGGTTGAACAGCCTGTGCGCCCTGCATCCCCGGATGATGGGGGAGCTTTTGGAAGGGCGGAAGCTACGACCGGGAAGAGTGGAGAGCGCGGAATCCCTCAGCTTTCCGGATCCGTACGAGTTAGGAACGCTTGAGGTGAGGCCGCCGCTGCTTGTAGTATGGCGGAGCCCTCGTGGCCCTTATCGTGTCACTGTTCGTTTTCGTGAGCCTTGGATCAAAGGTACGCAGGTGGCGCGGGAAGGCCTGAACTCCGAACCGGAATATCTGCGGGAGTACTTGTCGATCGCTCGGGAGTATTTTCGCAGTTGAAATCGCGCGCCTTGTTTCGACCAACCGCGCTTTGTTGTTTCCGCTCGCCTGTAACCTATCGGCCGCTGCAGGAAAGCATTCTCCGAATACACCGCGACAAGCTCACCCCGCGTTTCAAGGCCAACACTCCGATGCGCAAGCTTTCTTCGCAGATAGAGGCCTACCTGTCGGGTGTGCTACACGTCTTGGGCGAGCTCAAAGTGAGGGTGGTTCTTTCTCGGCGATCTTATCGCCCTACTCCGCCGAGCCCGCTTTGGTCCACCAAACCCTGCTCCGCTTCGATGCACGTTGAAGAGAACCAAGCAATTAACGCAATGCAGTGCATTCGTAAACTATTTTTTCGGGCACGCAAACGTTGTACGTAGTCCCCTTTGGCCGCGGAGAAATAGTTTGTTTTGGGAACTGAGGCCTATGGGTCAGAGCGAGTATTGACGGTGACGATGACTTCGAAACCCCCCATCATAATGACGCGCCGGACGCAACTCCTACCGGCAGTGACCGGCACCGCGCATCCCTGTACCGCCATTGCATGATCCGCAATTGAAGTCCTGCACGCGCTACGGTGACCGTACCAACTATTAATACGAGTCGCTTTTGCCTCTACTGGAGCACCGGGCCTGAAATCCGTGTGGGTGTTTTACTAAGCCTCGAAGTTTACGGGGTACGCCCCTCCCCCCCCCCTTATAATCTATTGGCGCACGCTCAG
The DNA here is from genome assembly GCA_008828725.1 of Saccharina japonica. Taxonomy (NCBI): domain Eukaryota; class Phaeophyceae; order Laminariales; family Laminariaceae; genus Saccharina; species Saccharina japonica. Next base: position 96,800 of record MEHQ01003508.1, read on the forward strand.
GCGGCAGGCGACGTTGACGTACGGGCTCGTATGTGTCGCGCGCTGAACGATGCACTTTCCACCTGCGACCGGTCCGGACGCAAGAGGCGGCGGGGAGAGTTCGTCCTCGGCTTGAGGATCGAAGACTCTACCGGGGGAAGATTTAAGGGCGGCGATGACGCGCTGCTCAGGACGCAACGACGACGGTGCGGATGGTTGTGGGCTTTCGTTTTTTTTTTAGAGTTTGAAGCGGTTGGGTTAGAAAGGGTACCATGCCGGAACATCAGTTTCCACAGAAACATCTGTACCATTACTGTCCTTTTATTTATCGGAATATACTTCAGACGTTTTTGTGGAATCATCACGGTCGAATGCGTGGGCAGGTAATTTCACACACAACGGCGTCGTGGTCGCATAAGTAAGAGCCCAGGCGACGTACAGCAGTAGCACAGCCGATGCGCCGTAGTTCCCCCTTTCCCCCCCCCGTGCATGCTTGATTTGCATGAACGCCGCACATTGCATCGCATCGTGTGGGGGCCTGACAACTATTAATAGCGTTTTCGACCGGATACGTTTCAACTCCTGTCGCCGTGGCTTCCTGCTCTGGTAGCTGCAAGGGCTGCAGGCGCACGATCGCTGCGGAGTTCCTGGGAATGAAGAAGGACTATTTTCCGTGCCGTTTCTCCGATGCTCTTCTATGCAGAAGGTGCGTTCGCAGCGCTTCATGGTAACTGAAATAATCCCAGCCCCCCTACCTACCCCCCTGCGCGTGCGTAGAGAGAACAGCTGGTTTTCCGCAGAATTCTCCGCCGTTCTCGCGTGTCATTCTCACTGGTCGAGGTGCCGCGTGTCGAAGGAAGTAACGGATGGCACATTTTTCCGCTAGCCTTCGGCCATGCAGCGCTCATAGTACGGAGAGGACTTCAAATATTTCACCAGTGACCTAAGGCAACCCAACGCTCATATTAATAGTGCGAAGACGATGTGCATGCTGAAATTTAGCTCTACAGACTACAGAGTAGGGGTTTCCGGCACGGTAACAAGGCCGACTCTTCCTCCTTACGCCATCTGTTGCTCGCTTCTTCGCCCCGTCGCTGTGCTTGCTGTTGGGGGCTGGCGCGGCCATCGCCTTCTCCGTCGTCTGCTGCAGCCTCTGCCACAACGAAGATCGGCGAGTAATCCCCCACAGGGTTGTGCACCACTGGGACTTCACCCCTCACAGGGTTTGCAAGGATTCGGCAGCATTCTTAGACGCGACACATTTTCTCCCTGTCATCGACTTGCCGGCGGAGTCCCCGCGGCTGTTCTTGGCGCAGCAGGTTTGTTCACGGCGGTTCCTCGGAGGGAAGGCAGGAAGATAGGGCCTGCGATGTCGTGCAACGCGGCCCGTGCTGCTGTGCCGCTTGCGGTGCGGCGATAATACCGTGTCGCCGGACGTTGTGGGGTTTGTTTTGCGTGGCTGTAAGCGACACACGGGGTAGAATCCTGTAAAGACTTCGTTCCTCGTTTTTAACGGAACATGAGATCTGACTCAGAGTGACAGGCTAAGACGACTCGCGTCCCGCAGTTGTCATGTTTTTGGATCATTATGTACCGGTGTATTATCTAAAACCCCACAGGTGTGCCGTGAAGTAAGCGTTCGGCGTAGTCGCGGCGTTGAGTAAATATGAACCCTAGGCCTCGACGAACCCCTCGGGAGAAAACAGCGCTCTCCGCGCACTTCGTGCCTGCCATCGCAGCACGCGGGCGTCGTTGCCACACATCCGTTTCTCTCGTACTTCGTGCGAAATTGCACACGAGCGTACAGCCGCGGCGGGGCGTTGATATTGGGATACATCGAGCTTAAGAGGGGCGTCCTCGGTTTGTTTCCACTATCTATGGCGGGCTTACACGTCGCTGTGTCGCACCGTTCATGTTTTGTTTGCTCTCGGACCCTGCGCAGCCCCTTCGCGTGGTACGGTCACGGAGAAAACAGCTGCACTCCCTGCGCCGCGCAGTCCTTTTCCACTCCGAAGGCCAGTGCGTATCGGGTGCACGGGTCTTTGGCAACTCAATGGACAGCAGGTGGGCGTTCGTTTTTTTCCCGGCCGGCGTGAGTCTCTCTAACAATCGCCTGGGCACCTTGTGTCCCCCCCAAAGCAGGGTATTGTGGATGCAAACGGTCTTGATGTTTATCGGTCGGTCTAAGCTGACCGTGTTAAACTTGACGACGATCGCATCACTCTTCACGACTGTACACGCCGCTTCCTCGTTCAGCTTGCCCGGGCGATCACGATGGACGATCCTTAACCACTGACCCGGCGCTTTAAAGCAGTGCGTGGGGCGAGTGTGGTAGAACTCTCAGGAAGACAGACGGAACCGTCAAACGTCCAAATCGGGTAAAATGTAACGCCCGCGCCCCGTTGGCGCCAACCCGAACACCACCGAACGTTCTGCCGGCGGTGTACCTCACAGGACGCACTTGGCTGTCAACCCCGACTTGTACTCTATGGACGACCTGACGGGAGTAAAGGCGGGCAGCTTGCTGGACTTCCTCGAAGAGGTATACCTTATTGTATTAACTCGCCCTTTCGCGTGACCCCCAAGTCTTCGATTGTTCCGTTTTGTGTCGTGAGTTGGTGCTGGGAATAGAAGATTCGGGACATTTCTGTAGTTTTGCTAACGGACGTCACACGAGCCTGCATTGCATGTTCCACCGCGTCAATTGCGTGGCCTGAACGTGCCCGCCCCGTTTGCTTTCGCCAGGCGTCGCTCGCCCGTGGCTGTTAGATGAAGACGGCGTTCAGTTTTCCGCGACGGCAATCGGATATTGGTGTGGTGTCACAAGTTTTGGAGATTTCGGACCAAAAGGGTGCCAACTGGCCGTGGCCGAGCAGGACTTATTTGTAACCCGACGCACGCCCGTCCCATGCCCGTTCCTCGGACGTGTCTTTTCCGGCCGTCCGCGTGCTGCAGGCTTGTGAGGCCTTGACTGCGCACGTGATGGACGAGTGCGAGACGTGCGAGGCTCGAAACGCACGCATGTGCGGCGTTTGCGGCGTCGGTGACCCCGTGTTCGCGTTTCAGGTGCGGTATGCGGTAACGAAGCGACGTCGGCTGCTACTCGGTCGGCGCGCCCAGCGTGTCCTTACCCGAGCGAGGTACCGAGGTGGCCCCGATTTTGCGGGTCTATGGCACTGGAGAGTACCTCCACCTCGAAGTTCTGGCGCGAGAATATGATCGCCCTTGTGTGTCCTCGGGAAAAGTCGTGTTGTGCGTCTCGAAATGGTATGGGTACACCGTGTGTCTTGTGAATAACATTCATGACACTCGCTTGTTGTTCCAACGTGGCTCTACGCTTGCTAAAGCTGTGTTTCCCAATCTATAGACATCAGTACGCTTTCTTTGCACGGCCTCTGATACCTCACCGCTTGCGTTAATCGAATGGTCGCTTCAGATCGGGACGGTGGCGCGCTGCCCCAGCTGCAGTGGCTTATTCCACACCAAGTGCATTCGAGGGTCAAAGCGCTCGAAGTGGTGGGTGGACGAGGCCGACGACATGTTCGTGTGCCCGCAGGTGGGTGTGTTGGGTGTGTACTGGTCCGAGGAGATCCCGGTATATGTTGCTGTCGACCCGGCATGTCTGCTGCGCACTGCACATTTTTCTTCTCGCGATTGTGGTATTTTGTGTTGTCCACCACCAAACGTTGGCGCCCCACTGGTTATCATTTCATAACCCCCCCCCCTAAAAATGCGAGGGTCTATGGTCATACGACTACGGCCGTGCACGATATGAGTACACCCCCTAAACATGGTTTCCTCCTCAGGGGCGCCCGTTTTTTTGTAAGACACGCTGCAGATTTGTTTTCGCTAGGCAGGGGGTGGGGGGTACTCTAAAACCAAGTGAGAATGAAGATGAAAAAAATGCAATTTTCACATTTCGTCCTCAATCACAACGCTTTCCATTCTAACCTCGTGAGGTGTGATGTGTTGTCGTCTCCTTTTCACGGGTGCCCCTGCCCTCCCCGCCAGTGTTTGGCTTTCGCCTACTGTATTCTAACGGCACATTTGCGGCCCCCTTTCCGGTCGTTCGTCTCTATCCTCTTTTTCAGTGCAACGCGGTGGCCCCCATGTCGGACGTGATGGGAGAGTGATGGCCGTGTTTGCGGAGATAATATGTTGGCCGCTGTGAACGCCGTCGTCATGGCTGCAGGATGAAGAAGCCCTCGGAATTTCTCTTCTGGCAGCTAATTAGCCCCAGAGCAATCTTTGTTTAACACATGGTACTGGTGATAGTGTTCTCTCTGCCGCCAATCGCTCGCTCTCGTGGATGGCCAGTTCGCCCAGATAGCGCCACGGGTATCGTGACAGCATGGCGTACTTCTGCCATTCACGCCTCGACCCCATTTGCGAAACGAAACGAAACGATGCGCGTGAAATCGAATGGTCTTGACGCGTTTCGGGGGATAAGCGAGAACCGCCCGTATCGTGAAACATCTATCGGCGAGGAAGAGGCACATCACCCGATGCACTTAACAAGGTAGATGCTCTCGAGCATTACACAGGCAGCTCGTGTACCAAGTCAAACATAGGGTCTTTCGGAACAGGTCTGCTTAACAGGCACGACCTAGGAAAGTTCTATTTAAACGAAGGACCGTGTCTGTGGTGTTAATATGCTTGTCGCCAGAGGTCGGCATGAGATCGCGTAGATACCTCCCCATTTCTACAAGCGCCGCTTAGAGCTGTGCGCTGTAAACGTCAGCCCACGCGACCCATACCGCATTCTTACTCCAGCAGTCCATCCCACCAAACCAGGCCCTACCTACGGGCAAGAACGGCAACCAGAACTGCGGTTGCCACTGTGCACGCTAACACGGGGCAGCCGTTCGAAGTAGACGCTGCTCGCCTCAAAAGTAGCAAACGCCCACGATGCCAAGCGACAAACACCTCTGGGACAAAAAAAGAAATGCAATACGTAGTACGGATGGATATCATAGAGTAGAGGCTACGCATACATGACATCGGTTCGAAGGAGGTACTTCACGCCGGAAGTTACAGCGGCCCCCTCGTGCAGAAGACACTGTCGTCCGTGTCCGTGAATCAGGCATGCTCCCTGCACCGGCGAGAACGATGCCGCGACTTTTCCCCCGTAATTGCCCTGCTCGAGAACGACATAAACGTGTAACGCGCAGTAGGTGTGGGGCGCCGGAGCACGCAAAGTCAAAGCACACATTAGGTCGAGAGAACGCGCGCCGTCCCAGATGGGCCGGGCGAACGTAGAGCACTACGGCAAGTACCTACGTAGGCAACTTATAGCTCATGCACATCGATCCGCCGAGAGATGTCCCGATGCAATTCAACTGTAGTGGCAGGTGTTTATATCTATATGTTTGTAGTAAAATGATACAGCGGCAGCGCCGTCATCACCCCGAGGACGCACACTTCCAAGGGCGCCATCCAGGGACACAGGGTGTGGGGTCGGATGCTGTGCGGCAGCCGGTACCATGCCAAGATATACCAGTATCTACAGTAAGTTGTGTGTCTGGTCAACAGGTACAACATTGTCCAATTTCACGGATGCAGACGCTAAACCATCTCGTGCAATCGTTGGTTGCGGCATATCCACCTGACATATATCTGCCATATATTAGAACTGACTATTTGTCCTAGAGGATGTTTTTTCTTCGAGCCACCTGCCTTCCAACGCTAGCGGGTAGTTGCTAATGAAATGATAACCAACAGGTTCACGCGACGTACACGCACCACGGTACATTTGGGAGCTACAGTAGCTCGCGCTTCGACGACCGCAACCACAATCTCACGCTTCGTGTAAGTGACCCAAAATTTGTCGAGCTTGGAAACGGAAGTTTAGGTTGTAATTTCACGCGTAGTATTGCCATATTGTCAACACAAGTTGTCGCGAGTCCAAGTAAAATGCCCTCTTACCTTGTAGAACACAGTTTCTCCTCCTCGAAGCATTTCTTCCCCCATCTCCGCTTCCGCTCCTGACCCTCCAGAACCCCGGTCCCCTCCCGATAATGCTCCTGCGCCCCCGTTCAAGTAAATCAGGACCGTCCACTGGCTGATGTTGCCATGCTCGTCCTCCACGCTCTCGTCCACGTGTTTTCCGAAGCGCTGCCCGGCGGCGTATCGATAGACGCGAATATTTGCGTTGCATGCCACCGCTTTCCTGCACCCATGTGCCCAATATCACGGAGGCAGCGGGCCCGATACGTTCAGCCCCCGGACAAGAGTAAAGCGTCCTACACAATCAAGCAGCACGGCACATTACAAGCGTGCCCACGCTGTGCCTGCACCACGCTGTACTATACTAGTCATTTCCCGTCGATAGAGCATGCCTGGTCAATCATCACGACATCCATTTTTTCAACAAGGTAAAGGTTGTCTGTGTATCGGCAAGCGACTCCATAAAAAAGGCGAAAACGACGCCTCGTGCGCGGTCTCGCACCCCACCAAACGGGGGTGCATCAAAGCGCGGTCGGCTTAGTGCCCAGGGACGGCAAACGCATAAGCAACGCGACACAGGACGACTTGTTCGCAGCTGTGACGAGTTGTGCCGTACCTTCCCGCCATCTCGGCCGGCACGAAGGACCCGACTCTCGCGAACAGGGCTTCGGCCACTTGAGGGCTGTGCAGGGTTATCCTCCCGTTGTCGCGATGGGCCATTTCTGATGTCTGCTTGTGAAAGCTCCGCTCGAAGCCCTGCCCTTCGCCGTAGTTTATCCACGCCGCGCACTCGCTTGCGCTCAGCAGGCTGTCAATGCTGCCGGGTAACGAGCAAATACACATCACACGAAAGACCGCGGTAGAAAAACAGGAGAGGCGTCTTTGATTGGTCGAACCAAGCTTGCCCGCTAGCGCACCATTGCTGCGGTACCAGCGTTGATCCCTTTTGTTTGTAGATCAAGGGCCAACATATGTACGTGCCTACTTTGCAGGAAGACGACCTTCTTTCGGTACGGCGCGCCCGGCGATAAAATTATGAAGAGGTTTAAGTACTGATGGAGGCATGTACATACATCGTGCTTCTTCTCATCGCGCCTGAAGTTGCTGCTGCTCAGAGAGGGAAACTCGGAAAAATCGCCTTGCAAGTTGCAGGAAGCAGTATGGCTGGTTTTTAGTCATGGGTCCACCACCAGTTACCATCACTACTGAGCTCCTTGACCCTACCTACAGTAGAGGTCTATATATATAAGTGTAAGTACATTATAGCTCAGTATCACAGGGCCGTAGAGAAAAAGAGGAGTTCGACGGTCGAGCCGCGAAGACATGCTCTACTTATATCATACCAGGTAACACTTGTAACTATGTACTATTAATGACTAATAACTACCTTGTTCTTCCGGCCTTCTCTCGGATAACTGCTATTGTAACAGCGCTGATGGCTCTACGCTACGAATGAGTTATCATGTCTCTTTCAGAGCTGAGTTCTGCCTTAACTTCACTTGTGCTATACCAGGCACTAATCCCTGTATACCTCGCATGTACCAAGTAATACGCCTGCAAAAGCTCTACGTACGATCCCTCGTTGAAGGACGAAGAGGCAACGCGAACAAAGCGTGAGATACTACTGTACGAGCACTACACTGATGTTTGCTGTACTTACAAGCAGTACTATACGTATCACACGCGTAGAAGCTGCAAGCAACACAAGCAACTACGCCGACTCTGCATGAGCACCACTGCTGAGTATCAAGTACGCTTTTTCTCTAGGTAAGTGCATAATGAATGAAGTACAGCAGTACATGGCCGGGGAAACGGCTCAACGGCTCCGAGAGAAACAATGATAACGGGGTTGGGGTTTGCACGCACGCCGCCGCGGCCACGACTAACGGCACAGAGGGGAATTCTCCGCACATGAAGTATGCACACACATGCACTCGTCGGAAGTCGGAAGTAGTCAGCGCGAGGGAGGTCATCAGTCAGCGACAGGGCATTTTAGGACCACGAGGTATTATACCAGCGTGCGCACATCGTCGGCCCGCAACTCGTCAACGGAACTGCAGCTCGATTTTCCGCCGGTGTGGCATACACCTACGTACTGCCAGGTATGTCGCCCTCGTCTGTATTTGCCACGCTGCTGCTGTACCACACCCAACAAGAGAAACGTGGCTGTACCCAAGGTAACCCTACTGCTGTGGTGTTTCACTTGGGCATTCTTCTATCTACGAGGCCTAAAAAAGAAGGAAAACGCCCGTCATCTCGACAGCACAGCAGCAGCAGTAGTAGTCAACAACACACACCTGAAAATGGTTTCTTGATACACGCGCTTCGACACCAGGTCCAGCTCTAATCTCTTACGATTCCCATCCGACCGAGGAGGTGGCAACACCGGCGGTCCCACCGCTCGGCAAGCGTGGATTGTATCACACTTCGGCTTCGCAGAAGCACCAGCAGCAGCTGATGATCGTCGGCGTGAAGTGTCCGCTACGTTTGAGGCGACTGCTGGTGACGGGCGCTTTCCTTTTTTCGTCATATTTAGTCGTCGCGACGATAACGGAACCTTTGGCGTGGGCGTGGAAGTGAGGGTTGCTATATCGTAGTTTGTATCTCCTGTGGTGACTGCTGACTTCAACACGCGACACACAGCGCACAGCGCAACTCAGCACACTGCGCACACTGCACAATGGTTGAGGTTCAATTTGTGTGGAACGTTTTTCACCCCCTTGATAGGTTCGCCTCCTAATCTATATGCGCAGGATCACCAACGTCGACCGACCCTCTCACCTTTCTTTCGATTCGTCAGACAGCAGTTTGACTCTGTTGTAGTTCAAATTTGCAATTAAGTAGCTGTTTGGATGCTCCTCCCACGGCTTGGCCTGATCGGGAGCTTCGTGTTCCACGGTGCCGCGTCTAAAAGGGCGTGTCCAGGCTTTCGAAGTGCTCTGAGTGCGTCGTCGTTGCTGCGGTTGCGAACTACACGCGCGTACAACGTTGCCCTGTCCCGCAAGATGTCGAGCACAGAGCACCAGGAGAGAGAGGAGAAGACGCACACCAAGGTTGTGGGAGGCGTGCGGGAGCTTTGTGATAGGTACGACGGCTTCATCCTCGACCAGTTCGGTGTGCTACACGGTGAGTGACGTTGTCGTGTTGGTGAGAGCATCTTGGTGCTTTCCAGTTTTCTGCAAGAAGACATCATCAGTGACAAAGTCAAATCCCAGCAGGTACGACAAGAGGTACGAAGTACGTATCGTACACGAACCAAACCACAAACCACGCCCTGCTTCAAGAAAGATCTGCAGATAGATCTGGGAGATCTTGATATCTTGCCTCTTGCTCGATGCGTGTTCTCCTATGCCGGTACTCCGTCCAAATTCCTGCACCATACCATGAAACACCCACTCCTGCTTCAAGACACATCCGCAGCTACTCTGTGTACAGTAGATGTTGAGATCTCGCCTCCCATGTTCTCCAATGCCGGTACTCCAAATGTCAACGGAAAGAGGACGCCAACGACAGAGTGGGCAGACTGCGGTGGTAGTGAGTACTTTGTACCGGTAAATGAGTACTGCTGTACGAGCGTACAGATACGAGTAGTTACTATTAGTATTAGTTGGGAACGCAGTACGGCAGCAGTACTCATACGTAGAATCTCTCGTTTGTTATACGTACTTGTATGAAGGACTTTTTTGTTGTCTCTACTGTCGCTACGTATAATAATTCGCTCGCGTCTTTTCTACCTGCTATATACTGCCTGCTACGTGCGTATCTATACGCTCTGCTCCTGTACGATGACTTTGATCATATTTCCGAGGAATCATTACGTACGTACTGCTGTGCATGCGTTGTAAAGTACGCGTAGTGGCATGCTGTAGTTCGATAAATGCGAACGAAGGGCAAAAGGGGGGAGTTACGAGTGCCTCCTTGCATTGCACAGGCGCACTGCTCTCCATGCACCATATCGTGTCCAAACCCATCCCCGCCGTTGACTCAGAGCCTAACGCCGGTCTTGTTGGCCCTCTACCGATCGGCTCTCGAAGATGGCAGAGACGCCTTGCCCGGGGCCGTGGAGTGCTTGGAGGAGTTGCGCAGGCAGGGGAAGCGGCTGGTGGTTCTGAGCAATACGTCTAAGAGGGAGGCATTCACGATGGACAGGCTCCCCACGTTTGGCTTTCGACGAGATTTATTCGACGGCGGGGTCACCTCCGGAGAGGTGCGATTGACCAAAGCCCGCTGCTGCTGAAACAGCTGGAATGCCATGTGTACAGCGATACTGTAGCTGTGTGCAATTTTTGTACCACAGCTGGCATCTCGTTTTGCTGCGCCTCGCGCGACAGGTAACGTCTGATGTACCACCTGTTCGTGCTCACTCGATGCGGATCGGGTAAAACCATACTTTACTTGTTTTTTAGGCCCTCGAGTAGCTCCCATGCCACAGGAATACGCGCATTAGCCCTAACAATAGGATCATCCCCTCGCAATGTGGGTCGAAATTTTCCTCGGGGATGGGCCGATTATCGGGGTGCTAAAGTTGAACTTCCTCTCTCGACCCGCAAAATGCTGTGAATTATTTTGCTCGCAATGGCATCAGGAAGGCTTCCAGTATCTAGCGCGCAATGGTCTCGTCGGGGGCAAGGCCGTGCTGCTAGGGTGGAACGGCGAGGATACGGATGGATTCCTACAGGTCTGAATCTACTTGCCTTCCTGGCTCTGGGCGTATTACATACTGAACGGAGTTTTTGCTGGAAGCGATCCTAAACATATATATATATATATATATATATACCTGGTATCTGCTAGCCCGTGTGGTCTTCGTTTCAAATGCTCTCTGTCTTTCTTGCCTTTCCCGTTGCTCATCCCCTACTCATTATTTTTTGTTTCGCGTCTTAGAGGACTTGTTGTCGTGGTCACGCTGTCCTCGGCTTGCCACTTCGATATTGGTGGTTTCCTCAGCGGCGCCCCCGGTGCAAAAACCGTTACAACGTGTGTAATGCCCCCCGTCGCACTCCAACGACAGAACGAACGAGATTTAGTTATAGTAATAGTAAGAGTGGCTGTACACTGTATGGGACATACGTTTTCAGATGTTTCATAAACTGGGGTGGCATCTTTTTTTGTGGTTGCGGGATAGCGCACGCCTGGCAACCTCCCGCCAGCGGGCGTTTACGTTATTCTGGCGACAACTCTGGCGACAAGAGCTGCACTCGCTCCTTGACTACGTGTACACGCAATCACCGTCCGCGCCACCTTTGCCCCGCTGCCCCACCGTCCCACCCTCCCGTCGTCGCCAATGTTCCAATGATGTAACTGTAGGCTCTGGCCCTTGACTACTCCAGCCCACAAGAAGCGACGTTCCTGCTGTGCCATGGGCCAGACAACATCGTGGACGACACCGGTGCAACAAGGACGGGCACCCGCAATTCCGGCAGCGTTGAGCCTTACGAAGCCTTGTTTCAGGTACTACCGGCACCCCCCCCGACTCCACTGCAGTTGGACGGGCCGGCCGGCTCAGCTTGTGCACGACAAGCGTCGCATTGGACGAAGCTGAAGTGGGCCCATTTGCGCACAACCTACAGTAGAACAGTAGTGAGCGTTTGGGAGAAAATGTTGATGAGCTTAATTTCCGTCGGAACGGCCATACCAAGGCTTGGACAGGTTCGCTGTCTGTTCGGCTTCTGAACTGCTTCTTACCATACGTCCGTTCATTATAGTGTGCTCCGAGGAAACCAGAGCTTGTCATGTGCCTTGTGGTGAGTGGGCGTCGCAAATATTGTTTGCAGGTAGCAAGACCCTGACCCCGCGCGATGCGTCCGTTCGGGCGCGCCTTTCAGGTTGCGATCGACCGAGGCTTGCCCATGTACAATGTCAACCCCGACATCACGGTGAACAACCCGCAAGGAGGTCGCTGGTTCATGCCGGGCCTGCTCTCCAAGAAGTACGAAGACATGGGAGGAGTAGTGCAGTACTTTGGGAAGCCGCACAAGGTAACACCGCACCACTACAGCAGGGGTTGTTTTGCACGGAAATCCTGATATGTTGCCGAAGAAACTGTCTCGTGTGCCGTCGGGCTCTTTCTGTTGCTTCCGCACCTCGATGTGCCCGTAATATGGTACCAGGTATATGCATGGTCGGTCGGTATCTCTCAGCGGTGAGTCAGCCGCGATATCGGTCGTCAACGCCCCCTACAACCGATGTTCATACAACGAATGCTGTGGGGGGCATAGCGACACGACCAACAGCTGCGTGATGAGTACTCTTCACATCCGCAACCGCAAGAGTGTGCTGGTTGCTTTCCCTCACACCCTTCCGCCCTGATCGTCTCTTCCCGTCCGTTTAATGGCCATGTCAACCTTCGACCTCGGCGGGCGTGACTTCAGGAGCACTACGAGGCTGCCGTGGCGAAGATGGGTCTGGAGAAGGACAGAGTAGTGCATGTGCGTTGACCTCTCCCGCCTTTGCGAAGACTATCGTGTCACTAGGTCCCTCGAACGCTCGATCCTCCGTGTTCCCCCTAATAGAGCGAGTGGCTTATCGTCAGACAAAGAGGGTGGGAGAATTGCCTTGTTTTTTTTTTATTCAAGAGCAAAGTACGGCATGAGGCTCTCATGTAGAAAACACCAATTCGCGGTTGTTATTTCAACTTCCGGAGACCCTTGCGTGTTACGTCAGCGGGCGAACGTCCGCACGGAGAACCCGACCCACCTCTCGCCGCATGCAGCCTTCTGAACGCAAAGCTTGGGGAACTTGTAAGTGTGTACCCGGGCTCTTCAGTCGTTAGCTGTTTGCTGTTGGCAGGAGACCAAACCTCGACGCACGTCCCTTCCGCTCCGCCTGCGTCACCCGCGCTGCCGCCGTTCCGCGCTTTCATAGGTGGGAGACAGCTTGGCGCACGATATCGTCGGCGCTGAATCCGCTGGGATGGAGTCGCTGTTCATCGCGGGAGGCATCTGCGGCGAGGAGCTCGGTGTTGATGCTCGCGCCGGGAAGCCGCCATTTGATCTGTCGACCGAGACGCTCCAGACGTTGTTCACACAGGAGAGCGTGACTCCTACGTGGACGATGCCGCTGTTTGCATTGTGACGCGTCGGTAGTGTGGGCTTGAGTGTGAGTCGCATAGAGTTGTCGGGTTTTACTCGGAGGAACGGTACGTCGGTTTTCGTCGACGTCTAGAGTACGTTTTCTTCAGGTTACCGTGCCACACCAGGGCATTTGTCTTGTGTCAATATGATCGCCCGCATTATTTGTGCGGGTTCTCCAAGGATTTAGTGCATTCGCGCCACCTCGCGGGCTTACAGGTGAGGGTTCTTAAGTCTTGTACGGCTTAGTTCCCCGCGTCTTTGTTTCTAGAGCCACCTCGTGACTGCATGAGAAATGAAAACACGTGAACCAACACTGGACACGCGCAAAGCTACGTCGGAATATACATATTTATATCAGTAAACACTGAGGCTCTCAAGTGCCAATGCTCACCAAGCTCAGCATGTTGCAGTAGGGAGGCCTCAATAGAGCGTGCGGCATCGTGCTGTTGCTCCCCTCGTGGTTTTTGGCCATGCACGCCGCTCGCGGCTACGCAAGGGTATGTTACTATTAATAGGGCAGTTACTCATTGTTTTTACCGCACTTACGAACTTACAGAACGAGCGCGCAATTAGTTTTGTCGATTAACCGGCAGAGTAACACCAGCCGTATAATTGCACGTACGTGCTGTGGGCTGTTAGAACTGCACGTACTTTTGCACCACCTTTACCCTTGCTCCCACCTGGACCTGATCCCACCCGGATCTGATCCCATTTGGCACCCTGCTCCCACCCACAAGGTGCAGAAATATAATCAGCCCTCCGCAGGAGCCGCCGGAGGCCCACCTGGCACCTCGATCCCATTTGGTACCCATGTAGGCCATACATATCTACAACAACTCCTGCTATACATATAACCGTATTGAATGTACGTGCAGTTCGTTAGACTCGCACGTACGTGCAAGTCCTCCGGAGCCGGCAGAGTAAGCGAGCGATGTGCCTGACCACTATGTATTGCACGCATGCCTATCTGCTATCCATGAACGCGAGGCTTGGGCCTGCCGATGAAGTTGTTTTACCACTCGACGGTTGCAACCGCTTGCTCGTGCTCTTTGGTGGGGACAACAGGGGGAACATTTTCAGACAGCAGGGGGCACATGTTCAGACAGCAGGCGGCACATTTCAACGCTGCGGACAAGAGTGTTTTGCCCGCACTGCTCTGAGGTTGCACTGGCTTATTCTCGTGCCGTTTTGCGTTCCAACCACTCGACATTATCGTGCTTGGGAGCGCCTGGGCGCGCGGTACTGGTCGAACGATGGTCGAGGTTAACCTACTAACGTAACGCGGTGCCCGACAGCCCGCTTATGGATATGTAGATATGGAATATAGTTTTATTAGCGCCAAGCCCCTTGCGAGCGCAGAAGCGGCAGAATGCGTCTCACCGTCGCTTTTTTGTGGGGCGTGACTTGCCCTTTTAATCGAAACTAAAACAAAAAAAAACACAACTCCGCGCTCAATTTACACCTGGCATGGGTATACGCGATGACATGTCCTACCCTATGTACACATATCCGGGTGTCTCCGGTTGGCATTATCACACACCTCCAACTCTATTCAACCGGTGACACGGATACGTCAAGCACGCAGTCAAACGAGCGCGAGACGAAAACAAAAACGTCCCATAACAATGCCGTGTCCGCCCGTTAGGTAAGTGTTATAGATCAACAAGCTCATAACCTCAAACCGGAGATCTACCGGCTTGCGCGCACCAGGTGAAGATACAAAAGAGCGACAGAGGAACAAAAACTATTCCCGCGCCAAGTCCTCACCACTGCTCAAGACACAAGGGTCAACAAAGAACAGCGCTTCACTATGGTTCACTGCACAGGACGACAAATAGAAGATGCAACAAGTCTCCAAGCTCCCAGTCGAAACTAATAGGCTTGCTTGCACCAAGCCTGGAGCCCCGCTCAGGGCATGCGGAAGAGAAGAAATACAGGAGTAAAAACGCCGCTCCGCGTTACCTAATAGGCAAAACGCATCGACAATTAAAAACTAAGAAAACTGGTACTATACTTTCGATCGTTGCTTAGACAGAAGCGGCAGTGAGCAAGCCGACTCGTCGCACGTGCCTTGGGCTTGCACTCGGCCGGCTTGAAACATCATGGGGGCACGAGGGTAATTGTCGCCCTCCAATCGGCAAGGCCGATCAGGGCTCGTACTGCTCGAAGGGAATGGTGTCAGTGAACTCTTGCGCCTCCATGTCTGCACACGTTGCGATAAAGAGGGAGGAGGCGGGTCGGCGGGAAGCGTGACGAATGGGGGAGAAAACGAGCGAAGCATCGAGCGAAGCGTCAAGCGAAGCATCAAGCGAAGCGTCAAGCGAAGCGTCAAGCGAAGCGTCAAGCGAAGCGTCAAGCGAAGCGTCAAGCGAAGCGGAGCCTGAAGCGAATCGTCAAGCAAGGCATCAAGCGAACGAGACCTATTGAACAGTCTGGCTCCATTCAGTTCTCTGGCGACACTTAGTATTCATGCCTCGTAGACGGTTCCGTCAAGTTCCAGGCGTCGATTCTTCGAAGCTAATATTGTGAAACTAGACGTTGCACCGCGACTTTTTTCACCTGCGCCAAGCATTTCTCTCAGGGCGTGGGAAACGGGCCCTGGTTTCGTGCGGTCCCCTTTGGCGAGGTTTTTATTATCCGCACCGCCAACAGCGATGCCGTTAACCGAAACGACGGAGACCAACCCACCACCTCCCAGAATCAAGACCTCCTTCGCTTCTTCCAACTCAGAGGAGCAGATCGTGTCGAACTTGAACGAAGAGAGGAGTCCATTCTGCAAGATTGTCAAGACCCAACACAGTTTGTGGCGGTGGGTGGGTAAGGCTGCTTCGCGAGGGTTGGGCGGTGAATGACCGAGTTCAAACGGCGTTCCGCATAACTCGCTCACGTCCAAAACAGTAGTTTCCGGCCCTGCCCGAGCTGCTTGCTATTGGGCGAGTGCACCCACGCGCTCCAGCAAATCGATGCGGTCATGTATCACGGTGAAGCAGCATTCGCAACACATGCTGGCTTGCTCATACCCACCTGCACGAGTCGAGGTGCCAGCGCGAAGGCGCGCAAGGTAGTGGTGCCGGCCAGGATGGTGCCGTCGTGGTGCGGGCTCCGGAGCACGTCGTCCCGGTCGACAATCGCAACATTTCCCATGCACGTCTCCGCCACGTTACCGGCCCCGTTGACCCAGATGCCCTCCATGCCGCCATTGTCCTACACGAGCGGGCACGAATTGTGGCGTGGGGATAGGACGACTGCAGATGAGGCTGGTGTAGGCTGGTGGGGGAACTTTACGACGACAACCTCGACAAAGCAGCGCACACCCATTTCGGAAGCTTTATACGAGAGGTCGAAGAGAGCCGCCGCAGCAATGGTCAGAGCTGAAGCTCTACACAAGAGGTCGAAGGGAGCCCCAGCAATGGTCGTGGCTTTGTTCATACGTCAAGCTGAAGCGATTGATCACCAAGCAAGGCCGAGAGATCAAACACGCGAAAACCGACAAAAAAAACGCAGATGCGAGAAGCGGAAGGGGTGTTCACCTCCGACTCCATGGCTGTGAGCGCGTTGAGAAGGTAATTGTTCGTCTTGCAGGAGGCCATCAAGCTGGTCTTGAGAGGAACTCCCACGACCCATTCATCAATGCCCTCCGTCGGGTATCCGGGGAAATCCATCACCACGACGTAAAACGTCGCTCCTCCGCAACCTCGCGGGGAAACCATGAAGTCACCCCTGGAAGGCCGCAAAGAGCACCGGGAGCAGAGCGAGATGTGGAGTGGAGGGTGGGACAACATTAAATACCACAGCAGTTGCAAGCCATATGAATAACTAGCAAATTGAGATAGCTCATCGTGCGTGGGCAATGACAAGATCACAAGCGAGCTGTATACGAGGTATGGTACGTGTTTAAAGAGTCGCACGTGTGGCATTGACCAGTGGAGATGATACGCAGGTTTGCTGATTCTTGGCAGACAACTTCCGGTTAATTGCAATAAGGTGATGATTGTTGTATGCTGTATGTTCTCGAGGGCTCCATAGAGGTCGATATTCACATTCTCCGATCACCGATCACCCGTCTTACCAAGATCAGCCTTTTTTACAAGTTCATGAAGATTGTACCTTCTGTGCACTTGTTTAGGCTTCGTCCAGAACTTGTTTGGGTTTTTTTCCAGAAATCAATCGTGCACCGGCGCGCTGCCGCTTCGTCACACGTTTATGTACGGTATATAATCTATATTTTATTATACCGTCCTCGCGTGCTCGCTTGCCTTAGCTACATCGACAGCATTCATTCGCTGTGCTTAAAGTCGGATATCTCACTGGTTTGCACGCCCTGTGCCTTGTTAACAACATTTGCACCAGGTAACTACCGTAGTTGCCTTGCTTATCGCATACACTCGTCGACGATACACTCGTCCTGCCGGGAGAGTACACCCCATCACGACAACAAGCAACCGAGACAAACGCTTGACGTTCACACTACAAGAGAGCCATTTTGACCATCGTCAAGTTCTGCCACGCGAAAAAGCCACACGAAAGCCAATAGTGCACTCACCGCTAGAACGAAGCAATGCACTCTGTACGAACATTCAACCGTTCGAGATCCACGAAGCGAGCTCTATACTACCCACTTGAACTGCCATTTTTATAGTTTCGATTTTTGCAGGGATGCCGCCGACTCGCCTTCCCGCACTGAGCCAGTATTTTGCGAAAGCGTCGCCTTTTTTGCGGCCTCCGGCCGCTATGGTGGCGAGGATAATGTCTCGAAGGGATTCCTTGGTGGTGTCGTGCTCGATGCGCGCGGTGGTAGCGCTCTTCAGCAGGCGATCAAGGTGAAAGTCGAGACCATAAGCACGGTCGTTGTGGACGTTGCACGTGTCGAACACTAGGGTTTCGAGGGGGGTTACGCAAGCATGCACGCGGAAGCGAGATATGTGAAGAAAAGGGGCAGTCTTAACTTTACTGTTGCAGAGCAACAATTGGATCAGAAAATTGAGACCCGCGACATATTTAGACTCTGGGAAAATATAATACATAACAGGTGTGAACACGTATGACAGCTGACAATTGAATAAAAACGAAGCGAACGAAGCGAACGAATCATGTCAGTCACTCAAAATGGCGACGTGTGTGCTGAAACGGACATGTTCAGGGTATTACACTGGTACGTTTGAAAACTTCGATTACGTCCTACTACAAGGGGAACAAAACAGTAAAATATGATACATCAAAATGGGTGGTGTCGTCTTCAACACGAAGTCTATGATATGTAAAGGTGCACATGAAATGCCCGCGATCGCGCCGCTGCCGGCGGTGCGACTTTCGTTACCAAGAAAGTACAGGGACAGCTGTCGACGCCAGCTGAAAAAGTAAGTTTGGCCGCCCGCCAGGGGTTCAAGAGAAGATCCCGCCAGCCGCCCAAAGAGAATCGTCTCGTTCGAAGGTCAACGCGTCGCAGATCCAAGTCATCGTGAGTCGTCATAAACACCCACAAAGTCGGGTAAAAATATACTGCAGTGGCTGTGCATGGAGCGTGAAGCTCTCAACGCTCCCTCCTGCAACACGGTTCCCGCCCATAACGTCGAGGCGCTTGTCGCAAAAGGCCCAACAGCGGCAGAAGCATCGCATTTTATCCTTGCTTCTCCCCGATTACGGCACAAAGGGGTGGTGTGCAATTGGTGGTGTGGGCTCCACAGTCCAGATCATCGAGATGCTGCCGCCGCGTGCGACGCAAAATAAAACATGGCGCTTACAGCAGCACTACGACCCATGTTATTTAGACAAAAAATGTTATTCCATATGCTCTTTATGCTGCTGCTTTTGTTTGCTGATGATGATGATGATAATCACCTACCTGCGTGCCCTCGGTGCACCATGTGGTCGTCGATGGGAAGGGTCATGAGCGCGGAGTCCGTCACGATTCCTTTAGTCAACGAGCTGTAAAACGACCTCCATTGAGAAGCCTGTGCGGGGAGAGCTGCCCGGAGATTGGCGATATACTCATCCTGTCAGGGTCAAGGCCAGCACAATGGTCACGTGGCATTCGGGCAGCCCTATGTGGTGGCCCTGTTGTTTGAAGTTATATGATACGTACACACTGCTGTCAAGTCTGCCGCTCTCTTTCCTGTACCTGGTTAATTGTTCGATTTGGCCTCATATATTCGTGAACTTCGAAGGGGATAAAACGAGGGTCGTACATACTTACCTGTATGAAGCTGTGTGTACGAGTATGTACGATATTTCCATACACTACAGCCAGTAGAGTACGTACTCGTAGTATTAATAGTACGGGCTGCTCCTACAGGACCATTTGCGACCAAACGAGCCGGAAGCTTGGTTGGATGGAAGCAGGTGATGCCAGGTATGACCATAATCGTACGAGTACAAGACGAATACGAGTACAGCAGTACCTCTTCTGAGCAACACGACGACAGCACAGCAGACAGCACCGCATCATTTTTAGGTTGTCGAGTGCTCTTCAAAAACGTCAACTTCAAACATATCCAATCCACCTGTGTGCACGGATCATTTTTCAAACAGAAGGGCGTAAAAAAAACTCACCTGTTGCAGAACCGGAAGCTTCGTTACCTTCCTGGCAGCCGGCACCGTTGACTCCATGTATTCAGGCGTCGTGCCTCCTAGCTTTCGTGCACTAGAAGGTGCTAGAATATCTGCACCAGTCGGCTGTAGTAGTCAAGGTTGTAACACACACAGCAAGCAGGCAGTAGTGCGCACATGTTCAAAACTCTCTCTCGTCTGTCCCCGGATACAAAAAGACAACAAAAAAAGTTGAAACCTCCGCGGTACCGAGAACGCGAATCGCGACAACCGACACCGCTCTCAGTATCAAGCACCAGAGGGCTGACTTGAGCTCGCGCTAGGTCGTGGCAAGCAAAGCTGGGAGATCGGAGACGCTGAGCAGGGTTGGCGTTACTGGGGCGAGAAAACTAAAACGACGGCCGCAGCATGGACGGATGCGACCAGCGAGCTATTTGAACGGTGTCTTGTCATTTTTGACCGTTTTCGCTTTTCGATCGCTCAGGGTACCCAAACTGCAGAAGGCGCTGATGTGACACAAGGCTGACTTTCAGGCCGAGGCAAGCGCTCCACTTGTTGAGCTTAAGACAGAATGGAACGGTATCGGGTGGACAAGGTGGTAGGGCAGGGGAGCTTTGGCCAAGCCATCCTCTGCGCCAGAATCAGAGATGGAAAGGTGAGCCGAAATCTCCACGAGATGGTCTCACAGGGAAAACACCGTCGTCGCAGAACAAGACACACCCCCCCCTTTTGATACTATCATGCGTAAGACTGACTGCCTGTTCGTGTCTTACCCTGTGAGCAAACCTCTTTTTCCTTTCTAAAAAGCAAGCGCTTGAGCTCGAGAGAGTAAGTAATCGCACCGGAAGTCTACGAGAGCTCTGGAGCTATCCCGATAAACTGAAAAATTATCACACTTTCGTGAGAGGACCGAGAACAACTTTAAAATCAAGTGGATAAATGAGCCGGCACGTCAAGCTCAACGATCTACGAATATGTACGACCCGACCGGTACATGCTGCACTCTGCACCTTTACTTGCAGCCTTTTTGTCCTGCACGCAGGCGCAGGCAGCAATTGCTGCAGATGTGGACGTGCATACGTGCATGATCTGGGGAATTTTACCATGCGCCCGTTGCAACATTAATGTCCCTATACGGAAAAATGCTTATTATGATACGGCCCCAACGAGAGTCGAGCGTATTGCGATTCATTAGCGATTAGACGATGGGCGCGCGGGGCACGTTTCTGCTATGAATACGTACCGGTACCTATTTACCAGGTACCAGTATACGAAGCAGGGCCTGGGACGAGTGATAGAGCTACGTACAGTATTACGTGCGTAGAGCTTATACTGAACGGAGGTATAATAGCTTCGGCCACCGGTTTCTGCAGGCGACGAGTATGATAATAACATGTTGTGCAAACGACTCGAATACGACGACGCGTTTACTTGTACAATACCGCATGTATGTGGTACATATCATACATCTTGTATTCCATACGAATACAATACTGCCTGTACCAGGTACTGCCCATGAAAACGTACACGACCTGGTATCATGTACGGCGTACCTGGTAATGTATATACAAGGTTGTTTTCTGTAGGGCACATGCAGAACCATACCCGGGGAATTTCGCGGGTATTACCCGTACCCGGAGCTCCTGTGAGTTATGTACGGCATTCATACACGTACTCGAAAATTCTGTAAGTTTTTTATGGTATTCATACCCGTACCCGTACCCGAAACTTTTGTGAGTTCTGTATGCCCGTGCCACAATACCCGGAGTACGGGTACAACATTCGTATACGTACCCGGAACTTCTGTGAGTTCGGTAAGACATCAATATACCCGTACCTGGAACTTCTGTGAGTTATGCAGTAATTTTTTACTCGTACCCGGAACTTATGTGAGTTCTGTAAGACTTCCATACCCGTACCCGTACCCAGAATTTCTGTAAGTTCTGTAAGACTGTGGCGCAATACCCGGGGTACGGGTATACCTTTGGCACAATGCCCAAGGGGGCGGCACGTGTTCGGGTTTAACCCAGTTCCCGGGTATGTTATGCATTATGACGTCAGTCTCGTCAGGCACTTAACGAACACGAATCTACACAAATAAGCACACAAACCCCCTCACCGTCCGTCGGCTGTCGTGTATTTTTGCTGCGTGAAATCACACGGCATCTCTCGAACAGAAGCAGAGGGGTTCGGGTTTCCATTCAAAGACTAAAAGTGTTTCATGCGTAAAGCTGTCAGTTTTGTGTTGTGCGACAACGCCACACAGCACACAGCACACCACCTGCCTGCTGCTGCTGCTGATGCATTGGTGGAGGTCGGTTCCAAGAAAGCCTATCCGCTACTTCTTATCATATCTCCGCCAGAGTAGTAGGCCTTGCACGGCTCCTGCTGTGCTACTGCTGCTGCGGCTCTACTGCTGCTGCTGCTGTTGCCGATATTTATGGATAGTCGCTTGTGCTGTGTGAGGCCTTGTGGGTCGTGTACGGAGTTTTTGGTTTGCTTAAAAATGCAGTTTTTGATGAGAAGTTTAAGTTTTCACCGTCCACACGGACGAAAACATAAAAATCCTCATTACTTCCACTCTTCTACTGTAGTATAGGATTTAGTGTAGCGCTCGCCGCTGAGCACAATTTTTTCTTAGCGTCCCCCAAAAAATGAGATTTAATGCTCTTATTTAGTTATTTCGTACTCGTGGGCCTTTACTACTATAAAACTGTATAACACATTGCATTGTACATGCCAGGTATCAGGTACAGCAGTCACCAGTCAGCAGTAGTATTATTAGTACTTTTGCAAGGATATATTCTGTAGGGCACGTACAGAACCATACCCGAGGTATTTTCCCGGGTGTTACGCGTACTGTACTCGGAACTTCTGTGAGTTGCGCACGACATTCATACCCGTACCCGAAAGTTCTGTAAGTTATGTACGCCCGTGCCACAATACCCGCGGTACGGGTACAACATTCGTATACCGACCCGGAACTGCTGTGAGTTCTGTACATTCATACCCGTACGCGGAACTTCTGTGAGTTGTGTACGACATGCATACCCAGACCGGGAAGTTGTGTGATGTATGTACAACATTCATACCCGTACCCCGAACTTCTGTAAGTTATTTACGCCCGTGCCACAATACCCGGGATGCGGGTACAACATAGCATTCGTATACCTTCCCGGCAGAAGCTATGTACGACATTCACACTCGTACCTGGAACTGCTGTGAGTTTTGTAAGACTTCCATACCCGTACTCGTAACCGGAAACTCTGTGAGTTTTGTAAGACTTCCATTCCCATACCCTAAATCCACAAACTCTGCAGAACATAGCCTTGATGTAGTGTGTACTGCTGTACGGCGTGGGCACCCCGTCGCTGGAGGTCCGCTCCGCGAAATGCCTTTGGTTGCAGCAGTACTGCTGTATGCCTTGTACAGGATAGTCGCTCCAGTCGATAGAGCTACAACTGCTACATTACTCCTACAATCACCATCATCAGAGCTCTGTGACAACTTTTGCATTTGCTCCTGCTGCTGTTACAGTAGGCTCAGCTAGGGTTCGACGCCTACCTGTAGTTCCCCGTCGTTTGGTGTTTCTCTCTATTTTGTCAGACCATCACCTCTTTTGTATGCGCCCTCCTTTCAAACCCGCCGCAGGCGTGCATTGTCAAGCAGGTTGACACGTCCAAGCTTCCTTCCAAGGCTCGCCGAGAGGTGTGTGTTCGCCGTCAGGATGCAATTATTGTGCACTCCCCATCTTGTGTCGGAAAAGAGACTGCTAGTATATTAGGAGCAGTTTCAAGGGGGTGGACTGCCGAAACACTATATAGGGTTGACGGGCGAGACCCGGCGACTTAGCGTCTTTCTTACGAGAAAGGGAGCCAAGCGAAACATACTGCCAAGGGCACCGACTGCCGTATTGGCAAGTAACGTAACGGACTCGCCAAAACTAAGGCGTGCACGCAGTCAACCCGCCCCGTCCCGTCCCGTCCAACAACAACGACCGCCCCCGCACGGCTCCCTCCGAAAACTTTTCGTACCACTTTTCCAGGCAAGCAAAGAGGCGACCCTGCTGGCGAAGCTGTCCCACCCGAATATCGTGGGCTTTTGGGAGAGCTTTTTGCACGGGCCGTCTCGAAACGTGCTGTGCATCGTCATGGACTACGCAGACGGTGGTGACCTCAGCACTTGCCTCAAAAGGCGAAATGGCCGCTTGCTGGAAGAGGAAGTTATTCTTGACTGGTGAGACTCTGCTGTAGAACCGAGGAAATTACGACTGTATAGGAAGGAGAGCAAGGGCGGGCTTCGCCGTTGCCAGGGTTGGGAAGGGACGCGAGGGAGGATGGGTGGGGGGGGGTGGGGGGGGTTGGTTCATGAAAACGTTTAGGGTGTGTGTACGTGACAGATTTGGAAGTTAATTTCGTGTAAACTTTGCTTGCGTCTTTGAGCAAGGAAACGCTCCCCGAGGCACGACGATGGTTTCGATCCACAAAGCTGGGACTGACCGTAGGTTATTGGGCGAGCACACCGCATGACTCGACCGCTGTAGCGACCAGCTCGCCATTCGTTCGGCGATGGCTTTGCCACAATTTGCCGAGTCATCAGCCCGGCTTGAAAGTTCTCGTCTTGCAGCTCCCACCACAAGTCTACAATTTGCTCTTTTCTACCTGGGCCCGAACCTCTTGCGCTCTTGCTCTGGACGACAGGTTCGTGCAGACGACGCTGGCCCTGAAGCACATCCATGACCGCAAGATCCTCCACCGCGATCTCAAGACGCAGAACATCTTCCTCACGCGCTCGAGGGTCGTCAAGCTCGGGGACTTCGGCATCGCCAAGGTAGGAAGGGGGGTCGATTGGCGTTTTGCAAGGTATCACAGGCGATCGCGACAAACAAAACCCCCAGGGTTGCCCAAACAGAATACTGTGTTCAACACGCGACAGACCATGTGCTGTATACGACACAAAACATAAATACAAGCTGCGACAATCTCTACTATGTAGGTGCAGGATTTTTCGGAATGTGTATCCGGCGTTTTTCGGGCCCGCACTCGCACGCCGTTCGCCAGCCTCGCGCGTTCCCCGTCGTCGCTGTGGGCTGTCGATCAACGCTGGCCTTGGTGGTGGTGTGATCAGCGCCGTTCTCTTCTCACTAGTTTGGCTTAACCCGGAACTCGTAAATGCCTCGAAGGTCCTCGGGGGTACCTTCGACCTGGCGCGCACGGCTATCGGCACGCCGTACTACATGAGCCCCGAGATATGCCAGGAGAAGCGGTACAACCACAAGACCGACATGTGGAGCTTAGGGTGAGCGTGTTTGCGGCCTTCGCGTGCTCTAGGCTCTCATCGCGAGGCGGTTCGTGGTTGACAGCCTCAAGTTGGCACCGGTATCCGGTCATCGTTAGTGATACATATACCTATGTTTCTATACGTAGGAGTGGCATTGAGCTTTGGGCTTCTTGCTCGAGCTGCCGCGCCATTTCCACTTCTCCAATTGGCGGCGCTTTCTTCCCCGGGGAATAGCGACTGCGCTCCTTGTGTTTAATTTGGCTCGTAAAACTCGGAATGCAAGTCACGCAGCAGCAGCAGCAGCAGCAAAGCGAAAAGGCGATTCATCGGGTCTGATGTTTGTCGCCCAGTCCCCCTTACTGACACGCTGTGCGTTTGAACGCTCTGAGGCGGGGTTTGGTTACCGGCGCAACTAAAGCGATGGTCCCCATCTCAAGAAAGGGGCGCGCATACATGCTGAATGCATCCGAAGGCAGGCACGGCTCTTATCTCCCACGCTTCCCGCCCTCGCCGCGCACCCCTCCCCCCCTTCTGACCTCGAAGGTGCGTCCTATACGAGATGACCGCCCTCCGGCATGCGTTTGATGGGAGCAACATGCGGCAGTTGGCGATGAAGATTTGTGCGCAAGACCCGCGACCTATATCTTCCAGGTGCGTTGAAGCTGTGTGGGCGGCGACCTCTGCGTGGGCGATGCTGAGATCTGTTTTCTCCTCGTGCTTCTCGCCATCTCGCAGGGGATGCTTGTCGTTTGTCTGGTGTACAGAAGCAGCGTGTGGCGTACATAATGGATTCGGTGTTCCATATTGAGAGTGCTTTGAATGGCCCCTGGCATCGCAGCCTAGGTTCCGGTATACAGTAGTAGCCGAATATCGCCGGAGGCATGCACCAAGCGCGTTTCGCGCTGCTCGCGCGCCTTTTTTTACCTGCCTTCGGTCAAAGCCTTCCTTCAGGGGGGGCGTTTTTATGCCCACCCCTCGCCTTAAACCTCGAAAAATTCTTGGCCAGACTCCGAGGGGTTTTGGCGTGCTCTCCGTCTGGCCCAAGGTATCGACTAACCACGGATCGCATGGCCGTATCCAGGTACAGCTCCGGGATGCGCACCCTCATACGACAGTTGCTGAAGAAGGATCACCACGCCAGACCAAGCACCGGCGCTGTCCTACGGCAGCCGTTGATCAAGGGCAAGATAGGACGTTTTCTCAGCGAAGCACAGGCAAGTTCGGAACGTGGCCGGCGTTGCCTGTGCGTGTCATCCTCGTGTGTGTGTCGTTTACCGCACGTTGGCTGAGCCTAGTTTTATGCTGCATAGCTTGGCCCTATTAACACGTGCTGGTAGCGCTCGTTTTTGTAGCACGTCTGTTGACCGCTGTGCCGGTGGCTGCTGCTCCGTTAGTGGGGAAAACGTTGTCCGCGGTGTTTTCTTCAGAAGCTGAGCGATTTCGGTTGTGGCAGGTCACCACCGAGCGGTTGACGTTGGGCCATCCGCTTGCGTCTGCTGCGTCGCTCCCTCTCCGAGAGGTCGTCGGCGAAGGAAGTCTGTCTTCGCTTCGCCGCATCCTCTCGGACCCATCCTCATTTCCATGCTCGACTTCCTGCGTTCACCCGGTCTTGACCCCTCGCTCTCCTGCCTTGAACGTTCAGATCAAGGAGGAGTTCAGCAACGGCGTCTCGCCGTCGTCGAGCCCCGCCGACGGCCTCCCTCGGCCGTCCCCCCCGGGCGTCGTCGCCCCTGGCCGGCCGCTGCATGCCGGGGACCCCGGCCGCGAGCGTGCTCTCCGTCCCTCCGGACTAAACGGCAACCATGATGCCGCCCCGGCTGTCGTTGGGCGGGCTGTCGCGGGTGGGGGCGGGGGTCGAGTCGCCCGAGCCGCGGCGGTGGCGGCAAGCAGGGCGAAAGAGCGAGCGGCAGAGGCCGACGATCGGAAGAGGGCGGTGGCGAGGAAGAAGGAAGTTCGCGGTGAGGAAATTTAGGACTCTATCGTGTCGAGTAGGTTGTGGGACTTGGGAGGGAGTTCGAAGCGTGGTCGCCGCCGAGGGTATCGTGTCGAGCAGGTATTGAGACTTGAGAGAGAGAGAGAGTTCGAAGCGCTGTCGCCGCCGCCAATTTTCTGTGAGTTCTTCGTCAGGAAAGCAAGAAGCGCGCCGTGTTACCCCAAAAGTGCCTCGCGTTGGTTCCGAACTGCTCAATCTGTACCTGTGCTCTCCGTCGCTCAATGTTTGCCCACGCTGAACAGCAGCGGCGAAGGAGCGTGGACATCTGGCCGCGGTTGCTCTCAAACTTGCGAAACCATCCCGTCGCCTGGAACACGACGCGGGGGCTGCAGCACGCAAGAAGCAGAGAGACGCGAGACGGGAGGAAGAACGGGCCTCGGACGCCAAGCGGGCAAATGTCCGGGCGGAGGCCGCGCGGGTGGCCCTTGGCATCGGATCCCCTCGCCGTTCGTTCCGGCACGACACCGCGGAAAGGCAAGCAGCGGGCGCTTCCCCCGATGCAGGGCGGGGAAGGGCGAGGTCCAGCGGCTCGCCTCCAGTCGAGGTCGGCCGTGGGAAGGCCTCGCCACCGCCTTGCCGCCCGCCTTCAAGGCCCGTCGCGCCACCCCAGGGAATGGGGGATGATGTTCCAGAAGCTGCCGGTGGTGGTGGTGGCGGCGGCGGCGGTGGAGGCGGAGGCAATGAGCGAATATTCCAACGCGTGCAGAATATGCGTGGTCCTCCGTCTGGGGGTGCCGAAGGTGCGGCGCGGCTCGTAAGGCCGGATGATTCCGAGCGACTGGCGGGGGAAGAGGTCGCAGTAGGTGTAAATCCCGTGCCGGAGGAGGCAGACCTGGCGTCGGAACTGGCACGACGATGGCGGGCTGCTAGGTCTGTGTTTGGCCCTGGGTTCGGGGGCGAGAAGAAAAAGGAGCCGTCTGCGCCAGAGGAGAAGAAGCGAGACGCGTCGGAGGTGAGCGAAGTTAGCAAGCTGGCGTAGTGACGTGCGATTCGTGTGCCGGGTGTCTCTGAGGACAAATGAGTCGATTGGAGCCTTCTGTTGTTCGTACTCCCTCCCCCAAAACATTAGGATTCCACGGCGAAGAACGGCAAGGCGTTACGTGCAATGTCCAACCCCGTTTTATCGTATGGGGACTGATTTAATATTAAAGTTTCTAGGAGTGCGACGCGCTGCAGCCTTTGAATCGGACGCGATCGAGCATACGGTAGCGCTGACAACAGCAGCACAAGGAACGTCTCACGAGTCTCTTGTTGGAAAGGAATATTCAGACAGACATGTCTCGCTTTGCGTCTATCCCTTCTCTAGGTCTCCCGGCCTCCCGCGCGCTCCTCGTCGCCCGAAGACGCTAAAAATGCGGCCGCCGATTCTGCCCCTTCTGTGGCTGCAAACCCGGTGGTGGTGGTGCCGCCTAGAAAGCCTGAGGCCGAAGCCAGTAGAGTGCCGGAGCCCAAAGAAGATGTGGAACCCACGGAAAAATTGGAGGAGAAAGAGAGCCGCGAGACAACAGACGAGGCGAAGGACACCGGGGATGACGGCGCCTCTCCATGTGGAGGCAGCCGGGGGGAAGTTCTCGCTCGGGCGGAAGAGATCACTCTGCGTGATTGCGCTCCTCTTGATTGTCAAGGCGGTGGCGGCGGCGGGGGGGGGGGCGACGGTGCTAACGGCTGGACCGATGCCGCTGAGAAGTGCGAGGTTGTCGACTGCGAAGCTGGCGGCGACGAGGTGATGCACGGGAGTGTCTTGACTGACCGGCGCTCTCCTGATCCGACTGAGGTGGAGGCCGGGTGTGACGGCGGCGAAAGCAAGGCTAGCGCTGCACCCAGCTCCCGAGTTGACCTCGGCATGGAGGACGGCTGGTTCCAGAAGCTCGAAGCTAAGATGGGAGCGATCAAGAAGCAGGTGCGCGTGCGTAGCACTGTACGGGGAACATTTCTTCTTTTTCTTTTCTTTTTCGTACACCCAGTTGGTTGTCGGCAAGCCATTGGGATTCGGTGTTGGCTGCCTGATGATGCTCTTCCGAACTTGGGCGAAGTTGGGCTGGCACACGTTTTGCATTCGGCCGCAGGGGGCATTTTGAGACTTGCTGCTGGCCATAACCGATTGATACCGTGCGTTAATCAACCGATGAATGTCGACACACTTCCCGAATATCCACATCTGCGCGTCGTTTGCTTTCGTATCATGACCCCCACCGGAAAAGGTGGACCAGATTAAATCCCCGGCGTTTTCTACACCGCGTCGGAGGGACGAATCTCGCCATAGCGCCAACCGGCGCGACAAGGCATCACCTAGGAGCTACCACAACACGCCGCCCCCGAACGGCACGGGGCGTAACGACCATCAGAGATACGGCGACAGGGTTGACAAGGAGGTGGATGGTTCCATCGATGGAGAGCGACGTGTCCTCCAAAGCTCGCCTCGGCAGCCGACGTATACACCACCGAGCCGGGAGGCCAAGCATCGCGGCGGAGAGGGGGACGAGCAATTGGTTCGGCACTCCGGCGAGAACGCACCGTCAACACCAGTGGTGGGTGGAAGCAAGGCCACCCCATCGGCCGATGGTGTCCAGGGATCGAACGGCCAGAGCGCCGAGCCGGTCTCTGCAGCTGTGTCTAGTTTTCGCGCAGCTGACGCTTCTTCGCCTGCTGCCATGCGCCGGTGCAACTCACAACAGCCTAGGCTTCTGGCGGCGGCAGCAGCAATCGAGGCGGCAGTGGTGGCGGTTGCCGCAATACCCAAGGCAAGCAGCGTGTAGCCGTGTGTTTTGTCGACGAGCGGTTGCTGATGCGGCGCAACGCCGGTAGACGATTGTCCCCTTTGTTGCGCACAAACGCTCTTCTCGGTAGTGTGCCAGCGCACACCGCGGGAGCCGGTTTCTTCGCTTGAAGCCGAACCCTGTCGCAAACGCCATAGTAAGTTTGTGCGAACCGTTTGCTGTACTCCATGACCGACGATATGGTGCCTCGTCCGACGTTTTCTTCGGTTGTTGTGCTTACGGATACCTCATGATGCGCCCCCCCCCCAGCATTAACATACAGACCCCGTCGCTGTCGTGGATCAACCCTCCGACTTGTCACAGATTCCGGCGGAGAACCGAACGCCTGCGGGAAAGCGTTCAGGCAGCGACGGCGATATTCGCGGTCATCCCAGCCAGCACCTTGCCAAGGATAAGGAATCTAATTTGACCGAGAGCCCTCGCGGCGAGGTATCGGGAAGGGCGAGACGTTCGCCCCTGGGAAACGCTCAGATTAAGGTGGTTAGGACCCCAGCTCGTAGGCTGGGGGGCGGCCGAGGGGGTGGGAAGCCTCCAATGCCTGCCAGGAGCGAGAGAAAGCCCCCAAGGTATGATGCACGCGCGCGCGAGTGTCATCTTGTTTAAACGCTCGCGAGAGACTTGTGCCGGAACCCCTCTTGTTTCCGAGGGACATCTTGTACTGTTGTTAATTCCTAACCCTTCCGTTTTTGGCGCTGTTTTTCTCCCGCACTTTGCGGACCGTTTGCGTTACTCTATTGTATTTTGATTGCGCACAACTCGGTGGCCCGGGCGTAGGCACGCTGCCGCCTTGGCGGCGGAGCTGGAAAGGCATTCCGACAAGCGCCCATCGAGAAAAATGCAAGACGGAGGAAGAACGCCGAGCAGCGATGTCGTCGGAGGGGAGCCCCACACCCCGTCTGCGGAGGAGAGAGTGCAGGTGAACCCCCCAAGCCATCTCCCAGTCTTCCCGCTTTCCCTCGTCGCTCAGCTCTTAGATCTATCCGGGAGTACCGTACACATGTGCACGGCGCATTCGCTCACACGGGCCTGTCGTCGTCGTCGAATCGACCCGTTACTTTCTCACCCGGCATGCTAGACGACGTAAAAAAACGATTCCGCAGCACCGTCACACGGCCTTTGGGTCCGCGTGCGTCCATAGCTACGATTGTTTTAACTGAAGCCAAGTGGCCTCCCAAACGCGTCCCCGTTGCGCAGACTCTCCGCGCCGCACGCAACCGCGAGCGAGGCGAGCTGCGCGCCCTGATAGCGCAGAGGCGGAAATCTTCCAATGCGGCAGTGGACGCGGGGGAGTCTCCCGAAGGATCACCGGATGGGGACGGATCGGACCCGGTTCGGGAATGGAGCACTCCCAGTGGTTGGGCGGCCGGGTCGCCTGTTCCGCGCCCCAGGCAACCGGATGCTAGGATTGCCGCGTCCGAACCGCCACCCCGTCGGCGCTTCCGAAGCCCGAACGGGGTCGTCCCGAGCAAAGGTGCGCTCGCTGCGGGGGACAAGGTTCGATCTCCCGGAGGTGGCTCGGTGGACGCTCCTCATCGTCCTCGAGGGTCGAGGAACAAGGACGGAGAGGAGAACCACAAGGCGGCAGCGAAGGGGAAGGCAGCGTCATCGTCGTCAAAGGTCGCGAGGTTTGTGATGTCTGTTTTTTGTCTGGCTCTGCAGCTTTTGGCCGTAAGTGCGTTGCTTTTATTGACTCGTCATATACTTCCGGGTTGGCATATGATGCATGCCAATGATCTTTACACTTGGCGATGTGGCCGCTGCTATCGTCTGGGCGGTGGCCGCCTACCCCCTCCTTCTCGTCGGAACCGCGGCTTTAATTGGTCGCAGTAAGCGTCCACGTTACGGGCAGGGACTTGTAGGTGGCTGCGTCCGTTTAGTTTTCTGCGTGTTGCCCGAGAGTAGGGTCGGCGGTTGGTGTTGATTGAACGCTTCGAACAGCTTGCCTTTCCTGTTTTTGTCCTCTGACTTCTTGCCGACTGCCTGCCCGATTTACTTTTTGTTTTGTGTACGAGTATGTATTTAGATGATATGTTTTTTTTTGTGCACAGATGCATACGATACTCGTGTGTCTTGATTTGCTCAGTCTTGGCGTGAACAACCAAAGCACACGAACACACCTCTGACAACATCTTGTGGGTGATTCGGCGGCCATTCTTGCTCAGGGATCCTGCGAGGCGGAACCAAGACCTGCGCGCTTTTATCGCGGAGAGCAGGCGGGAGCATCGAGCGAAACAGGGCGACCGCGTCGGCGGTGCTGTTTCCGTCTGGGCAGACGCGGGTGCGGGCGGCCTCGACGAAAGTGCTGTGGGGGTTCAGCCGGCGGCCGAATCGGCGGCGCCGACGCCCGTGCGTACTGACGATGATGGTTCTGTCGTCGGAGCGCGACGAAACATTGGCCTCGACTTCGACGAGGAGGAGAAGGCATGGGAAGGGGAGGGGCGAGCGGAAGGCGGTGCGTTGGAGGCTCAAGGCGACGCCTCGAACGAAGAGACAAACAGAGAAAGTAGCAGCGAGAGCAAGAGGGAGAGCAGTGGCGACGGTGGCGACCGCGGCAGCGGCGATATTTCTACCCCGTTACCTCCTGCTATTGCCGCGTCACTGTCAGGACGCACAAGCAATGAGGAAGACAACCTGGCAGAGCCATCACTGCTGGAGGCTTCCGTTGTGCCGGATCTTCACGAGGTGCGGAGTACGGCGTGGTCCTGCCATCCGCTGACCGACCAGGGGAATTGTCTCTGCCTGACCCCCACTGCTTGCCCGGCACGTTAGTGTGTATACGTCGGACACGCTAGCTTCCAGATCCTAGCTTGCCTCTAAAGTCGCCGTCGAGGGCTGTCACTCCCTCGAAGACGATAGAGTAACGCGCTTGCCGCCCTTTAACCAATCGCCTATATCGCAGGTACCGTATGAGAAACCGCAAGGACAGGATGGCGAGGAGTCGGTCGTGGAAGGGGCCGAAAGCGTGCCTTTAGTGCAGGTGCGTCTATGCGTGTGTATATACTTGTATAGAGCGGCGTAGTTGAAGTCAAGTCACATGACTTGTGCTCTCCTTTGAGCGCCCTCAAAGCTTGGTCGTTCCGTCTTTGGATAGAGTTGGGGGCCACGCTGTTCAGCGTTGTGCCCTAAGGTCCGTCGTTTCAAAGCACCAGTCGGGATCTGCTAAAGGTGCCGGGTAAAAACCTTCCGTTACATGACCCGCACGCTCTGTGCCTGGTGTTATCGAGTGACTGATTTGCCTAGCGCCCCGACGTGTCAATCGCCCCACGTGAAGGACGCTGGCGAGCAATATCCCTCGAACGACGATGAGGACAAGGCAAGAAGCAACTCCAACAACCGGAGCAGCAGCAACAATAGCAGCAGCAGCAGCGGCGGCGGCGCCAAGTCAACAGGAGAGCCTTCTTCGGGGGCGGCGGATGACGCTGACAATTTTTCATCGATCAGCAGTGACAAGGGTGGTGAGGATGAGGGTGGGGCTGTTCACGGCAACGACGTCGATGAAGATGAAGCGGACAGTGAGGCTGGGGTCATGGAAGGGGTGCACCCTGGACTCGCAACATACGAGTCGCAACGGGCTGCGGTGGGGGGGCTGGGCGGTGGGGGCGGGGCGGGGCTGGAGGAATACGCGCGAATGCTGGAGCAGATGCAGGTGCAGTTGCCATTTTGTCGTATGATGCGTTTCGTACTTCTATTTTGTGGTGGGAAAGCCGAATGCTTGCTGTACTTGGACCTACGTAGGTCCCCACTCATAGTATCCAATTGTTATTGGTGGTGGCTGCCGGCTGAATCGTCGGCTTCACGTGGCCGCGTCGTCGTGCTGCTGTGTTTGTTGCAGCCCTGCCCATTTGTTGAAAGTACAGGGAAGACCCACGCCATACGGTGCGCCCTGTTCAGAGTTGAGAGCGCTCAACCCTGCCCGCGACAGCGAATTTCCCCGTCGACTTCCGGCAACGGTTGTCGAGCTGGTGTCCGAGAGACGTCGACGCCCCCCTCCTTGAAACGTCGGTACGCGTCGAGCCCGTGCGCAGCAAATATATGGATTGGCCGTGCGTGATACGCTCTCGGTGTTAACCCCGCGCTTTTGTTTGTGCCATCCCAGGAGGTGCTGGCGCTGGGCGAGGATGCCAGCTCGGACTCGAGCTGGGGGGGTTCCACCTCTGATGAGGAGCGAGACTCGGAGGAAGCGCTGCGGGACGGTGGGAGCGAAGAGCGTTCGACCTCGCGAAGCACGGGCAGCGACGGCGGCGTCGAGGAGATGAAGGAGGCCGGAGGGGGGAAAGGAGAAGGAGACAGCAGTGGCGAGCTCTCCCGCGGATCGGGTAGCAGCAGCGCAGAGGCGGTGCTTGATGACGCCAGTAATCGCCGGAAACACGGCCCAGTTAACCGGCGACAGGTATCACCGCGTGAGGGCAAGGGTACAGGGGAGGACGGTGTTGCTTTTCACGATAGCATCGGCGACGCTAGATCGGAGGCGGCAGGGTCCTGCCGGTGTGCGACGGGCGGCGTCGTGGACGCCGTGTGCAATGGAGAAGAGAACCCACCCCCGCCTCTAGGGAAGGACGATAAACTTCCGCGAGCGTCAGACCCTCAAGGTTCCTCGTCACCGGTTTCGTCTTGCTCAGCCCTCGAGTACTCCGGGTCCGGGCTGAGCGCCGCCCGCCAGGCAGTCGACGAGCCGCGAGTAGGTACTACCCCACGCCCACGCGACAATGCCAGTGCGAACGGCGCGCCGGGTGGAGGTATACTGGCTTGGGTGGACGGCAATGCCGAGGTCGAAGACCATCAGGCCATGTGCCAGAGCGATGAACTACGCGGCGTGGCTTTGTCTGGTACTAGGATGACCGATCCTGACGCTGACGCCGTCGGACGGCACATGGGCACGACGAAGGACGCGTGTAAGACGATAAACGGCGGCATTTCTCCCTTCGGAGTGGCGGCGGTGGCGGCGGTGGCGGCGGTGGCGGCGGGGACTGAAGACGGCTCGCTTTTTTCTGAACGGGAAGAGCGCGGTGACGAAGGCGAATCATCTCGCCCCGGCCAAGCAGCGGTGATGGCTACTGGCGGAACAAGCGGCTCCTTGCCGTCCGGCAGCGGGGAGACTGCCGCTGTCGATCGCTTCGACGAGGAGGAGTCGGAGGCGTGCGTGCCCACGAGAACGCGCGGGGGGTTTTCGCTGTCGGGGGAGGAGGGGGGGGCATCCCTGAGTAAGGCGGGACAGGAAAGCCTTCGGGATCGCTTGCGAGGGGTTATCGGCGACGACAGGTTTCTCGATGCGTGCAGGTGAAGTCAGCCACCAAGTACATGTCGGTAAAGTAAAAAATAGCCCCGCCCGTCCTCAAACAAACATCGAGAACTTTTCTTCGTTCTCTTGTTGCTGTTTCATCCGTTCGACTTTTGGTTTCATGGTTCCGCGGAGTTTTCGATGTTATACAAGCAGCACGCGGGTGACATAGTTTCGGAAGATACGACCTACTGTAGGACTGAGTTACCGATGCTGTTCCTGCGTCGAGCTCGCCAGAGCCCTTTACGATCGCTCCGATCGTGGGATGCCCGCGGTCCGATTTTCACTCAAACGTTCGGCTGTCAACTCGCGTTGCACGGCTGACGTATGTTTCCGGTATGTCCTGGCATCGTCTCCTGCGGCAGATAATATAGGATACTTGAGGCTCTTGTTGTCTGGTAAGCTGCTGTAAGCTCACGCGGCAGTCACCCGCCCCCTTCTCCCCCATCTCGCTGCCGGCCGTGCCCTGCGTCCTACCATGGACGCGAAAGGTACCTTCGGGAAGTGAATGTTGGCAAGGACGACAACGAGATGACCTATGAAATTGAGCGAATTCTTGGAGGGGCCGACCACCTCAAGCACTTACCGGACTTGCTGCGTCTTCTCGCTGCAGAAAAGCAATAGCTCAATAGCCGCTAGGGTGACCGACGATTGTGTCGATGAAATCGGTCGAGAATATCTATATATATATATATGATTTTGTCGAGGGCGTGGCTTCCACTGAAACGGGCAGGGGTCACGCCAAGTAGCGGCTGCCGAGGGTGTTCGTATGGGCTTCGTAAATGGTTCCGCTGGCACTGCGGATGGTCGAGGGGGTTGGGGGCGGCATGCGGTACACGCTAGCTAGCATTAGGGCAGCTAACATTCCGTGGCAAAAGCTCCCGTGATTGAGATACGTACGGCGTTGTTCCTGCGTTTTCGTCGAGACCGGTACGGCGGCTGTGGAAGCCTTCTTGCCGCCCTCAGACCTACCCGAAGCGGGTGTAGTTGATACGTTATGTGTGAAAAAGAGTCCCCGGTGCGGTCGTTGTTTGTCAATAACCCTACCGACGGGTGTAGGGGTCGTAGCACGTCATGCCTTAATTGCTGCTAGATAGACCCTAATGAGTACCCACCTAGATTTTCAAAAGCAGTGGGACTGTAAATGGGGCGGAAAGCGCTACCTAGGACTACTGTAGACGAGCCCGCGAGGAAACCCGGCCCCCGGGCAAAAACTTGTGCAATCTCTGTACAAGTCTTTCAACTACAGTAATGAGAGGTAATGACAAGCCATCACAAAAAGAGCTCCTGCGGCTTGGCAATGAGTGGAAGAGGCAATGC
Organism: Saccharina japonica; assembly: GCA_008828725.1. Lineage (NCBI taxonomy): Eukaryota > Phaeophyceae > Laminariales > Laminariaceae > Saccharina > Saccharina japonica. Next base: position 132,992 of record MEHQ01003508.1, read on the forward strand.
TCATACACGCACCCATCTGAACGAGCGAGAGGTGTGAATCAATTGATGGACCCACCCTTAGATTTCTCTGTACGTACGCCATAGGACTCTCCCAGTGTTAAAAACCTGGTAACTGTTATTAATAGTAGCCTTCCCCTCTGTGTTTTGCAGACGTCACACATCACCCCCCTCTTTTTCAGACGTGCAAACATGCGTGTCTCCTAAAAAGTGTCGAGCATAAGCCGGGAAAGTTACATGCAGTGCCAGGCACGTCATCGCGATTTTTTTAGTGGCATATCAGAGGACATAACACTCTAGGAAATACACATCTTCCTGGTGTATTGCCACCGCGACCCACAGGTAGGCCTCCATTTGTCGTGATGTACCGGGAGATGGGCAACTGCATCGCTCATCATCATTACTACAAGGTGCAAATAGCTCAATACCTCTTCATGCTGGAAACACATGAGGTCACTGGCACTCACTCATCGCAATAAATGGAACCAAACTCTTCGAGATCGGTCATAAGAAAACTCGTACCACGCCGTACCGTTCAGGCCACAAGGTAACTCAGTTATGGAGTGAGTGCACAGCACTACTACTCGAAAGGTACGTGCTACCCGACCTTACAGAGACCGACAGACAATCGATCTGGGAGGAAACCGTTAACAACTTCCCAACTGCAGGAAGCGACCTCCACAGCTGGTCACCGTCAGTTGGACTTCCGACGGCTCGTTCAACGTTTACGATATTTGTATCACTGACAAGGGAGGTTTGGGGGGAAACCAAACTTCCCCTGCTGCTCCTTTACCGACAGGAGAGAACGGTCGGCGGAGATGCCCACGGCAACTACCACAGCGACCATGGTGACGACACTTGCGTTGCGTTCTTCGTCTGATGAAGGTGGGGAGGGCTCACGTTCACCAGCTGTGGGACGGTAGTCTCGCAGCAGGTTTTCTTCGGTTCCTATGTGGAGACACACCTTGAGGTGGGTTGTGTGGCGATACCACACTGTCGGGGGTCAACAACACGAGGTAAATATCAGAGTCCCCCCCCAAGAAGCCAGGATGGCCTGGAAGGATTGCAGTGATAGTGAGGCGGTACGATCTATGTAGGGGATAGGACCTGATATCCACACGACAACTTCTATAAAATGGGCCCTGACGGTAGATAAAAAAACGACAATTCAAGGAGGCGGTACTGTTACGTTGGGTATGCCAACCACAAAAGACCAACAAAATATATAAGGAATCCTGGATTGAAATGTCAAATCCCGATATCATATCAGACAAGCACCAACACCAGACTTGGACTCTCTGTACATCCTCCACCAAAAACGAAATCATGCACAAAAACAACCTTGTTCGTATTATTCAAAACATTCGGACTTACTGGCAGTGGCTTCCTATGATAATCAGGCCGGCCCCATCGTTCAAAGACGATGCTACGGACCGACTCGATATCGAGAAGTCATCTCATCCTCCTCAGGCAGTTGACCGTGACGGAAAGAGAGGCAGCAAACTATGTACGACTGTAGGTATCTGCCATGCAACTGCGGCAAGTGTGCGGTGGATGTCTCAACGTCTCCACTTCCCTCTGTCGTTTTAGATACCCTTCTCTTGACATTGCTTGCCCCTGTTGTCAGCATGCTACATCATCAAACCGAATCAACCGAATGTACGCAACGTGTTACCAAAAAGCTGCCGATCAGGCACACGACATGTAACTAGTTTGAGCAGGGCTGGAACGGGAGAAAATCACGACGTATGCTGCAGTAGTTCTCAGCCGGACACGCCCCCTCGTCGTTCGGACTTCCCGACAACTACAACCTAATGATTGAATCGCCTTGAGAAACATACGCGGCGCACTATTTTTCACGTGTACCGACGGAATAAACCCACGCAAAACCAGTTATTTGTTAATCCACACTGCTCTGGGTGGGAACTTTTATCAATCGCAGAGCAAGTCTCGCCCAACCAGGACCACCTTCACATGCGTGGGTGCTGTGGCAGCTCCAGCGTGAAAAATACTCTGCCCGCAAAATACTCTGCCCAGTAGAACACCCGCTGATACACAACGGCGCGAGCCTTTTACCTTTAAACAACACCAAAAACCTGCAACGTGCATATATACGTGAAGGGGTTCAACATATATACCTATGGCGCCCTAAATACCTGGAGATGTTCAACATGTCCAGGCAAAACGAATATTTGTTGATCCCCATGAGCGGGATCACTTTCGGAAAGGTACTCTCGTCGACGCCACCGCTGCCACCGCCCACCCCGGTTTCATTTCATGTGGCCTCCCCTTCGCGTGCGGCTTTCGCGTTCTCCGCAGCTAGCTTTGGGTCATCCTTCTCCATAAGCTTCCCCACGTAATCCCACTGAGATACATCACGACGGAAAAGACAAGGCGGAAGCGATCGTGAGGGCGAGACGACCGCACCATCTCCGGTGGGATGTTCCATGGTACTGATCCGTGCTGAGAAAATTACCGTCGAGTGAGAGTGGGGCAAACGGCCGCGCCGGAAAAAAACTGCGGTCCGCACGATGTCTGCGCGACGGGACTCCGAGGTAACCCGCCCTATGAGCGCAAACGTGCTTGGGCCTTGCTTTCGTGCCATGCTTTGCGAGGTATTTTGCGCCACTTGTATGGATGGAATAATTCATGCGCGTAAGCAGGCCGCTTGGAAACGCGTGCAAACCATTTTAATTTACATCTGTCGCCTCGTAAAAAGAACAAGACAAACCGCTCTGCAGGGCATAAGCAACTTGTCCTGTTCAGGTCTCTCTGCATGGGAAAGCAAATTGTTGATTCAGGTCTCCGACTGCCTTATTGCCACACAAAACTTTTTTAAATAGAAAAACACTATAATGTGTAGAATGGCAAGTATTTAAAATGTATTATACGCATAAGTATGCTGGCTTTGTTTGTCAAACCCAGATGCTACTCGAAAGCGAAACGCCGCAAGCAGCCGAAGCGGCAATTCAGTGGTGGTTGGTTACCTCCTCGTCGTATGTCATGCCTCGCATCGCCTCGCGGTCCTTGACATATTCTTCTCGATGCCGGAACCCTAGTTTGCGCATCTGCTCCGGCGCCCAAACATTCATCTTATCCGAAAACTCTCGTAACTGAACAATCACCCCGGTTCAACAGCAACGGCAGAGAAATGGCGAGCGCGCGGAGGGGGGGGGGGGCGTACTCATTTGTTGCTTGCCTTAGTCATTTGACCATTGGCGTGGGGGGGGCGGGGGGCGGGGTTACCAGCAGTTAGATCAGCATTCTTCAAGCCTTGGAATTAGCCGCTGATGCTGTACATCGGCCGCACCAACACAAGAAGCAAGTAACAAGAACCAAATGGCAGAACGCTGGATGCAGCATTTCGCCCCCAAGGCAAGTCTTTTACACTTGCTGTACACACGAGAGACCAAGGCCGTCGCAAACAAGCCACGCCGCCTCTTGCACCTGACCCCCCGCGGGGCATAGGAGTGCGCGCGACACAACATATCGACGCAGTAGTCGGTGCTAAATTTGAGCTTGGTGCGGCACATCACAATTTCTCTTGAACGACATCTGAAATATATACGAGAGATAAAACAGCGTCTTATGGATATAGCGCGAATATTCGAACAACGATTCCGAGCATGCGAACTCGAACCCGAATCCGAATCCGAATCCGAATAATCCCAATATTGGTGCCTTCCACATATATACCAGGTACAGGTTCACAAGACTGCCCTTGAATGTCGGTTGCTACTGCTACGATATAATCGGGATCTGGTGGTGGTACTTTCCGCAGTGCGGGCGAGCGGCTGAAAACACTTCAGCTACGAATGACGTCACCAGGTACCAGACCAACATAACAGCATGGCTTTACGTCAAGGGCTGATGCTATGCTGCTTACCAACCTCCTTGGGGCTTCAGAGGGCAAAATTGGAGATAGAAATTGAACATTTCAGAAACGGCAACTGCGTCGATGGGGGGGGGTGATACAAAACGGTATCCGAGTTTCCAATGCAAGAATTCGTACGGCAAAGGGGCGCAACACGGCGGTGCTACCCGTACTTCTACAGTAGGCCCTCACGCTGCTCGTATCGTAGACGGTCGGCGACACTATTAATAGTACGGTGGACCATCATAGTTAACAGGACCTACGGTGCCGACAAAAACCTACATATTTACCTGTTTTTGACCAACAATATTTGGTCCTATTTACTATGGTCCCCCCGTAAATACGTAAAAGTTATCATTGTTTTGGTCGTTATCTGGGGGGCCCCAAAGAGGTTCTTTTTTTATGTAAGTTAAGAAGAATGTCAACACGACGTGCATGCTGACACAGGCTTTTTCTGCACACGCGACAGACTCCCCGAAAACAATGGCGGAAACAACGTGCGATTATTAATAGTAGCTAATATTAATAGCTCACATTTGTGACCCCCATGGAATACCCGACCACCAAGACGCCGGCGGAGAAACATCCTACTGAAAGGGCCGTTCCGTACATCAGCGCCCTTGTGGCCTGTCGGAAAGGGCTGAAGGGTAGCGGGGCAACCCCTTGCTGTGCCAGAGCTTCGGCCCCGACGGCATCGGCCTTTATCTGCCAGGCGACGGCGATTGAGGGCGAAACAGAGCGGCGCCGGCGGGGCGACGTATCGCGACGTCTGATAAGAGAGTGATATTACGTCTGAGTTGCAACAGAGATATTCGTCGTACTGGGGGAAGGTGGCGTCGCAGCACCAGCTTCCACACGGCAGCAGTGCAGTGGCAGTGGCAAAAGGATGAAAAAAGGGACGGTTGGAAGGTTCATATTATATCGTAATCATACACGACGCATACGATACGACATGATTATCTGCCGACACGTGACGTAATAGCCTTCTTGTCGGGAGAGACACGAGTGAGTACGAGAGCCATAACTGCGCAGCGCGCAGCACAGCAGCGCAGCGTGTTCTGCTGCTGCTACGAGTATGTACGTACTCGTGTGTGTGCGTAAAAGGTGTTAGTGTTGTGTTGGTGGCTCGAGCCTGCATCGTACCCTGTCGTACCCGCTGTGTTACTCACTCAGGTTCACGAATATCAATAGAGGAGTAACGGACTCCGGGTGCGTACGTGAACTGCTGGTGCGTAGAAAACGTACAGTCCGCTGTAAATATGTTGCTGTTGCTACTGCTGTTGCCGTTGTTGCTGTTGCTGTTGCCGTTGTTGCTGCTGCTGCTGCGAGAGTGCTGCTGCTGCTGCTGCTGCTGCTGCTGCTGCTGCTGCTGCTGCTGAGGCTCCTCGTGTCCCTTCCAAGCAGCTGAGAGCAACTCACACACTGTAGCTGTGCATTCGAAGCCTCCTTGGTTACCGCAAAATTTAATCAATCAATATCTCCCTAAACAAAGCTGGTGTCAGCATATCAAAGCACACGGTGCTTATGAAGCATGACCGCTTGCTCTCATTATACGCCACACCTGCCTGCGAAAGCCCGCGTAGACTCCCACGCCAAGCAGTCCAAGTGCTCCCGGGGCAAGCTTCCAATAGCCAAAGTCCACCGGGAGTATTGGAGGGGGTAGAGCGGCGTCTGCTTTCCGCCGACCACTTCCCGACGGACGACGGCCTAGTGCATCCCCAGGATTAGCATTCATAGCTCAAGAATTTCCGAGCAACCTTCTCTCTCGGCCAGTGCTGCGAGGGATGTCCACCTACATAAGCTGCCTGGTTGACAACGAAGTGACGAAGCCAGTAAAAACGCCTCGTGGAAAAGTGCAACTCCTTTTTATCGGATTTTAGTTTTTCCGAATCTCACGCGCTTGCGATCTTCACCCGGTCGCCCATTCGCCCATTCCTCCATTCCCATCTTACTCCGCCCAAGAGCTCCATCAACGCACCAACCAACATGCACATCAACATCATCTTCGTATGCACGAGGTATTGCCTCGAAACGCATTTCGCACCGATCGCCGCAAGAAATGTATGACAGACATGAAACCACGGCGGTTATACTCGAAGTTCTCGAAAGCTACGTACTCTTGTCCCGAAATATAAGGACAATTTGGATTTAAAAACAATATACATACGGTATTTATGTTTTGGTACAGATTGGTACGTAATAACTGAAGGCCGTCCCTTCCTTACGTATACTACACACACCATCAGCAAGCATGAGTAAATAAAGTTGAGAACCATCGTAATTCGTGCGAGCGTTGGGACGACCCGGTAATACTCTGTCTATTTGTTTGTAAACTACTCTCGGACGTGTGATGAGATGCTGAGCCATGGCCTGCGCTTGCTGCTCTGTTTCTGCCGCTTGCTCTCTCCCTTTCATGCGTCGCCACCAACAAGCAGCAACGTGTGCCGGTCTCCAATGGCGGAAGGCTTCGCGAAGAAGTGGCTGTCTGAGAGGCATGGCGTGCCCCCCCAAGATCTCGAAAAGCAGTGTGGCATCAGAGTGCAATCAAGAGGTCAGACTTTTCTCGGTCATTTTCCGCCTCTCCTCCTTGACTTGATTGATGTTGATAATTAAACCGAGAGGCAGAACATACATACACACAACACGCAGCGCGTCAGGAATGAATGAATAATGCCCTCAATCGCCTTATTATCTCCCGCTTGCCAACCCGACGCAGGTAGGTGATGTGTGTCGCATGCACCTCTCCACTCTTCTACCGTCCCACAAAAATGAAAAAATTACCTGACAGTAGATAATGTGGTATTATTTTATTATTCATACCCGTAGGAGTATGTAGAGCGTGTATGTGTGTGCCGGTCCTTCTTCCTTTCTCGGAAGACCGGGCTGCAATATTCTCGTGTGTACATACATAAAGCTGGAACGTAGCGTGTCGACAGGTCCTCTAATTTTTCGGCACGTTGAGGTTATATATACAGCTTATAGTATGATACTCCAAACATCCGTCTATAGGGCTATATATATATACTGCACACTCGTATGATACATACATATGTATACGAAGCAAGCTGTGCACAATTGTTATCAAAAGTTACTGTAAGTCCTCGCGCAAAGGGGAGACCCAAGGAACGGAGAGAGGATATCAAGGGCCGTATACCCATGTATACCATACCTACCTATTATCCGGATGGATGGATGGATGGATGGGTGGATGGTGTGCGAGTGTGGGCACGTTTCGAATCGTAGGGCCGTTCGATCGTTTGTTCGTTCGTCTCGTCTCGTCATTGGCAAAACCAAAACTTCGTGTGCATTTATATATCTCCTCCCTCCTCCTTCGCTGACGTTCCACATATTTTTTAAGTCGCAATAAATATCTGACCGGAAATTCCCCGCCATTGCATCCAGGGGTTTCGACTAACTACGAGCCACCGGGATCTCCCGCAAGTGCTCACGGCGTCGCCATCATGCGACAGCACGGGGTGGACATATCCGGCCATCGCTCGGCCGTTCTATCCCCGACGGACTTGCTCGAAGCGACACACATATACTGCATGGCGCCGTACCATTACAACGCAGTGCTCGCCGTGCAGCTGGCGCTCAAGAGGCAGGGGATCTGCAATCTACAGTTCTCAGCCTCCACGCTCAAGCCAGAAGTTCCTGACCCCTGGCACGGAACCTTGGCGTACTTCCAGGCGTGTAGCGAGATGCTGGAGAGCGGAGTGGTGGAGGCCATGGAGAGGGACTTGCCGAGTTCAGAGTAGATCAAGACAGATTTACCTATACATATCTAGGTCGCGGGTCGAGAGCTTTCTCTAAGTGGCCACGTAGGTGCGTGCGTGCGTGCGTACGTACGTACCAGGTGCGTAATTTACGTACTGCGCATTGACACATGCAATACGCAAATGGTTGTTTTATATCGGTCGGTGGTCTTTGGTCGTTGTAGCTGTTGTTGATGATGTGGTTCAATTGATGTGCGTGTAGATAGTGCGTGTAAATAGTGTGTGCCATGTGCAACCTGTGCCATGTTGACGTCTTCGCCACGTAAGTAAGTCCAGCCGTTTCATTCAGCAGTAGCGGCATGCACCGATGCTTACCCCCCCCCCCCCCCGCTCCCACCGGGGTGCAGCGCGGGGAAGATCGCCACGATCGACCAGGGTTTGGTTGTACAACACGCCCACCCTTTCTGGTTGCCCCTTTTGTTGTTTGTTCGTTGTGCGCTGCTGACTACTTCGATATGGATGGTGGCGAAGCTTTGTTTGTTGTCCCCGCATCGCTTTTGACGCTGAGTGATGGTGTTGCCGTTGTTGCCAGTTACGAAGGAACGTAGAATTATAGCACTATGATAGCTATTAATAGCACCCCCTCCTCCGGCCGGTAGGGCTAGTCTATGTACTCCATTGCCCCTTTTACCACTGCACTACTGTGCAGAAACGTATATTTGACTCTAATTCCAAGTCATTTTCCCCTGAAATGGGAGTTCAGTTCTAAGAGGGATGCATACCTTCTTTAGAATTGCACTCACGTTTTTGGGGACTAGAGATAAAATTATTGGAATTTGATGTGGGATCATAGTTTGCTTTGGTAAAACATACAGGAAGGGGGGGGGCGGGGAGGGGGGGGGTGGAGGGAGGTAGGTAGGTATGTTGATGGAAACGGTGGAGTCTATGTTGTGAAATGACTTGTGTCTTCTTCTTGTTCTGCTTCCTCTTCTCAGGATTGGTAATGTGATATTTTATCACGTATTTCTCGTATACGTTTTGCATGTAAACAAGGTACCGTAAAATGGTGTGGATAAATTATTGTTATTCTTGTTATATTGTGTCCTTCGTTCGCTCAAGGTTTGTTCACAGTCTGCAGTTTTGATCACGTACATCACGTATAGCAAGCATCGTAAGGAAGGGTGAATGTTCAGCAGGTATATACCTCGGTGGTAGGTACGCTATATATATACGAGTACCGCGGTAGTCCTAACGCCATTAGAGTGCCACCACACCGTCAAGTACTGCAGTAGCGGGGCTTCGGAGAGTAGTGTCACTCTAACCAGGTGCTGTGTCGTGAGAAAGTATGGGTAGGGGGGAGTAAAAGAGGGGAGCGATGTGTGGCTTTTCTTGTTGTGGTGCGGTATTAATACGTGCTACTATATCAGCGACAGGGAGGGAGGATGTCATGCAATTTTTGGCCAGTAGCAGACGTTGGCAGACGTAGCTACATGCTCGTATATATAGGGACATGATGAGTACCATTTTTCTGTACGCCTCTTGAGTGCTGGCGGTGAGTGCTCAATTCGAAGCAACAAAATTCAACCAACGAGCGTTGAGAGTGCCAAGTCCAATGCGCGACATGAGGGGCAAAGGCATGTAACGAACAGGTGTACATGTATCATAGATCGGGAGACAATAGGCCTATCTTATAACCCCGGGTCAGCGTATGAAGTGAATGCTGTGGATTAATTTTATACTTTTTTTGTTATCTTATCCTCGTACGATACGTTTTCTCTTCGTGACTTGAATAAAGGTCTCTATTTTTGTTGCTATTCATGGTTTGTTGCTATTCATGGCTTGAACAGGTCCAAGACTTGTTCTTCTTGACTAAATGCATTACTGGTTACATTACATGGCGGGCCGCCAGTATATCTTCTTCGTGGTTTGAATAGGTCAATACTTCTTTTTCTTGGCTAAATTGAATACTGGTTACATGGCGGGCCGCCAGTATTATATCGATATTGTTTTCGGCAAAACCACTAGCCAACGCCTCTTTTGGTTGGTGGTGTGGGAGGGCTCACAACCCGAACCGCTGCTCCTGTTTCTGCCACGACTCTCTCTCAACGACGAGCTTTCAAAATCTCGAATCACTGCTCCTGCCGCTACTGTTTTGTGCGGCTCTTTTTATTTTTATTTTATAAACTGGCCAGTCAAATGATATTTCCACCGTCGTGCCGTCGCCCTGCCCCATCTTTAACTCCTTAACTAGAATAACGATTATCGTTTTCGGGACGAATTTCTTGATTTGTTTTGCCCTCTGTTAAAATTCCAAACTTTCCAAATAAATCCTGTTTGTCCTGTTTGTCCTGCTTTTCCTGTTTTTTTTGGAAAAAAATATTTGGAATTTTTAGGGGAAAGTTGCTGGATAAGAACGACCCATACACCAGTCCATCCGTCCACTGACCAGCCGCAACCGTGCGAGACTTTCGACGGCGACAGACTCTCCTTCGCCTCTCTGTTAATAACAGCCGATTTTCCAATATGAAAATTGGTTGCCTTTCCGATGAGAATGATAGTTGAAATCGTCATGTTGTTGTTTTTCAAGAGTTGTATGTATTTAGAACATGTACTCGTAGATTGATGATGATGAGGATCGATTTTGCACTAAGAAAAAAAACGAAAAATCTGCCTGAACAGGCTCGTTAAGTAGTAAGTAAGAAAAATGGTATTTAGGGCTGAGGCGCCTTCCCCGCTAATGTGGAAGATTGAACGAAGGAAATCTGGAGTTTGTGGAGAGGTACTGAATCGTTGACGTGATTGATAGGGGATGGGGAATAGGGTCATCATGTTGGGAGGTTGCAGTGAGTGGTTGCACTGGAAGTGCAGAGGAGGCTGGGAAGGATTGAGATAGAAAGGAAGAGTACCAACTAGTACTGGGCTCTACTCGTGGGTGTGGGCGAGCAGGGGTCTGGCACTGGGTGGGAGTTCGGCGAGTTGAAACAAGAACCGCTTTTCTTGGGTCTTCGATATCTCGAGACTGCTACTGTTGCTCATTTTTATTTTTATTGGAGTGATCGTCAACTGTCCCAAACGACTACGTACCAGGTATATTTGAGGGTTTAAAGTTTTACTGCGAGGGGATGAATCTCTTGACAAACAAATATTCCTACGATAATTAATCTCGATTTTCGTTCTCCTCTCTCCTCGGAAAATCAGTGATCAATTCGGAAAATCGATTGTTTGTTCGTTGTTGGTTGGCCCGCTCGTCTCGTCGACCCTATTACGATCGTGTGAATGTATACATTGCTTTCTAGGGGGGCAGGTGTGTCGGTGCTGAGTAGCTACTCGCCCATCGTATCATCAGTCCTTTCCATTGCTGCTGAAGCTCTCACTACACCCGGGGCGTACATAGCATGAGGGCACAGGAGATACGGGATACAGGAATCATTGTTCGAACAATGGAACTCAGTACGTAGACTGCTGAGGTTGGTTCCTCTATGTCTCGATATATATATGTTGTACCAACTAGACTGTCAGAAGCGTGACAGGACTATATTGTGATAATCTTTAAGTAACCATACGTTCCTATATTTGTAGCGACGTATCAATTATGTATGCACTCCACATGACAACAGCCGTGCCGATCGGGCTTGATTTCGCCGGGTCCGAGCTTGCCACATACCACCTGTTTTTGCTAGTGGCTGCACTCCCTCAGGAAGCTTCTCCGAACATGCCCCCATCTTGACCACAATTCCCCGAGATAGGGGGATGTTCGGATAAAATCGAGTTATACGAATCAGTCGAGCGATACTCGCGCACTTACAGGGTGTCAGAGCGACATGCCGACCTGATGATGTCCCAACGCTATGCCATTTGATATACCTTCTTCTCGGCAGTCCCCCATTTTTACACGATGATTCCCCCCCCCCCCCATGATTTTCAGAGTCTATTTCTCCAAACGCCCAACGCGCTCCGTCCCGGCATTGTAGGGATGCGAGGGTCTATAGTCATATGATCACACTGCTACGACCCATCACTACACTCCCCCCCCCCCCCGGAATTCCTTCCCTCTAAAGGGACCTGCTGTACCCGAGAGACTTGACTGCCACAAACGGCGCCTCTACAGCGATGGCATGCCACTACGTACACGGAAAAGCGTATGATATATACGTCTCCCCTCTTTCGAACAGTCTTGGTTCTATACTCACCCTACTACCTTCGTACGTACGACTGGGCCAGTGCGCCCCTGCTAACACCGGGGGGTGAAAGCAGTCCATTCAGTTGTGGTGTATACCGTTTGCATGCGCGGCCGTGCAATCCACAACGCGAACTACTGTAGCCCTTACCATCATCACGAGGCTACGAAAATAAACGTGCGCCCCGTGAACGAAAGCAGGACCTATAATACCGCATGTGCGCTGGGATACGAGGTTTCTACTCTCGTACCACACATTTACTTGCTATTTAGACATAATATATGCATCACCGGGGGCATGTGGGCGCGTGTGGGCGCATGATGTGCATGGTTGTAGGATATATATTATCGAATAGTGCCGTATGCCCTTTCCCCCCTAGGATTTGGTCCAGAAAAGAAAAAGGGGGGCGGGTCGTACGTCACGTATAGCATATCCTTCTATACGAGGTATCTATATTATATATAGACCGATGTGAATAGCTAGGTATGCGTTTTTGCGTTACCGTATAGCACGGAAGAAAGCACACGCCGGTGATAAGCATTTCGCCCTTTAAAAGGATAATCACCGGGTGTGCTGTTGTGTGTGGGGGGGGTGCTATCTAACGCATCCATCCCCGGTAGTAAGCAGTATGCAGCCAGGGGGTGGGTGTGGTAGCGAGGGGGTGTGATCATGAGGGGGGGGTGCTAACGGCATCACAACATGCTAGATCATTGTTAACAGTCTACAGTAGTAGCTAACTTTGCGCAGCATATTAATATAAACACACACCTGTGGTACTTGATTTGGATGCTGCTTGTCCACCCTATCTATGCATTACCTCACACAAAGGATAGATACAAATTACGTAGTACCTGGTGTTAGATTTGAATGTCTGTTGTTATTATGACTGCGTATTGTTGCGTTTACCATCCGACAATATGTACAGCATGACCTTCAACGTTGATCACTCATAAAACATTCCCTCCCCGAAAAAAGGAAAAAAAAAAACAAGGGAAAACAAAAACAGAAAGGAAAACTATAATATGATATGCACGAAGTCGTACAACAGTAGTAAGTACGTTCCTACTGAGTATATTTGAGCTCTTTATTAGACAAAATGTTTCTGCTCGTTGTGCGAGAGCACACAACACGCACACCACTTGATAGGAAATGGGGGGGCGTCGACGATGCATGTATGTATATACATATATATATATATATGTAGAAAACTACACGATTAGTCTTTTTTACTATTCATTAACAATCTGGAAGCTTTTAAGCCGCTCGCAGCCAAGGACAATAATATGCATCAAACACGAGGAGAGAGAGAAACACGGTAAAATTGACTCCGCGCGGGGAATAAAACCTACGGACAGACATCGATCAGGAAGTTCCTCCACAATTAATAATCTACTCGTATTGAGAGGTTTACGTTTCATACCAGGTATACTATCCGAGTTTACATATGATTTAGATATATGTATATTTGCGATGCATGTATGTGTTATTTATGTTGCCCTACGACGATTTGTGGTGTGCTAAATACATCTCTGCATCGGTCACCCAGGTGGTCTAGTGGTTAGCGTGGAATATCACACTCACTATATTGTGTTGGCTCGTGGGTTTAAATCTCCGTATAATATATATATATATATGTATGAAGTTTTTTGTTCTCAAATGAAGACGCCAACTACTCTCTAACTCGAGAGCGCCTGTTTTACCTGTAGCATGTAGTATGTAGCGGCGTTAGGCACACAATTGGACGCGAGAGTCGACGATGAGGGAAGAGAGAGTGCTGAATAATACTTGAGGCGACAAAAGATGCAGCGCACCCACCTTATAGGGGGGAGTGGGGGTAGTACTTCATTTTCATGCATGGCCGTATAGTCGTATGACCATAGACCCTCGCATTTCTACAATGTCGGGACGGAGCATGTCCGGGGGGGGGGGAGGAAACCCTGTTAAATGTAACCCCAGGTCTGAGTTACGACTACATGTACACACACGTAGGAGGAGAGAGAGAGAGAAAAAAAGGGCGAAGATAATAAGGGGATGGGCAAAACAAAACTTTCAACGGGTAGAAAATAACGGCTCGATGGGAAGAACGCGCCGATCCACACATATATGTTCTGGTCCGACATATCGAATCTCCTATAGTGGTGCGTACAAAGTTCCGAATGTCACAGCAGGTATACACAAAACACGTTATGGTCTACGACGCGCAGTAGCTCTAATTCGATCTGATAATGTTGTGTTCAACATCTGTTCATATAGACTACGAGTAGAGCCTGTCTGGGCACGAGTCTAGACTCATTTTATACGTGAAAGCGAAACATCCCACGCGCGAGAGAATGCCACGTACCGGTATGATATCCCTTCTCTCTGTTACGGATCACTTAATGTAAGTAAGTATTGGGTTGGATGAGGCCTCCTGCACCGGCAGGGGGTTCTCGGCAGCGGATACACCATCGCTATATCAGAGAGTGCCTCGCCCGAGGTGCCTTCAGCGCGACAGCATTTCCTGGAAATGGTCGCAACTACTTGAAAATTACTCATTGTAGGGTGAGTGGGTGGGTGGGATGGTCCTGATTGTTTCCTAATTGTTCCACTCGTTTGTCGTAATTTGTCGAGAAGAGGCGCAAGTGACCTACCTCCCTTCGTACACTTCTCCAGCTAATCTCATCGAAGGTGTGGTTCTAACGGGTGTTCCAAATGTTAAAACCATATTCTTAGATGTCGATATTACTACGTACCACTCTGTCCCGAAATATAAGAACCATATTAATTGAATATTAATATGAAAATGTTGATTAAATTTCGGTACAGAGTGGTATCAAATAGCAAAAATGGTACAGACATTGTTTCTGTAGAAGTTTTGTGCCGTTGGGTATGATCTATCACGTGTCCTGGCAAGAAACAACTTATTATGATACATGTATACCTGGTACCTGGTATTATTTTTGAAGTAGTACGAATACAAGCCACCTACCTGTGGTACAGTCGATTTTCCTAATTGAGAATTTGCCTGTCCGATGAGAACGATAATCGTTTTTCGTTGTGTTGTTGTTTTAAGAGAAGATGTATTTCCCTCTAGAATTGAGCATAGATAGGTTTCCTTTGTTTCCGTGGTTTTCTGCTTTCGGGAATGTAATGAGTGATCAACGTTGAAGCTCATTCATGCTGCACATTGTCGGATGGCAAGAGAAATAATAATAACAGAGTAAAAACATATCGTACTAGAAAATGATGATGAGGTATCGATTCCACTATTACGGGGTGGGCTAATGTAGTAAACACTAGTAAACACTAGTAAATAGGACCCACGGTACACATACAAACCTATGTTTTCCCCTGTTTTTACTAACAATATTTGGTCCCTATCTACTATGTATGGTCCCCCATAATAGACAAAATTAGAATCAGTATGGACAAGCTCGTTTAAAACAGAGGTATCTGGAGTAGTATTTGCGGAGGCTCAAAAGTATTTTGCGGAGGCTCAAAATCAACCAGGACCTCGGCTACAGCTCTCCCACTATCTTAGCATTCGTACGCAAGACAAACCAAATTACGATGATAATAGCGTGGATATATATATGTGGATCGCATAGATAGGTATCGGAGTCACGTCAAGAGAAATAAAGTTGGGAAACAAATTGTCCTGTTTCGCCAAGTTGCGGTGCATTCACCACGATTTTTTCCCGTAACATCTTACTTAGCCCCGCATGCGGAGGGTAGCCCACAGAATAACAGGCTATATATATATATATATATATATATATCCATCGGTTCTTCGGTTTGGGGAACGCACGGAAGCTTAAACTGACCGCGAGAGCTAGACGGTGTCGAGGACAAAAAAGTAAGAAGTGGAACGCCGTTCGTCGTCGTTGAGTCACGGGATCATTTCGATCGCCGCTAAACTTTACCCCGGTGACAAGAAATACATACGTGTTAATCGTCCATAGTTCACCCTCGGTCGCCCAAAATAGCTCTCTACTAACGATTCTGGGACCCCGTTAGTAGTGACCGAAGTGATTATACCTTGAGGTGTTGTTATCAACCGTGCTTAGTGATGCTCGAGATAGAATGGAAGGGGTGCAGGAGAATATCGTTGTGATGGCTTGGAATCGCAGCTTATCTTCTGGTTTGGGAGACTTCTTTGTGTTTTATTATTAACCCGTTGACGATGAGAGACACAAAAGGGGGGATCGCAGACGAGTGGCAGCCGTGGGGCTTGTTAACCTCGAGGTATCGAAGCCCGCTCTGCTCTCACCATTAACCCATACATAAATATAGATGCTCCGGGAACTTCCCTCTGGTGCTTACTCGTAGCCATTCCTCGCATATCGGTTATCCTAACCTAAGGGATAATGCCAATCCTAGAAAATAACTTTGTGGTGTTCTAAAAACCGATTCTATACGGGTTATTATGTCGTCTTCAAGGAATATTCTGATGTTTAGAACATCCCTATGAGGTTACGAATATAAGCCTCGATGCTACTGCCTATCTTACCTACCAAGGAAAACTTGAGTACATCCAGAATAATCTTAGGATGACACAAGACTCTGAATCTCTCCTAACCATTATGTAGCTCTATAAACATTGCACGCCTCATCACAACCGTATTCAGAACTGAAAACAATTATCCCACACTAATTCCAAGTAGTTTGCCCCAAAATTACGTGGGACCAGTTCTTAAGCACACTAATTCCAAGTAGTTTGTCCCAAAATTACGTGGGACCAGTTCTTAAGCACACTAATTCCAAGTAGTTTGTCCCAAAATTACGTGGGACCAGTTCTTAAGCACACTTATTCCAAGTAGTTTGTCCCAAAATTACGTGGGACCAGTTCTTAAGGGATTAAGAACAAGCGTGAGCGCCCGCCAGCAACACGGGTGTAGAATAGCGCTGCCCCCCGTGCCGTACGACTCACTTTTCCATTGCAACCATTGCAGCCCTTGTAACACGGGCACCCACCAAATTATATCATCCCACAATCATGCAGTTGTGAGGGTATTTATTACCTGCTGAGCCATACTCGTAGGGGTAAAAAAGATCGATCGATCACCCAGCCCGAGGCAACCCTTACGTACGTAGCCGTTGCGCTGTTATCGCCACTTTGTATCGTCATCGGTAATGTGCATACAATACAAGACACCTACTACTGTAGTAAGAAACAGGCTGTAACAAGAAATCCAGGCTGATCTTATTTGAAGGAAAGTAAGAAATTCCGGAGTCATTATCTTGAAACTACTCGTAGTGTAAAAAGCACCCTCTCTCAAAAAATTAATCCAGCCTGGACCAGATTTCTTGATATAGCCGATTTCCTGTTAAGAAACAGGCTATAACAAGAAATCCAGGCTGAGATTATTTGGAGGAAAGCACGAAATTCGGGAGTCATTATAGTGTCTTGAAACTAGTGTAGAAAGCACCCTCTCTCGAATAAGAAATCCAGCCTGGACCAGATTTCCTGTTTCCTATTACAGTAGGTGTCCTGTCCTGTACCTTTCTGAAGTCCCAAAGCGGACAATGGTGGCTTACATTGACTGGAGGACTGGCATAAACAGCGAAAACGGAAAACTAAGTTGTGCTCAGTTTCGGTGTTTGCCATAAAGGTCACGACGTACGCGTCGTAGACTGTATATCCATACTTACAGCCCGTTGGACAGGACTCTTCTTTTTTTTCTTGAGGCTAGTTGTTTCGCTAGCGGTAAAAAAAAATCACGCAGTAAAAAAACCACTTGAAAAAAAAAAGTCCTTCAAAACAAACGCGGTCAAGAAAAGACTCGACGATTTTTTTTTTAGCCGAAACAGAGACTAAACCCTGAAGAGATTTATAATGCAATAATATTCACAATGTGCGCGCATGGTCTATTATATACAACGATCGAGCAAAAAAACATATGGTACGAAAACGGTCGAGGAGTGATCTATGTACTGTACATGAGTATAAGTATGCCATAATGTCTTCATTGCACGCATCTTGCCCTTAGCCCTGCGCCATGGCTGATTTTCGTTCATTTTTTTCAACTGTATCTCTCAGCAAATTCGCTTTTGTTTTCGACAAGCAATGGCTTGTACAAGACCGCGGGAACATGGCAGCCGATTTTTTTTTTTTTGATACGTGTTGATTGCGTCATGTGCTTATACAGCGTACATGAGAAAACAAAAAACAAGCCGAGCGCAATACAAAACACACGATGAGCTTATGCTCGTCCGAGTCCCCATCGCCCATCAACTCCAACTCCACCCCCCCCCCCCGATAGCTCGAGAGCTTCGTGGGCCTCAATAAGGCTACGAGTATCATCGTCAACAACACTCTTGTATCCAGCCAGGGGTACTACCAAAGTGAGAGCGGGGAGCCGCTCAGAACACGGTCGTTTTCGACCTATCTATGTTTACACCCTCTTGATCGCGTGTGTCCGACCAACGTGCTACGGTTACAGAGTAAGCCACCTTCCAAAGTGCCCTCCTTTCCTTTCCTTCCCGACTGCTGCTGCTGCTGCTGTCTCCACAGCAATCCTTCCGGACCTTGCTCTCATTCCCGCATATGATAGCGTTACGCTTCGTCTCGGCATCTGAAGCTATACGTACGTATATTACAGTGCTTTTAATAAGCGGAAAAGGTCGGCATGTAACGGCGGGGTCCAGACCAGCTGCCACTTCTTCCTGCCTGTGCATGAACGACTCTACTACTGCTGTAGTAGTCTTAATATTACGGAGGACCATAGATATAATAGTAAATAGGATCACATATTGCCAGTAAAAATAGGCAAATATGTAGGTTTTTGTGTGTGTGTACCGTAGGTTCTATTTACTAGTATTTACTATGGTCCCCCGTAATAGTACTATACCTTCTCCCAAGAGCCTCTCGGGGGTACAAATCAAACCTCAAAGAAACGCCCGAGCGGCCAACGCTAACCCTGCCACTGTAACTCCGCTGCCGCACTCGGAGGAGGTTGGGCTCGGGAACGGTCCAGAATATCTTGGTATAAAATCACTGGGGGGAAACCTACGGAATACCTCGAAACTGCGCAGCATCACGGGCCTTCTTTAATCATACTTAGTATATACTGTACCACCTTTACCATCGAGTTATTTACCGCTTCACACTGATTATACTCCCCCCCCCCACACTTCCGCAGCAACAGAATCGTTCCACGTATGTACCTTGGTGTTTGTTTAACGGCGGCACAAACTCCGACCTCAAGTTAATCAAACAAACCCATGGCGGCACGAGGCGGCTGTCGAGGAAAATAACATCTTTATTTTCCCCAAAAAGCGGCTTTGAAAGCTGGCGTGGCGCTAGGCGCCGCTCGAGCGACTCCGTCAACAACGTTGAGTGCGTCGTTGCAGCGTGGGAAAATAATCCCCCGTGGCAATTTGGGCCTGCCAATAAAAATAAAAAATATATATCTCGGCGGTTTCCTATGTACCCAAATGTCCCCGCGACCCTGCTTTTGCCCTTTTTCCCGTTATCCTCTGGGTTTGAACCATCCCTCAGCGATCGTAAAAACCCTCGGGCGTCACGAGAGGCCCACGGACCGGGCTTGGTAATGGCATGAACCATGATTAGTGGCAAACCGTTGTCCGACGTACTATAATACCCATTCCGTCCTGCACTGGTAATTTGGATGATTATGTTCATCACATTCGCAAATATCCCTGAATTCTATCCTCGCGGTAAACAAAACAGGCTATAAACAAAAAAGCGTCTCGCTGGGAAAACTAAAAACTAAAAAACTACAAGGGAACGGTACTAACGAGCTGTGGTATATCACCCCGTATCACTTGCAACCGAAACAAACCAGGGATATACTATCCACGGTATGTGTACACCTGAAAAAAAGAAAAATACAAGTAATCATATCATACGAAGAAGGCAAAACAAAACAAAACAAAAAACAGAAAACAGAAAAAAAAAGAAAAGAAAAGGAAAAGAAAGGAAAGTAAAGAAGCACAAGAGACCACAAAAAAAACGAAACAAAAACAAACATGCGCTCAGGGCACAGGCCGTGTCCCGAGGGGACATGGCTGCTGTTTGCTGGTGTGAGCAGTCCTACAGCATATATTATAGTCATAGTTGTACCCATATCTGGTGTGTCTGATGTTTATAGAAGCAACCCCGTGCATGTGTTGAGCCAACAGTGCCTAGCTGATGGACCAACAAAAGGACGCCACAAAAAAAAAACAGACGGAAGACAAAACAAGGCAAGAAAAGGGTAGGCAGGGACAAAGAACTATTACGGGGTGGGCTAATGTAGTAAACACTAGTAAATAGGACCTACGGTACACACAAAAACCTATATATTTACCTCTTTGTACCAACAATATGTGGTCCTATTTACTATGGCCCCCAGTAATAGTAACAAATATTAAAAAAAACGAGCAGTACTACAGTATATCATACCCAGCTGGTGGGCCAAGGACCGACACAAAGAGATTAAAAAAAGAGGACAAGAGACAAACAAAAGGGGGGCTAAAAAAAACTAAACGAAACTAAACTACGCGTAAAAGGACACTGAAGCTACAAAATCGAAACATAGGGCGACGCAGCTAACACAAGAGTAGCATGCATAACAAGGGGGGAGGGAGCGGGGGGGGGGGGGGGGGGGATACCATCGACTTGGCTGGGAATACGGCAACACAACAAACAAAAACAGGGGTTGTAACACAGTAAGCAGTGGTTGCTGGGCGTCCCAGTTAGAAAGGCGGTCAGTACCACGTTTCGACGGGTGCCTTTACTTTCTTAACCGGTCGTTGCTGATGTTGCTACGCCCCCCTCAACGCGGCTCCCCCCCCCCACCTCGCCCCCCCCAAGGCCTTGGGCTCGACTACGTCTTCGATTCTTACGCAGTGTGTACCGCAAATCTCTCATCGTTTTGCTACTTCAGCCTTCTCCGAAACGAACCAGCGCTTCGTGTACTGCTCCGCCGCTTCCCCAACACATCTGAACCACTTTTGCCCGATTTCTTTGCTGCAGAGCGTCCGTTGCTCTGTTTCGGTGGGCAAGTTAAAAATCGATATACATATATCGTGTTCGAGACAACCCATCCAGTTCTGTTCTTGCCCTCCCAGGTAACCCCTTTCGGCCCTCCAACTTCCTCAAAACATCACTCGTTTCGGTAGCCTCTCATTATACCATACGACCCACGGAACCCCGCGAAAAGCACTACTACGCCAGAGTGGTCCCACGAAAAAGTGCGAGTAGGCAGAACCGTGCAGCTGGTTGACGAAACCGTCATCCGTGTGTAAGGTCACTACTGCCGTCCCGGCTTCCTCTAAAAAAAATGCACTGCCTATTTTCTACGAGAACCCGAAACATTCCAGCGTCCGTTTCGTTGTTGAGGGAGGCGGGGGGGGGGGGGTAACTTGTTCTCGGTGGCGCCTATAGCTAACCCTATACGCCAATACTTGCACTACTGCTTAATCTATTCACCTTTATAGGGTGCGTCGAAAAACCCGCTGTTCGAATTGTTTTCGAGCTTGGCACTGATGAAGGCGCGGGCAGCTTAAGCGCGTTTCTTAGGCCTGGGCGACCTCCGCCCGTCCTTAGCGGACGCCGCGCCTCGTCCCACTCCCGATGACGTCAAGAACTCGCGCCGGTCGTCCCAATGGGCTCGGATCTGTGCACCAACGCAAGGAGAGCGGCCGGCATTGCAGTCAATGTTTACCCCATCGATCAGGAGGTTAAATATCAAATCAATACCTGGTGAGTAAATACCTGGCAACGGTGCGCATTGCGGGCAAGCAAGACAAAGCTTAAGGTTTGGAGGGTGCAAACGATGACAACTTCCTCATGCGTACAGCATCAAACTTTGGAGAATGCATGATCGCCGGCACCCTCGCTCGAAATATAGGCTGTATGTGTAGACTATACAAGCGACTCACACAGCTAGCTTGTGGAGGTCAACCGGCGGAACGAGACGGGGCGCACTGCCACTCCACCGCTTTAGGGTATCAAAAATGATTTTACGGTTACAGGACTGCCGGTCGCCCCGGTAGACTTGTGGTCAGCTTCAAAGGCTACTATTATTTAATAGCATTGGTACCCGAGTTCAAATCCCACCGTGGTGAGATTTTGACTTTATTCGAAAAAAAAAAAAAGGAACCAATTGCTGAGAGCGCCTTCGTGGCGTGGGTAGGCGGAATTCGACGCAAGTCGACGAGGGAAGAAAGTGCTGAACTATTCTCGCGATCAAAATGCAAGGCAAGAACCGTAGTGGGGGGGGAGGGAGAAGAGCGTACTTTGTGACCCCGGCTCTGAGTTACGACTAGGAAGGAGAGAGAAAGGAAGGGCGAAGATAAGAAATGGGATGGAAAAAACAAAAACAAAAAAACACGAAAGGGTACGAGTACTACAGCAGCAGGTAGTACATACTACATACACACTACCAGCCTTCGTTCGCTCTGCAGGCGAAACGAAACGGGCTGATTGAACCACCACCACCACCCCACTGCGGGTGCAACAGGGCGATCACATAAAAAAAGTTAAGAGTCAGAACAAATATCCCACCCCCTCCCCGTCTCTCTAGATGGACAACAGCGCACAATGAACACAAGGCCGTGTGCAAATGAAACAATGGCCGCCTCCATGATTGGGAGACCCTAAAAGGGACCGACCTACAACAGTATATATACAAAATTGCATGTACGTACGCAGAATGTCTACGTATATACTTAGTATCGTAATGCTACTGTAACAAACGCCCCGGTGTTATTTTTAGCGAAAACGAGCATAATCCGGATTGACTGTATTACTCCCCGTAGTCTGGCCAACCAGAAGACAGAGAAGACCATGCGTGAACAACATGTCGATGGTGCCAGTCAATGCAGCGTTCAACACCGCAGCCAAAACCGTGGCTTACGGGGCAGTCCTACCGTATAACACGGAAGAAAGCACACCCCGGTGATAACATTTGGGCATTTAAAAGTATTATCACCGGATGTGCCGTTGCGGAGGGGTGTGCTATCTAACGCATCCCCGGTGATAAACACCATGCACGAGAGCCCTGCAGCTATGTAGGGGGTGTGGCAGCGAGAGGGTGTGACAACGAAGGGGTGTGCTAACGGCATTATTGGTTGATAATGAGAGTTAACAGACCCCGACCAGATTCAGGGGGTGTGGTAATGAGAGGGTGTGATAACGGTATACCAATGATTGCTATGGAGTGAGTGTGAACAGATCCCGGCCAGAATGCAGGGGGTATGTTAGCAAGCGGTGTACTAACGCATGACAATCTTGGTCTAAAACCAGTTTGTTTTTCTTTTCTCACGTATTGCCGGTGATGGTAAGGCAAACACTTGAAACCCGGGGATAACAGCAAAATTCCCCGCCTTGCTACGATACCGCAAAACGGTTACCGGTACCGGTACCATACAGTTACTCATTGATGAAACCCCGAAGGTCGCACTGCAAGTGCTGCAGGTGCTTCGCTGGTATATACCGATATCGGTACCAGTAGCCGGGGCTTAGCACACGGCGGACGTAGGAGACGTTATAACGTTGGTGCCAGTACCGGTAAGCGCGCTGGTTCCAGAGAAAAACGACATGACCGTCGCCCGAGGCGCGACAGCAGTAGCTACAGGTGGGGTTGCAGCCGCAGACTCGTTCGGCCCACTGTGAGGGGGCGCAGCAGTTGCCTCCATGTTGGTGTCCATACCGGTGCGGGTTGATTGTGAACTGTGGAATATATCCATCCACCAGGTGGTATGATAATTGTGGAGTTTGACACTGTTTTCAGGCGTACACACGTACGGGGGGTGTTATCTAACGTACCCCCGGTGATAAAGTGACGGTAAAAAAACGAAGTAAAAAAAATATCACCCGGCGTGCTTATGTGGGGGGGGTGTTATCTAAGGGGGGTGTGCTTTCTTCCGTGTTATACGTACGATAATCGAATTGCGTGCTGCTGTACAATGAAAAGCCGTCTGTTGTAGCAATCGTCTGTTGTAGCAAGCTCTGAAACTTTTTGAACAGCACCCGTACTTTATCCAGTGCAAATCGCGCGCTTCAGACTACGGGTGCCATTGCAGCAGCAGAGTATGGTCAGCTGGCCATGTGGGCACACTGTCCTCTTTTTTTAGGGCTGGGCGCCGCCTCTACCGCAGCTGGGCGGTGCATCGCTGCTGGTGCTCCACCTTGACCGATGGCTCGTTTTCGCTCTTGTTTTTCACGCGCGTTCGTACTCGTACCTTGCTCGTACTTGTACATTTTCGTTTTTCTCCGAAACAGCGAAGCCTGTTCGTTTTTCGCTTTCGTTTTTAGGTTTTGTTGTCCCCCGTTTGGACGGGCCCTGAACGACGAATTTAGAATTTAGTACACGTATTCGCATTCGAAATTCCGAAATTCCGACATTCAGTTAATACTTGGATGTCGAGTTTGAAAGGTGTCATTGCCCCGCAATGTGTGAGAGGCGTGTATTTGTTCAAAAAAAAATTGTATCGCCCCGGGGGGGCCAAAAGGCCCGAGATCCTTTTCCAGGAAACGCCCCCGGTCACGTTAACGTAGTAAACGCCCCGGGGTGCATTTTACGCGTGCACAATCGCAACGCCCCGGGGGGTGTAATATCATCACTATTATTACGGTATGTAGATGCCAGGTACACACCGAATGATCCAACGCCTGTATTTACCTTGAACACCTTGCCTCTGCCGATGCGCAGGAGCTCTGCTGTTCGTGCCGCTGCCGGGTTCTCTTTCATACCGGACTCTATAAGGCCGAAGTACAACAGAAGGATGTCCCTGGACTGCGAAGCATCCAAGAGGGCGCCGGTGCGATGCCCCAGCTCATCACGCGTCGCAGAAGCGGCTGCCTTTCGAGCTTGTTGCTGTGGCGTAACGACCTCCGCACGAGTAACCTCCTCTCTCGTACGCTTGCCAGTCGCCTTTGGTTGCTTCACCGCTACCTCGCGAGAAGTGGCCCCCTTTCGAGTTTGTCGCTGTGGCGTAACGACCTCTGCACGAGTAGCCTCCTCTCGTTGCTGCACCACTGCCTCTGCCTCGCGAGCATTGCCCGATGCGGCAAGCTCTAGGAGTTGCTGTTCCTGGCGTTTGACGAAGCGTGCCTCCTCCTGTGACAGCTGTTCGACGAACTCTGCCTCTCTCTTTGACAGTTGTTCCTGGCATTTGGCGAACTCTGCCTCCCTCTTTGACTGTTGTTCCTGGCGTTTGACGAACTCTGCCTCTTTCTGTTCTAGGCGTCTGGCAAACTCTACGTCTCGATCGTCACACGCAGCCTCCCTCTTGCTAACGCTGTTCTCCTTTGGTTCCATTGTAACCGCCAGGATAGCCGCCACAGTCCTATATCCCTCGCACCCTCGCACGCTGCCTGCGAGGTAGGGTTTTTTTTTAAACGTGGTTTTCGTAAATACTTGTCAGGCATACTGTTTTGGGGGGAAATCTGTAATTTTTGGTATTTTTCCGACCGTTTTTTTCGTTTTCGTTTTGAAGTGCTGTGTGTTGTCCCTTGCTGCTACACGCTATGTTTCATGTTTGGCCATGAGGCTAACACCATAAGAGAGCTACAGAGTCTCCAACTGTCCTCGCATTCCATCAAACACGTGAAAGTTATTCGAAATTCTCCCTGTCAATGTCTGGCGAAGTCAAAATTTTGCGCATGTAGAGTGAACAAAAGATACTCGCTCAAGAATGAAAAAATACGATAGTCGAGAGATGTGTCTTTTGGATATTGGTTCTTCGCGACTAACTGCGTAACCGCCGCGTCCATTTCCCACAGACAGCAGCACGACACGTCCGTACGAGTAGTGCCGGCAGCTCCTGCCGTATTTACCCGAAGAATTAGACGCACATCTTCAGATACCTCGTTGCGGAGAGACGCACGCCATGACCGTAGACGACTTCCATCCAAGGGTGCGAGCACGAGAAATGCGTGTGAGCAATGACAGCGATGCACCGGAGGAGCGTTGGAGGGGACTTGCACACCTTGAAGACGGTCGGCGTGAAAAGTGGATGACCGATCGAGCAAAGAACGCGCTTGGCACATCAAAGTGAGATATCGATGCGTGTGTGTTCTTCACATCAAACTGTTCTCTGTACGTAGCCATCGACATCCAGCATATCCAGTGTCGGTGCTGATTCTTCATCCTAGGGGAAATACAAGCCCTGTGGTCATAAACTAAGAGACAGAGATAATACACCGTAAGTACTGTGCGTACCTGGTACGTACTACAGCTGTACTGCACCGTACTGGTACAACTGTATCATAGCTGTGTACAGTACGGAGATGAGACAATGCAGTGATGGCAACCACAAAGACACACGATGCAGTTGAACCAGATACCATCCTGAAGTGACACTTCAGGATGGTACAGCTGTACTGCACCGTACTGGTACAACTGTAGCCGTGTAGACTACAGTACGGAGATGAGACAACGGAGATGAGACAACGCAATGCTAGCAACCACAAAGACAAACGCCGCAGTTGAACTAGATACCATCCTGAAGTGACACCTGGCGCAAAAAAATGTAGTTGCTACAGTACGCACGTTGTAAGTAGTGATCCCCGATACTCGTACTTGATTTGCGTGTTTCAGCGACGTGTGAGGTACGAGTAGAGCACCCAATCTGCACCGCTGTCGACCTTTAAGTTTGCATTCTACGTACCAACACGCATTTTTCGTGCAGTAGAAAAACCGCTTTGTGATTTCGAATATACCTGTGTGACACATTTTTGGAAGCGCGGATCTCAGCGCATCTGCACACTCGTATACGTATACGTAATGTCGACTTATTAAGTTCTTAAGTCCTTACTCGACGACCCTCACTTTCCAGACTTTCTTCGGTCTTCCTGGAAGAGGAGAAGAGGCGTATTTATCGTCTTCGCAAGACGAAGTCCGTGCTGGCCTCGGGAAAGTTAATGGGTAGCAGCGTGGGCACCTCCTCGACACACCTAAACAACAGACGAAGACGTCGACCGTACCCCGATCGATCCCATCACGTTGGAAACGAAACCCAAGATCACTCGACGACGTCAGATGACTGCCACCGGCATCAGACAAATGATAGCCTCCCGTCGCTGACGCTGAACTATCCGACCCGTGCCTTCGGGGACATCAGCAGGGACGCACTTCTTCCGGCGCCGGCGGTGGGGTTATCATCCCGCGAGGAGGCCGTTCTGAAGGGCAGGAATGAGATAGAGCGAAAATCAGGTCAGATCAACAACGCCAGTCGTCAGCCGTCGTGGAACGGCCGCACCAACAACAGTCAATATGACCAAGCCTTTTCTTCGGCGCTAGGAAAGGAGGGGGTGTCGTGCCCGTATGATCGTCGTTCTGGGTATCAGAGGGGAGATGAGATCATGGGACGGATTGCGAACAGCCTGGCACTTTCGAACAAAGCACGCGCCGGCTACCAGGGAGAAATACCTCCTGCGGGTTTAGCAGCTCGCACGACAGGACCGAAGAGCAACCAGTCGATCAGTTCTGGGCCTTCGGCCATCGATTTGTTTGACCAGTGTGGCCTTGCTCCCTCGGCCGCGACTGGTGTGGAGGGACTTGTGGGAACGGCCCACTGCGCTCGAGCAAGTCAGCAACCAGCAGGTGGCGGTTCCAGCGCTGTGGATCCAGTGGGAAAAAAAGCTGCCGACGTTGGCTATCCGCTTGCATCCACCCTGCAGGCTGCGCGACCTCCGATAATACCGGATGGACCACTGGATCGAGGGGAAAAGGGTCGTCTAAGAGATCCCCGGCGTCATGAGGCGCGGGTGCGAAACGCCATGAAGGGAAAATCAGATGCAATCGACGGCCAGTCTCGGTCTCCGACCGCGCTCGGGCATATCACCGCTGCATCTCGAAGCGTCCAGCAAGGGCTAGCGGAATCTTCGGGAAGGGAGGCAATAATTTCGAAGAATGGCGGGAGAAAGCGCCAAGGTGTGGGCAACCCCGTCGAGTCCACTATAAAAGCGAAAGGGCTTTATCGAGGGCGCTCGAACGCCAATCTGCGCGAGACGCAAGCTCCTGCACAGGCGGATAGGGCCAGGCGACGCTGGAACGTCAGTGGTGATAGCTCGATTGCGCTCGTTCCGTCAGCGCCGAGGGCTGGGCGCAAGGAGGATGCACCGCCGTTGTCAGAGCAACGATTTTTAACCGCGAAGGTACGGCTTCACAAGAGCAAAGACCTCAGCGCCTTGAAATCGGAGCACATGGAGGCTTTGTCGATCCTTCAGGACATCAGCTCCCCGTCGATCTCAGCAGCACGAGACACAACAGTAGCGGACAAGTCGGGGAATGGTGTCGCTGCCCAGGCCACGAGAAGCCCCACCCACGAGCGAGTCTCCTTGACCGGCGCGAGCCCCAACCAAGCGTTTATCACCGAAACTGCCAGCGTATGCCCGGCGCCGCCTAAGGTAGAGTTCGGCCCTGCCGACGCGGACGTGGACAAGCTTTCGGCCGATTTACCCCGAATCGGGTCTCAAGAGCAGGCTGCCTTACGATCGTTGTACAGGAAATGGTGGATAAAGATTGCAAACGGTGGGAGTCCTCCATCGCCGAATACACCAAATCCGCTTGAAGTATCCAAGATTCGTAAACGTGTCGGGGCGGCGGTGGTGGTGGACACCGGTCGGGACGCGGGCAGACATAGGGGAGCGAGACCTCCTGTGGGCAAACAAGGTTCAACCCGACAGCCGGTAGGCGCAGTCAATGGCAAGAGGCGAGTTGTGGCCAAACCGGTTGGTGCGCCCAGCAATGGTGCGAGGCGAGTTGTGGTGTCCAAGCCCGTTGGCGTGTCAAGCAAAAGCGAGAAGCGAGTTGTGGCCAAGCCCGCTGGTGTGCTGGGAGAGCGCGTTTCAAAGAAACAGCAGCCGCCAGGTTTGGGTACGGGCACCCGAAGTCGAACCTTGGGACGCGAGAAAAACCGGACGGGCGCGGCTGC
Organism: Saccharina japonica; assembly: GCA_008828725.1. Classification (NCBI taxonomy): domain Eukaryota; class Phaeophyceae; order Laminariales; family Laminariaceae; genus Saccharina; species Saccharina japonica. The sequence continues at coordinate 161,626 of MEHQ01003508.1, forward strand.
GGCCGCTTTTGTGGCGATACAGATAGCTCTGGGGATGGCGGCGGTGCTAAAGGCGAAGGGAAAAGAGAAAGCATCAGCGGTGAAGAGTTGTCGAGGTCAGCGAACGACAGGCAAGGTACGACAGCCGAAAGCCGCAGAAAAAACGCACCAACCTCCGCCGTCCCTGTCTAGTCACATCGACCATGGCATTCATATATCACGCACTCCCGGCTCTTCTCCGATAGTTCCAAGCTCTAGAGTTTCTGCCGCTGAAGCCGGTAAGCCCCAGCAGCACAACCGAGGCGGTGTGCCATTGAGCGTTGGAGGAGATCACCGAGATAACGAGATGAAGGAAACTGGTACGCCGCGGCCGGCTTTGCAGCACGATTCGGACGTGGAGTCCGTCTCGGAAGACAATGACATCGTGGGGGAGCAAGAAGAGGGCCACGACGGGCGAATTTTCCTTGCTGACGGGAGGTTTATTTCTACGCGGCGCACTAGCTCGGAGGTGGCGAGCGGCGAAGATGTTTCGAACGACGGTAGATTGGGCGGTGGTGGGGTTGCTGTTGATCGATCTGTGGTGGGCGACGAAGTTCTGGTTGACTCCGTAGCCGAGGACGAGTCGCTGGATTACGCAGAGGAGAGCTTTGAAGCGTAACGTGCTGCCCGGTATGAGCCTTTAAAAACAGTGATTTCCGTTCATGATAGGGTCGTGCATCATTCGGTGTAACTTCCAGTCATTTTTCAACTTTACATCTCGTGGTTGTACTTTCGCGTACCGTAGCTGTTCACATGTCGATGCAGCTGAGATTTTCAAGACCCCTGTTGTGCAAGTTGCTTGTTTCGAATAAGCGACTGCGCGCCCTCCCCCCGTAATCATCCCGGCTGTGCTCATAACCTGCCTCATGTGTAGGGTAATTATTGGTGTGCTTTCCGTGCCGCGCTCGAGCTGACTGTGGCAGCGCAATGATACCTCTTCAGCGTCGCAGTAGGCCTTGAACAGGGTGCAAACCCCGCGCCAGTTAGTGGGCGATTTCGTCATCGCGCGAGATCGTGAACTAGCCACTTGCAACCCCGTTGCGTTGCTTTCCAGTTTGCGTCGAACATAGAGGCCTCCGTGTGATCGAATGCATCTGTTAGTCCGTTGGAGAAAGTGCGTTCAGAACTCCGCCCGTTGCGTGGCCGACCCCTACGAACCTGTGTGAATTGCTGTGCTCGTACTTTGCACGCGGAAATCATGAACATCTCTCAAAATAGTTCAAACCCGCCACAAGGCTCTCATAATCGAAGAGGCACTACGTAGCGCTATTTTTTTTCACTAGATGACAAAACCACCAGCTTCATGTCTCACAATCGCGCTCGAAAGCCACGCACCTCACAGAACTACGTGGCATGTGGTGCAGGGACATATTGAAAAAACCCTTAATTGGGATGTAGACAGTAGTGAATCCTGAGTCAGAAACAGCGCTTGACCATGTTAGAACTGCACTGCAAAACACACAAATATAACATACTAATTTCAAGTAGTTTGTCCCCAAAAACGGGAGTCCCGGTCCTGAAGGGGTTTTACAGTAGATTTCCAGCAACCAATGCCACACAAAAATAAAAAAAAGGCTGAAGTACTCGCCGCATTCTGTATATATATTGACGACATCAAGGTATAGGGCTTGCGCTACAACCCCTGGATGCCAATCCAGTTCAAACCGGAAATGCCCAGGTCTGAAAGGGCAACGCTGACTTCGGTGGTCGTCTGCTTTGCTGGGGTACGGCATTTCGCTGTAGCACCAAAACAAAACCGTGCAAACCCTTCTGTGTGGCCTACTCCTAAGCTAACGTTTACCTACTGTGCGCGCTACCTACAGCTACGTTTACCTACTGTAAACGCTGCCTGCAGCTACGTTTACGTACTGCAAGCGCTACCAACAGCTTTGATGGGAGATGTCACAAACTGTCTGGGGGGAATTGTTGGTATTGATCAACGTGCGAAACGCGCGTAGCGTTCTGCGAGGTCGCTCACACGGCCACAACCTCCTCGGCCTTCGTCTGCACCACGACGCCGCCTGTATCTGAGCGGAAGACCCTCAGCCTGGCGTCATTGTACACAACAAAGGTAGTGCCCTTCCCCTGATTGATTGAAGGGAGCGATAACAGCAACGCGCGGCGACGACGGGGCGGCGGGTGAACGTCGGGAAAAAGAACATACCAAATTACCGCCAACCCGAAATACATACAGGCTGGTTCAAGCATACCGCCCAAAATTTATTCAGTAGCCAATGTCCACGCCGTTTTTCGGAGAGAGACCCTGAAATTTGGCACACGTGTTTTATGCGCCCTATCCGAGCCGTTAACTTTTTTTCTTTTTTTCCCCGCCAGATACTGTTTGTTGTGTACCTGGTATTTGTTTGGGAAATTTGGGTCTTAAGAGATGCGAAAATTTCGGCGAAAAAATAAATGAAAAAAAAACATTCGTAAAAGGCTCGGGTAGGGCGCATAAAACACGTGTGCCAAATTCCAGGGTCTATCCCCAAAAAACGGTGTGGACATCTGGACTTTTGTGCGGTAAAAGTGCAAAAATAGGCGTTGCCTCGTAATTACTTAGTTTCAGTACATGATCGATTTTGGGCCTTAAATATGACTTAATATGATCATACGCAGTCAGATTTTCGAATATTTGCGTGAAAATTTGTACAAACATGCCTTGGACCACCTGGAAACGGCTCGTCCAAAAACAAAAATTGGGGCGAAAAAGTGTTTTCCTACGGAAACACCTGACTATTGTTGACCTCTTTGAAGGCCTGTGATTGGTCAGGCCACATTTTCGGCAGTATATAGCGCCAGTTCTAGGTCCTTGAACAAAAAACTGGCGATGTCACCCTCTTCCACTGTTCATGGCGGTCAGTATGATACCAAATATGTGACATTGGAGTTGCTATTGCATGCGGCATTCGTGACTGACAAAATTTTGGGTGATATGCCTGAACCAGCTCGTATATATCAACGCTGCAAAACAGCTTTGCGTCTCGAGAGCATTCAGGGTGAGCGAAACCTTGTTCTGCTGCTGTGCACTCATGAACGACACTCTCTGACAATCACCTCGCGACCTCGACTACGGGCATATATTTACGACAACTAAGTTATGAAGAGGGCATACGCTAACATACGCACGCTGTTGTCTCTCCTATATAGGCGGTGCTCGAAACCTCCGAGGCGTCGAACCGTTTAACAGACACGGCCAACCGCAAATTGAACGATGCTATATATGAGGCGTCGCAAACGAAATAGCCGTTGAAATACCAGTGAGAGAAGAGTACTGCCGCGGTAAGGGCAAGCTGGCCAGAGTCGTTGGGCACGGTCCCGCGCCGTAAACCACGGGCACGAGGTAACATGGGGACAACGCATTAACTCGTGGGTGACGTGTTGAGGTCAACTATTTGCCCCACCTTGATGAAGTCGAGAGGAATCTTGCCGCCCAGCGCGTGCAGCCATGCCCGAGAAACTTCAACGTTGACCTAAGAGCATGCGTCGCGAAACATGGCACAGCAGCGCGTCGGACAACCAAAGTGGGACACAAAGAACGTAAAGCTCAGGCATCAGCCGTCGAACACAACGCGCAGCCCTCTTTTTTTTTCCGGAGCCGGCAGCGGGCGCTATCAAGCGATGCACTCAGTTTGAACGGCGACCCGTCCCATGCTACAGTACTTCTGACACAGCATGAGGACCACAAGCGCGTACAATCTTACGGCCGTGTTAAAAACACTGATATGCCTTTCGTTGCTTGAAAAGTCGAGGGTAAGGACGAAGCGCAGATCCGTTCGCACGTGTATATTGTTTTTAGTCGTGAGACTCGCAAGCTCGCGGCGCAAAAGCACGAGAAAAACATACAGAAAAAAGGGAACCCCTCACTGTACGAACGGCATCAGTACTGGACTACTGTACTACTGTAAGTTTGAATCCATGCCCAGAACTGTACCTCGTAGGGAAGCTCCGTGCTCATGGATGCGGGTGTGCCCTGTCCATCCACGGTGACGTACAGTTTGTCTCCCACAGCCTGGGCGATGTTTGTAACCGAGCCATCCTGCACCCGCCACGACGTACGCAGAAGCGGTGTGTGTGTTTCATACATTATCTTACGTAGTGCGCAAATATTGGAGCGCAGCCGTTCGTTGTGCTCCAGAAGCAGAAACTACCGTTATCGTTCACGGCATCACATGCCCGCTACAAGTGCATGCTGGCATATCCTTCTACATAATCAAGGTGAGCTCCAGGGGCTGTAGCGGAAACCCCAAAAGCGGCATCGCTCTGACCAAAACTACGCAAACGCCTCAAACTGGAGTACAGGCACTTCCGCAGCGAGCACCGGGAAACTATTTGTCACGCCCCGTTCTACTGCACCGTCTCTCTAGGTCAAATGGCCTGCCGTTTTCGTCACCACGGCTAACGGTAGTACACTGGGCCGCAGCTGTGGTATCAGTTACATTCCGAAATAAAAATGAGGCAAGGTTACCCAGTACCGCCCGCGTGTAGTCTCTCCCTCTCGAACGATGCGGTTCCGCAACCAACGAGTCGGACGTGCACCCTCAACACAACAAAACACAAAAATATGGTGGCGCGTGCCTCTCTTCCCGCGCTTCTCTCCGGGCTCACCTCCTTGTACCACTGGTAGGCACGGTTGTCCGCTACGCTGTTCAGGGGGTCGAAGTATTTTTGCCACGCCGTGTTGGTCTTCCAGAGGACGCGCCACGGGCCGTCGTAGAGATAATTTTTGTTGAACGTCACTCCTGGGACCGCCTGCGCATTCCACGCGGGAGTTCAATTGAGACCAAATCCGCCGTTGATGCCAAAATACAGCAATCCGGCATTACGCGACACTTCTATGTCGAAAATGTTATTGATCAGAACACACTAGAAATACGTCGGCTATGACGTCAGCCAGAGCGGTTGATACCCAACTTAGCTAGCTGCGTTGTGCGTATAATATGCCACTCGTGTATTTTCGTGAAGGGTGCAGGCTAAAGACCCCGGTGGCGGCGCCAAGGTCAACCGCACGGGTAAGTAAGGAAAAATTGGCCCATACTTAGCTTTACGTCTCTCTCTTTTCGAGCACAAACCCATATAGCTGCTTTGCAGGTGTTTACCGATTGAAGCATTGGGGCTACGTCATGTCCACAGATTATGCAACGTCAAAGTCGGGGGGTGAATGACAGCCAAGTGCAACCAGCGCAGAACAGTTAAGGCCCCCCACCTCCAGCTCTTCGATTTTTTCCATGACAACCGCATCTTCGGGTTTGGAACCCTCAGTGGTTAAAATGTCGAAAAGCTCCGAGCTCAGCTGAGCCGCAGCCGCAATGTCCGTCTTCTTGCCTGCCTGCGGAGCGATTACGTTAAAGCGCGATTGCGATAAAGCGAGCGGTCACTACCAAGGACAGCCGTAGAGCGAAAGCGGCTGCGCCTAAACACGGCGGTGGGAATACAAGCAGTCTTGGCGTCGAGGAAGAGGAGTTATCGATGTTTGAACACCAACTCGCAAAAACTACGATCGGAACTCGGAAGGTCGAGGTGAGCGTATCTTTGTGGAAAATAACCAAAGTGGTACGTACTCCGTACTTTGCACCATGAGTTAGCGCGTCTGCCCGCCCATGCCACCAAAGGTAAACCAACGCGGGCGGCCGTATGTCACAGCAACGAGCATAGTTTGGGCTCCTGCCCAACTGACGCGGCAAAACCACCCAGCTTTTGGGAGCGACGATCATCCCAGTATACCCTTATCATAAACATAGAGCTGCTATGTATCGATTCAGGTCGTGACATGGAACGAGCGGCGTCTATTACGATGGCGACAGCATGAATGACGTGTGCCCGACAGACCCACAAACCATTTACAGGTCCGATCCAAACTGTTTATAGATCGCGACCTAACACTCATCATATGGCAATTATCGCATGTACCTCTGGTACGCCGTCTACTGCTGTAGTCCAGTCTACCAGTATGATACTCGCACGATAGCTTCCAACGGGTTGTCTCGCACACACAAGGCTTGCCTTCGCTCCAGACGAAAAGAGGGAGAAAAGTCCCATTGTCGTCCCTTCTCCGGCCCGAGTTGCTTGGCGACGACTTCTGAAGGGCACGAGCTTGTTTCCAGAGCCGGCTCCATTTCTTACTATTGCCCCCCGCCCGTGCAGGCGAAACGAGGTTTGGACGAATGCAGCACACAGCAGCGGCAGCAAGAGAAGCAACAGCAGTGGCAACGCTCCAACGCTAGTAGCGCTCCTCATCATCGTGCCCGTCCGTTTGATTTTAGATGTCGGTCGTAATCCAGCAGCAGTCTACGAGTATGTCTCCTGTAGATCAATAGAGCGACCAGACGACCAGGAGCGCGCGAGGGGCGAGGGGTCAAGAGTGAGGCGAGGTGGGCGCAGCTGCGCGGTGTTTTTAGGCTACGTTGTAGTACATGCATGCTCTGTGCTCTTGTGCGGTACTATCATACGTATGGCCATAGCAGCAGTTGCATCGTCAGTGGAGCTCTACTCGTGTTGTACGGTGCTTCACGAAACATGTGCATGTCCTAACATGCATGTGGGTTGTGTTGAGGTGTACCGCATGGAAGATGCAACTCACTGACTGACTGTCAACTACTTGCTGATTCTTCTCGCCTTGAGTGCCGACGGACGCCCAGGCCAAGGATGGTTCGTGGCGCAGGCGTGAACCCGTGAAGCTCGACCTTGGTGGTTAGCAGACTTGGTACACAGCGCAAGGTGCACTACGAGTACGGCAGCGCTGCAGCCGCACCTCTCGATTCGGTTTTGACTTTTCGGGAACCGAAATCCTAACAGAACCCTGTGGAAACCCCGACTTCAAACCCACATGCAGCCGACACCAACCCAACAGCGGGCCATGTGCCATGCGAGCTTCTCCTGAAGGTGGGTGGTAGAGAGCCATGCTTCGCAGGATTGCTAGAGTGTAACCATGGACGGCCTTGCGGTGAACTTTCCCGCTCTCACGACCATACACCAGAGGTCGGAAGCTCACTGCACACCAAGCAAATTCAACTTTTGCTGAGTACTCGTACGAGACGCGCCTCGTACACGAAAGTACGACTCACGAGTCGTATCAATCATGACAGGTTTACATCACATCATGTATACGTGCAACAGGTTGAGGCTGTTGCTCTTGTCGGCAGCCTCTCTCGCTGTGTGTGTAAGAGCCGACCGCATGACCAATGCACGTACGGTCTCTTCTGTTCACTGCCCTCCCTTCGTCGACCGTGCCGCGCAGACGTCGCTGTTTCTTCTTGGAAATGACGCCCTTCGCCTCTCGAACCTCAGCCATGTGCATCGCATGGCTCGCCATCTTCAAGCGCGGAGGAGCCCGGTCCTTCTCGACAGCTATGCTGGCGTTCGTCAGGCCCGGAAGGCGCGTGCTCCTCGGCCAGCCACCGACCCGCGAGTGCTCACATCTCGACGTCGGGAACAGAAGCAGCAAGCGTCACCACCGCGCTGCCCCTTTTTGCACCCTTCCTCGGGAAAGTTCATGCCCGCAACATGATCGACCAACGTTGCTGTTGCGATCGACGATGCCGGACCGAGGATCGAGCGCAAGCACTGCCGCACCACACAAGCGAATCCGCCGGCGTGGCCTTGCAACCGCGATGAAACCCAAAGACAGGGACGCCTCCACAACGGCACCAGCCGCCGCCGCTCGGACAGAGGAGCCGACGACGAACGGTGCCGAAATCGCGGCAGGGATGCGCGTCCGCCTTCGAGACACAGGTCGTCTCGGCACTGTCGTCGGCAAGAAGGCCGGGGGGTGGTGGGTGGTCGATTTGTTGGAAAGTTGGGGCGGGGCCGATAGGGGTGCAGCCGCTACGGGTGCAGCGCCCGGCAGTAGTGGTAATGAGCTCGACGAGGGGGGAGGGGTGGGGCAGGGTGGCTCCAACCGAAACGAAAGCGGTGCGGCTCTGTCGAGCGGCTCCATTTCGACGCGAAGGCTCAACATAGAGCCTTTGGGTAACGCCTACGCGTCGTCCTCGGAGGATGCCTCAGCAGTGTCCACGGCAACTGCGACTCCTTCGGCCGCAAGCGCCAAGAACAAACGACTGCATTCGACTCTGAAAAGAAGCGGCCGAACGAACGGCGGTTCCGCCACCGCCACCGCCGATATAGCCAAAGGCACAACGGCAACAGGAGCAATAGCAGCAGCAACAGCAGCAACAGCGCCGCCATCGCTGCTGGGGCAATCGACTTTGGTGGCGAGGCCGGCGGAAGAGGGGGCGGTTGCGATTCACACCATGAGCGCCGAAGGTCTGGCCCATGCGGAGATGAAGGAGTGGATGGTATTCTCTGACTTGCACGTCAGTCCGAGCTCGCTGGATGTTACACTGCAGGTGAGCGTTTTTGCACCAGTACGCCCGTTTGACTCTGCCCTGCAGATCGCAGGGATAGAGAAGCCGAAGAGAGGCTCGACATGAGGAACATTATCAAGGACCCTCGCATTTATGACGGCGGTTGCCGAGCTCTTACCACCGATGGCTCGGGTTTCCCGGTGCGTTTTTTTTGTTAACGCGTATTTACCGTGTGATACCCGTCGGGTGGGCGGATTTAGTGGCGCTGCCACCGAGTGGCCCTCGTTCCGGCCTTTCCTCGTTTCAGGGGCCGGAAAAATCGTTGGCAAACCACCGCTGCGTTTGATTCAAGAGCAGTTTGTACGCCTACCTATTGCGGGGGACCATAGTAAATAGGACCAAATATTATTGGTAAACATAGGTAAATATATAGGTTTTTTGTGTGTACCGTTGGTTCTATTTACTATAGTCCCCCGTAACAGTCTCCGACTAGTGTTGGAACTGCCCGTCGTACCGTGTAAGTACGAGACCAAGCAATTTCGCCGGTTGCCCTTTGAAAATGCCCCATCACAGCAGCTTGTGGTATGCACCACCTCAAAAGCTGGCCGGTGGAAGTTGGCGGATCGTACAGCGTTGCCTGGCGGTAGGTACTCCGACAGACGGTTCTGGCCACCACTAAAGTCGTCAACACGGACGCGTTTTGTTTTTGTCGCGATCGTCAAGAGGCTATATGAATCCGCAATGACGTCCGTTTTGCCACGGTAGGTGCTCGACCGTGTGAATGCCGAGGCGATGAAACGCCCGGCTTGTGGGATCGCATTCCTGGGCGATTTCTGGCACGCCCGGGGCTCTCTCAAGGTGAGAACTGTCCCCATCTTCGGCTGCAAGTGTGCTGTAGGGATCCTCGGATGATTTTAATTTCTAGAGCACGGGTGGTTGGTTATTAAACGGCACAATGCCAGCCGCTGTTGGATGCCATGCTTCGATGATGTAGCGGTCGACTCCTCATTGGGCGGAAACTTTTTGCTTTTGTGACGACATCGGATACTGCTGCGCTTGGGGTTTCCGTGGGACAAGGGCTTCGAGTCGCAGTCGCTTGCCGCAGGGGTTAGTGAGAGCGACACCCGCGCGCACTTGGCCATGAAGTGGCTCCTAACACGTAAGGCGTCTGCATTGGTGGGGGTGGTAACTGCTTCTGCTGTATAGATTATTCGCTGTACTTCCCTGCCCATTGCTCTGGACTAAGTCGGCGTGACTCGACGATAAGGAGACATTTGTTTTTACCCGCTCACCACACCCTCGTACGACCCCCTACTCCCCCATTTTCCCGCCCCCGTTTTACTGTCCACGCCTTGGTCACACCCACAACAACACCGACATCAACGATGTCAAGGTGGACCTGCTCGTGCCGATCATGAACCGATTGGCAACTTGGACGCGGCCGGTAGTGATGATCCCCGGGAACCACGACCAGGTTACCCTTGGCGGGGGGGTGCACGCCCTCACCCCCTTGCAGTTCGCGTTCGCTGATCCAAAGCAGGTTGGTTTGGGCTGCGGGCGGGTGCGGAGGGGCTTCTTTTACGTGCACGGGTCGAGAAAGGAGGGGGGGGGGGGTGATGCAGTGTTTTTGTTTGACTGGAGGGTTCGCAGTAGCGTGGGAGACAGATGGCCGTTGGGAGCGCGTGAGGCCTTGGCGAAGCGCTTACCGACTGCGGCGGCATTTCCCCTCGTGCTGCCATGGCTGTTTTCAACTTCTTAGTGATTTTTCGACCGCATTTCCTAACGGAAGAAAAGTGCGCCAATGTACGCGTGGTATGGTGTTATATGCCTAGTTTCCGGCCTCTTAGACACTCGAGATATTTGCTAGCGTATACGCTCGTCTTCTTGTCCCACTCTCGCGTTCAACTCGCTGCCGTCTCCACCGGCAGGCCCTCGTTCTGTCGGAGCCAACGCTGTTCCTCAACGCTCTGTGGATCCCCCATCGGAGGAACAACGAGGCCATGACAACCCTGCTGGGCAGCGAGGAGGCTCGGGGCGCTAGGTAAGAAAACGCCCCGGCTCCGACCTTGTCGAGGCACAATAACCTGCTACGTCGAGCCCCCCCTCCATCCTCAGGCCTGAAAGCTCCCAAAACCTACAAAGCGGAACACTGCGCACGTGCGCACGCACGCATGTCGTGGTGGCAGACCCTGCCGCCTCGGGTATGGTTCTAGGCGCATATATAGCGCACTCTACGTAGCGAAGAGCGCTGCTGATCCTGGGTATCGCTGGGTACCTGGATCCCATGAGGAATGTTCAATATCAGCCCCCCTCCCCCCTTCTTCTGAACACGACCCGACGTCGTTTCTGTTTTTTCTTAGCTCGGCGCTTGTTTCTATCTTTTTACTGTTTCCGCCGGTGGTCGTACTCGTTTTTTTTGTCGTACTTTCCTCCGTCATGACCGGGTGCCCCACTAATCGTGACCGCCTGTCGCCTGTCGCTGCCTCATGGGCATGGCCCCACTCGCGAAGGGCGATATTCTGCCACGTGGACATCAGAGGAGCGTCGATGAACGACGGGGTCTCGTCCCACTCCGGCATCCCGAGGTCCGCATTTCCCGACGGGGTGCCGACGTTCTCGGGGCACTTTCACAAGCCTCACACCATCGGAGACGGCTTCATTCGATACGTGGGCTCCCCTTACCAGGTGCGGGAGGGATGTTTTAGCTTTCGGCCGTCGACGGTGCTTGCTGTATGTATGTCCTGGCACTCTGTCTCCTCTACCCCCTCCTGCACGCCCACCCTCTCTCTGTGCAACGTATGCCCACACCCTGCCACGTCAAGACTAATTGTACCAAGCATGACCCTCCCTGTTCCGTCGGGCCCTGTTTTTTCTTTTCGCAAGACGTGTCTAGCGGAGTCCGGGCAATCGAAGTCGCTCGTCGTGCTGGACTCTGAAGCATGGGAGGAGAAGGCGACCATTCCGCTGGACGTTGGAAGGCGTTTTTTCAGGGTGAAAGGCGAGGACCAGCCCCTTCCTGATTTCGGCGAGGTGCGACGGGTTCCTTGCTTATTGATTGTCGGTCGACCTGTGGACGATTAATTGAGCAGGACGTTTTCGCTAACCCTGTGCTTCACTTGTGGTGTTTTTATTTTTCTGTTTGCAGAAGCAGGCTAGAGTATACTTCACGATCCGTCAATGTTTTTTTTTTTGTTTTCCCTCCTTTCGCGCGCGCTTGGTTTTGCACGAAACCAGAGCGGCATTGTAGTAACAGCAATCGTGGTTCTTTACCTCTTCGAGCAAGCATTGTTTTTCATCCCGGCACAGGCCTAGAGAGATGAAGCATTGCGTGCTTGCGTGAAAAATTCAGCCCAATTGTGTGTATCGGCTCCCATAGGCCCCCCTTGCTTCCGTGGACTAGTTACGGTAAGTCACCAGGCACAACTTCACGGCGTGTTTGCAGGCCAGGGCTCGGCGTTGACCGAGTGGGGCGTGTACATCGCTCCACAGCAGCTCGGCCGATCGACTTCCCCCGTTGTCCTCTCAGCCACCTCTAAACCTCTACGTCTACCTCTCTCCCCCCCCCCACCCTCTCCCGCATGCGTTTCTCGTCCCCCCCTGTCGGGGTGCTATCATCGTGTCGTGTGCAGGCGTCTCCGGGCGACCGTGTGGTGTGGACGGTAGAAGATGCCGGTTCGGAGGACGTAAGGCGTCGGGCGGAGGCCCTCCAGAAGGTGATTTATCGCCGGCCGGCAGTTGGCCGGGCGATGCAGACCGCCGGTCTGTACTGTGACGAGTGGCGTGCGACAGGAACAGGAACAGGAATAGGACATCGGCCGCACAGATTGTGTAGACCCGCTCTCTTTTTTCTCTCTGGCTGGACACGACTCTTCGAACCCTTTTTTTTTGCCGAACAAAAGCGGCCCGAACACGCGAGCAAAAGCGCACGTGCCCGCGTTCTCCTTTGTGTGTGTTTCGTTGTTGTTTTGTGCTTTTCGTTTTTCGCGCCTGTGCTTGTTCGCACGGTGCCTCGACGCCTTTTGTTCTTGAGTTCACCCGGCGCCCGCAGGCTGCCCCGCGGAAGCCCTCCTCTCCACGGCGCCCTCTCCCCCCCTTCCCTCGGAATCTCTGAACTTCCTTCCGTCGTGCCACCGCCGCCGCTGCTGCTGCTGCTGGCCTGCTGCTACTGCTGATGGTCTGCTGTTGTGGACGCTCCCGGTCCGAACGTTTGCTGGCGAACGCCCAGGAAATGGTGGAGGTAGAGATTCGCGAGACGCCCAAACGCCCCCTCTTCTCCACGCCGGGGCTTCTGAGGCCTGCTCTTGGTGCGGGAGGAGAAGCCCTCACTGGCAATGAGACAGCGTCCGCCTCGACCGTTGACGGGCTGGCGGCTGCAGCTGCGGCGGCGGCGGCGACGGGTGGCGGTTTTCCTGATTCGGCCAGTTTGTCGCCGGATGCGCTGTTCCGCGCGTACCTGGAGAGGGAGAGGGAGGGCGGTCGGAATGTCTCGGAGAAGGTGAGCGTGCGAATTGAGTTTCGGAAATCGCTTCCGTCGGTCGGGCCGGTGAAAACAGGGGTTTTTATTGTTGTTTCGCTGGTCGGTCGGTCGGTCGGTCGGTCGGGTGGTCGGTCGGCTGGCGGGCGGATGATCAGGCGGTACGAGGTACTAAATAGTAGAAGGTCGGTATTTTTGGGCGCGTCAAGGGCCTCTTTTGGTCTTACTAGAATACTAGTTTTTGTGTATGTAGGGGGGTGGTCAGTCAAGGGGTCACGCCGCCTTTCACGTAGTATTTTTTATTTGTCACTTGAGGTAGACTGGCCTGGCCTGTTCCCGAGAGGCAGCCTGGAAAATCGCTTCTCGCCTTGTCGTCCGCTCTCTCTGGTGAGCGCTTGCGAACGCGCGAGGAATTTTCCATATTTAGTGTACCTATACGTGCGCGTCTGTCTCCTCGCTGTTTGTTTGTTTGTTTGTTTCTTCTTTTTTTGCTGCTGCCTCAAAATTCTCGCACACACAGCGAGCGCCTTTTACCTTTTCACCGCTCGCTACGTATATATATATATATGTATATACCGCCACTCAGCAAATAATACCGATTCTGCTTTTATTAAGTTTCGTAAAAATAAATACAGATGAGACCGCAGTGATGGCTACCTTACCGATGCAGAGGACGCGGCTTCTCGCCGGTGTCCCGCAAGTAAGTAATCCCGTCACGCCTGGCCACCATGCTTTGCGCTTTTTTGGTTAGCACAAAGGGACCCCTGTAGGCAGTCCGAAACGTCTCCCACCATTCTTGGCACCGTGTAGTTGTCGAATTATCGCGGTGAGCCCGCCGGCTGGAGAGGAAGGAGTGTTGACGGATGTGCTCTGGGATCCCCGTCTCTTCCCCTTGGAACAGGTGGAACGGCTGGGATTCACCCTGATCGAAGACCTAGGACAGCAAGCGGCGTCGAAGGTAGGAACGCGCGCAGGGCAGAGGCGTCTGTCTGTCTGTCTGTCCGGCCTTTTGCTCCCGGCGCTTGTAACCGGAGTAATTTTCCGGAGCAGACTTTGACAATTGAACTCGCTCTGCAATATACCACGTTCCGCGTACCCTGCGTGATACATATACATACCCCCTCTTTGCACACGCGGTTCTAGTCTCCCTCCCCTCATTACTTCAATCTATTAGTGGAGGGTTACTCTTAATTTTTCAACTGCACGCACGTTTCGGGGGACAAGGTTACTTGGGATCAGTGTGGGATCATTTATGCAGTAGTAATAGGGTGAGCCCTTGATTTGTGCTCCGAAACCGTGCACCACTTCGGCGCGCATCCGTACCTCTTTGTTTAGCAGCTTTCTGGACTGATTTGTTAGCGTATTGGGTGCTTATGGTCTCCGCGGGGCATGGGAGTGGCGCGGGGGGGGGAAAGCGTGATTATCGCGACGGGCGAGCTTGGTGTCATCGTGTCTCCCCTGATTTGCATAATGTCTAAAGACCCCATTTCGTACGTACAGCACGTACAGCACACGGGATGCATATTTATGTATGAGGATTTGAGCTAAGCCTACCCCGGACTGCCTACCGCGCCACGTCGGCATCAAGTACCAGGACTAAACGTCTGCCGCCTTGCGCCGCCGGTACACAGTCAGTGTGCCGTCGGTTTGCCGCAGAGCAAAGCAAGGCGTTGACCGCGGCAGGGCGTCCCCTTACGCCCCTCCCTCCCTCCCCGCCTCGGTGGTTCGACGAGGGGGTGGCTGCAGGCCTGCAGTGCTTGTACGCCGTGGTGTTGTGTCTCCCGTCCCTATATATATATACGAAGTATATATATTGTGTTTCCCCCGTTCCTGCGCAACATTTTTTTTCCCTTTTTATGCGTTTTCATGTTGTGCTACCGTACGTACTGCTGTCGCGTGCCCTGGCCGTCTGACGTCGCTTGCGCCTTTTCTTGCCCCGAAACTTTGCACGAACCTTTCTTGCACCGAACCTTTCTTGCCCCGAACCTTTCTCGCACCGAACCTTTCTTGCCCCGAAGGAGAGTGGGGTGAGAGACCGCCATACCTCACTCGCACTGCACAGCATCCAGCTCAAGAACTTCGGTCCGTTCCGCGAAGAGGTGAGACCCATAGCATGATACAGGAACGGGGACGGGAAGGGGGAGGGGGGGGGGGGCGTACTTCATTTTCATGCATGGCCGTAGTTGTATGACCATAGACCCTCGCATCCCTACAATGCTGGGACGGAGCATGTCGGGGAAGGGGGGGGGGGTACTCATGTCGTGCACGGCCGTAGTCGTATGGCCATAGACCCTCGCATCCCTACAATGCCGGGACGGAGCACGTTGGGTTTTCGCCAATCAGGCAGGCATTGCTTGCACCAGGCGCGAAGCGCGCCGTGAGGTGTCGAGCGAGTCGCGTGAAGGGTGAGCTGCATCCTACTAAGAGCCGCTTGTGAGGCGGACTTTCATATGGACGACAGCCTCCAAATAACTCGTTTGATGTGGGGGGGGGGTGGGGGAAAAGGAGACGGGGAGAGGGAGGGGAAGATGTATAGGAAGTGGGGAGGGGGGGGGGATGCTTACCTCAGAAGTGAAGTATGAATACGCGAAATGCCTAAACCATTTATCCGCGACAGACACACGGAGACATGGCACGCGATTTGTCTTCCGCTGCGTCCCCGGTACATGATATCACAAGAACAGCAGCACCGCGGTGTTCGGCTATTGTAGTGATATACAAATGTCCTCTCCTCTCCCCCTCTCCCCCCCGGGTGAAAACAAAGTGAGACAGAGGGTCGTTGTTCGGCCGCTACCACCCACGTCCGCGCGGGGTACCTAAGCCTTCTTCGTACAACTGAAAAAATTACCCTCAAGTCTAATTCTACGTAGTGTCCTACCCAAAAGCGTGGGTGCAGTTCTGCTGAAGAGATTGAGGGCTGAAGGCTAACGCTGGAGATTTTTTCTTTCTTTTAACTGACAAAAAGAGGGACTCTTGTGCTCTGTTCTGTTCTATATAACATGTTTTTTTTGGTATTTTGTTTTTGTAAAGGTGTCGTGCGGGACACGGGACACCACGCTGCTGTCTGCCGAAAAAAAAGGGGGCTCTTTGCGCTCTACCAAATACCTGAAATGCTTCTATTTTGAGTGTTGATAAGTAAGAAGCTGAGGTCATCTTGATATTCGTAAAATAAAAACATCTCTCTGGTTCAGCTCGTCGCTCTCTAGGAAGTTGTTGTGTATCACACACGCCGATGCTGATGTCCGCTCTCCGGCATTCATCCGGCACCTCCGTCCCAGGTGACCTACCCGCTCGACGGGCGAGGCGTGGTGCTGCTCCGAGGGAGCAACCTGGACGACTCAGGCGCCGACAGCAACGGCTCGGGGAAGACGACGCTCGCCATGTCCGCGCTGTGGGCAATGGCCGGCGTCGTCGACGCCAGGTGCGAGACTAAAACTAGTTGTTGTTCGGCAGCCGGCGAGTTCCCCCGGAGAAGGAGAGAGATCGCCGTGGGGTGTAGCTGGTAGCTGGGAGGTTGTGGAATTGAGGGGAGGGAGAGGGGGAGGGGGAGGGGAGTTCGGTGCACATCAGAGCACGGGCTTCCTCCAAGACTGAGATAGAAGGAGTTGATAGAGGTTAACCAGCAGGGGGAGGGCGGGAGGGGAGGGGGAGGGGGGGGACGTGCTCATTTGTTGCTTGCCTTAGTCATTTGACCATTGACTATGCATCCCTTTCGAGACGGAGATAGGGCCCGCTGTCTTCCCGCCAAATATACCTCAGGTATAGATTCGTTCACTCTTGACACGGCATCATGCCAGCCCAAGCAAACACATATCGTATTCACCATCCAAAACGAAAATGAAAACAAAAATGAAAACAAAAGATGAAAACGAAAATGAAAACGAAAACGAACTGAAAAAAAGCAACGTTCGTACCCCACGCACGGCGCTTTTCCTTTCCTCCAGGCCTGTGTCCGACGGTCGCGTTGCCGACGTCGTCCACGAAGGGACCCGGGCGCTCACGCCCTCATCGTCGTCCTTGCTGGCCAGCTCCGACAGCAAGGGGGGCGAGAAGGCGGGCGCGGGCGGAGCTCGGCTGGTCGCGGAGGCAACGCTGACGGGCACCCTTAACGGGAAGCCCCTCTGGCTGAAGCGACGCAAGGGCTCGAGGGTCAACCAGCTCTTCCTGAAGCACGACGGGAAGGACCTGACGCGCCAGATAGCGAAGTGAGTGCAGTCTAGGGTTGGGGTAGAGGGCGGGAGGGGACGGAGGGTGCCGGGTGGGTTGCAGGGCAGAGGGAGATGGAGGATGGGGGCGGGGGGGGTGCTCATTTGTTGCTCGCCTTAGTCCATGTGACAATTGACCACGCATCCGTTTCGAGACGGAGCATGGGAGTGGGGTGGGGAGGGTAGAGAGTAGGGGGGAATGGAGGGTGGGTGTGGTGGTGTGGCGGTGTGGGCCTTATTTTGTTATCGAACGTTCTGAAGTGTTAGGTGTGGTTTGCCGGCGATAGGGTGCTGCGCGACATTGCCTGCTACTGCAGCGTGTTCCCTAATATGTTTGGTGTGCTTGGGTCATGGCATGGAAGTGGCCCGTGTTTTTTTTCCTTCCCCGAAGACCGCCGTTCAAGACTTTCCGATCGCGCGAAAAACCCCAAAAGGAAAGCAAGCGTTTTTTTTAAATCTCTCTGTTCAACGGAAGGTCGACCACGAATGCGTCGTAGAGGGTGTGGGTCGTGGGAGACCTTGCCCGCGGGCGGGATCCCGGCTTTTCCTACCCTCCCTTTCCCCCAGTGGTGGTGCGAGGTGAATCGAGGTCATGCGAGGATCTTACTTTGTAAGGCCAAGCGAAACGAAACGCTCGCGACGAAGTTTTTGCGCGTGCATAACATTTTTGCCCCTTGCAACCCGCCCTAGTTCTCTTTTTGTCATCGCGGCCGACTTGCCCTGTTGGGTTAGAACGGGATAACCTATGAGTACCAGCCTACTCAGTCAGCGGTGACTGAGCAACCTACGAGATGTACCCCTTCTAACGGCAACCAGCAAATATATACCAGTTATACTTCTTAAGTTCGACTCGGTCCCGGCGCTGTTCTCGCGGGTGAACTCTTCGCCACGCGCTAATGGTTACAGAATAAGGAGCCGACCTTCCTGTTTTTTTTCACCTGGAAAAGTGATGATGGCCGAGAATCGAGCTTAGGCATACATACATAATTTTGTTGCGCCGTCTGTCCCGCTCTTGTGATTGTCAGGGAGACGCAGGTTGTGCTCGAGGAGGAGCTGGGGCTATCGTCGCACGTGCTGGGACGCGGTATTTTTCAGGGACAGCACCACATTAACGGGCTTCTCGAGAGCACCGACGCTCAGCTCAAGGAGGACCTGGCTCTTCTGGTGCGGGGGGGGGGGGCTCTGTGCGCCTGGTTTTTGCTTTTTTTGTTGTACACAAGGCGTTTGCATATTTGTGATGTTTGTGTCTGGGGTGGGTGGGTGTGTGGGTGGGTGGGTGGATCTGAGGGGCCTTCGCCACAAATGTTCGCGCCTCTCCTCCCCGTCCCCCCCTTTTCCCTTTTTAGGCAAGAAAACCTTGCGCGCGACTTGTCCTCGGGTCGGTTGAATGACTGTAGTGTACCCGTGCGTCTGAAGCGAACGATGTGATATTTTCCAGCAAGCCCGCTCGGGAGTATGCCGCGGAAATTCGGTCCAACGCCGGCCACGCCCCCCCCCCCCCCCCCCCCCCCCCCCGCTTGTCGCATGTCATACCTCTACACCGTACAAAGCACCCACGCCCGTAGCTTGGGTGTCTGTGACATTACCCCCCCCCCCCACTTCTCGCCGCCGCCGCCATCGTTGCCACCACTGTCACCCCTCCCCGTCTGAAACATTGTTCTTTGTATTTGGCGTGCGGACCAACAAGGTGCCCATGGACATGTGGCAGGACTTGGCCTCTCGGAGCAGGGCGATGGCGCGCAGAAGCGACGAAGACGCGGCGAGGTTCCGAGAAAGGGTGAGCGCGGGGTCGTTGCTCCGTGCGTGTGCGTTTTTTTTTTATTCCCTCCTCCGGGGATCAATCAACGCTTGTGCGTTGTGTGTGTGTGCTGGGCTTTCGTACGCGTAGAACGGGGTGGTTTTCGGTTGGAAACATCCGAGGAGAGGGGGGCGCGGGGAAAGCGGGACGCTGAGGAGAGAGATACGCGTATTTCGCAGCGCCGCGCGTGGCGAAAAATACGAAACATGGTTTTCAGAGTATCGTCTTACCCCTGGGAGCGGGTTTCTGACTGGGGACGAGGTTGTGGTTATACGGGGTGGTCGGTCGGTCTTGCCGTCTTGATTCGTCTTGGCGAGGCCCTCTGCAAGCGCCCTTTTCTCTCTTTATCATTGTCTCTGTTTCTTTCTTGGTCTCTGTCTTGGTCTCCGTCTCTGTATCTCTCTCTGTCTCTGTGTCTGTCTCTGTATATGCCTCTGCCTCTCGTCTCTCCGTATCTTTGTCTCTTTTTTTCTCGCTCTCCCTGTGTCTCTCCCCCTCTCTCTCTCTCTCTCTGGAAGCATGTATCCCTCCCTATCCCTCTAGCCCTCACTCCCCCTTATTTGTCTGGCGCCTGACCCTACACCGTCGCACAGCGGGTTCTGTGAGCTACCCGCGAAATAAACGACAAAGGGAGGGATGTCGGCGGCGCCGGTCCCACCTCTCGCGTACTTTGATGCTGCCCCCCTATCCCCCTCACATTTGTCGTATATTACGAGTGTATACGTTCCACCGTATGAGTGTCCCCCCTTTCCCCCGTCCCCCCCCCCCCCCCCCCCCCCCCCCCCCTCGCGGAATTGTTCGTCCTATCATTTCAGGCCGTGACCCGTCGAGAAGACCTGGCGAGGCTGGCTGAAGAGCTCGAGCGGGCGCGAGGAGAAGCCGCCGAGGTCGCCGCCGTCGCCAGCGCCGACCGCCTCGTTGGTAGCTCGGCACCATCGGAACCCACGAGCGACGTCGCGCCACCTCCACCTGGCGGCGACGGAGTCGTTATCGATGCCGAGACTACACCAGCACCACCAGCACCACCGCAGCCACTGCAGCCACCGTCGAAAGCGAAATCGAACCTTTCCGGAAAAAGTACAGCGGGAGGAGGCGCGACTTTAGAATCGAAGGACGGTGGTAACGCGGAAGGGGCCATGGCGAGGGAAGGGTTGCGGGACGGGGTGGGGGTGGGGATGGGGGAGGGGGCGGGGGCGGTGGGCGGGGGCGGGGCGGGGGTTGCGGCCGTGGAGGCGGAGGAGGAGGCTGCGGCGGCCGCGGCAGCGGTGGCGCAGGCGAGAGGGGTGAGCCGGCGGGCGAGACGGGACTCGAGGCAGGCTCGAGAAGACACGGAGGTGGCGGAGGAGGCGCTGCGGAGGCTGCGGGTGGAGCTCGAAGGGCTGACCACGGGCTGGACCGACCGAAGGACGAAGCTTTTAGGTGAAAAGAGTGGGGCAAGGGGGTGGACAAGGGCTGAGGTAGGGAGAGAGGGATAAGGGCTAGCGTCGGAGTCACACCATCAACGACAACCACCACAACAACAACAACAACAACAACAACAACAACAACAACAACAACGATTTATAACTAACATGCAAACCCGTGACCATCGTGTGGTGCTCTTGCACTGGTGTAACTGTTGTAACTGTTGTTTAGGCAAAGCAATGGCGGCGAAGGAGCGCGTTTCGTTTCTTCGGCGCGACGTGGGGCGGGAGGAGGCCAGGCTGGCAAACGCACGACGATTGGTCGACACCATCGAGGAGAGCGCGGCCCTACTCCGGGGAAGAGATACCCGCCTTTGGGGTACGTGGCAGAAGAGGGGTGGTAAGGGTCTTACGGTCGGTGCTGGCGGCCATGAGTGTTGCCGTCAGTGCTGAGTATTGCCGTCGGTACTAATGATGAAAGAGGGTTGTCGTAGGTATATACTACGGTTTGATGAAGAATGTTGTCGGTACTACGCAATGGTGAAGAGTGTTGCCGTCAGTTCTGACGGTCAAGAGCGTTGGCCGTCGGTGCTAGTGATGAAAAGCTGTCGTCGGTACTAGTGGTGAAGAGTGCTGCCGTCGGTAGTGATGAAGAGTGTTGCCGTCGGTGCTGATAAGTGAAAAAAGGTGTTGTCGCCGGTGCTGGTGCCGGTCAGTAGTGTTGCTGTCGGTGCGAGCGGCCACTCAAGAGTGTTTGCCGTGGCTGCGATTGGTTAGTCAAGCGTGCTGATGTGGATGCAGCGCTGTCTGGACGTTTGGGCTGCCGTATAGGAACTCCACGCGCGCAGCTCGCCGCTGTTTTTCTGGGCACCGATCGCGGTCGCCTTTCGAAGCGTGCGCACAGTGCTTAACCGACTTGCTACAGCCCGCTTTCCTAGTGCAACCAGTACTAGCGCCGGTGCACATATAATGTACTCTCTTCATATACGAAGTATAGACACATTTTCAGCGGCTTTTGGACTGGTCCGCTGTTTCTGCCTATCCTCATTGTGCTTTGGTTGATTGAAAACAGACGACGACATAACAATGTACCAGGCTCCTGGTAATATGTAATATGTACCTGTTAAGGGATAATACTCAATGAATCCATTGTTGTGTTCGAGGAGGACAAGCGGGGGGTTGGATAGGGGGGTTGATTAATAACGAATTATTTTCGGTAGTCGTGGACGTCATTTTTTTTCGTGTGTGTGTTTGCAGCAATTTCATACTCCTTTATCGATCGCCTCTCCGCCCCTTCCGCACACCGCCGACGGCGTGGCGTGCAATTCCCTTTCTCTCATCGTCGCCCCCAAACGCGACGGCTCGCAGCGAGCAACGTTACCCGAGGACGACATCCGCTCGCCCCCCCCCCCCCCCCCCCCCCCCCCCCCCCCCCCCCCCCTCGCGCCCACAACCGCGCAACAGACGCGTTGAATACGACGGAAGGCGAGAGACAAGCGGTAGGAGGGGGCATGGCGGTGGCGGCTGAAGTAGAACGCGCTGAAGCGCAGGCTGTCTCCTCTCGCGTAGCTCTGGCAGACGCTCAGGCTGCCCTCAGGCACGCGAGCAAGGCCGTCCAAGCGCACGCGAGGCTGGAGATCGTCGGAGAGGTGAGGGTCTTAGCGATGGGGGGAGTGGGGGGGGTGGGGGTGAGGGTGAGGTCGGGTTGGGGCGGGCGGGCATTAGGGGCCGGAAAGGGGTGGGGTTGCGTGTTTTGACGAAATACGGCCAAAACAGGGTTTAGCTGATCAGCGGGTGGAGTTTAGAGGGACGTGGGTGGTGTGAATAGTCGGCAGGCCGCCGTCAAGCCAAAGAGGCGATGCCTGCACCGCGCACCCCTGGACTATGCTTTCCGGTCTCCTGCCCCCCCCCCCCCCCCCCCCCCCCCCCCCCCCCTCTCCCTCCGCCTCTTGCTTTTTATGCTCCGTCTCGAAAGGGATGCGTGGTCAATGGTCAAATGACTAAGGCAAGCAATAAATGAGTACGCCCCCCCCCTATAAGTGAAAACCCAACGTGCTCCGTCCCGGCATTGTAGGGATGCGAGGGTCTATGGTCATACGACTACGGTCGTGCACGACATGAGTACACCCCCCCCCTATAAGTATATGATATATTTATATAGGTTGGGGTGGCGTCGGTTGGCGACGACGCTGTAAAACACGCCTCTCACTGCGTGAGCTAGACAACCAGGGTACCGTTTTTGTTTTGGCGGTCACCAAGACTGGCGGTCGTGTTAGATATTTTGTGCGGGGTTGAGAACCTCAACTCCGCACAAGGGGAATGATCGTATCACGTAGGGAGTCTATGGTAAGGCACCCATGAGACAGATACTTCGTACATAGGAATACCCATTGCTGTCTCTGGAGGTGGCCACACCAGAAATTAAATCAATTCATTGGAGGCTGTCGTCCATATGCAAGTCCGCCTCACAAGCAGTTTTTATTAATAGCAGGATGCAGCTCCCCCTTCATGCGACTCGCCCAATACCTCAGGGCGTGCAAGCAATGTCTGCCAGGTTGGTGAAAACCCGACATGCTCCGCCCCGGCATTGTGGGGATGCGAGGGTCTATGGCCATACGACTACGCCCATGCACGAGATGAGTACCCCCCCCCGCCACCGCCGCCACCCCCCCACCCCCCCTCCTCTCTTACTACCACCCCAATCCTGTCCTTGCGTTGCGTCGCATGCGAACGTCACAAAATCAACACGATTCTGATACATGAAAAAAAAAACACATACACACACACAGGGCGCGTGCTACACGTGTGGGCAACCAGTGGCCGGGAGCCACATTCGAGAGCGCGGCGAGATCGTCCGAGTTTCCGAGACCGTCGCCAAGTCGAGCCTGCAGAAACTCGAGAGAGAAGCGTCCACCAACGAGCGGGTTCTCGAGGTGTCGAGGTCGAGAGAGGAACTGCATGGGGAGATGGTCCGCACGGCGCGGAAACAGGCCGAGGCGAGGAGACGGGCAGCCGAGATCGAAGAAGAGCTGGGTGCGACCCGTGACAAGCTTAGGTGATGGAGGGGGGGAGGGGGTGGGATGGGCGAGCGAGGGAACTGAAAAAAAACAAGGGGGGAGGGGGTACGTAGAAAGCGCCTGGTTTTTGTTTAGCCGTTTGCCGCCAGAAGCACTTACCGTCAATAAGAATGTTAACCATTTGCCGTTTGAATATTACCGCCCTATAGACTATTACATTACCTGTCCGTTTCTCGCTGTCATCTAAAGAACCGTATCCGAGGAGTACCTGCCGTGTTTTGTTTTCCCCCCGTGCGGTGGTGTTGGTCAGAGTGCTCGTGGCGTTGTGCTACGCTGCTTGCGAAGAAATGCGAGCGCTTTGCCGGGGTGGTGTTCCTAGGCGCCGTGTGCGCGGGCAGCAGCGTTTTTGGGGGCTCCCAAGTTGCTGGTTTGTCCCCGGCTGATAAAAAAAAGGGCCTTGCTCTTGCTGTACGTCGGTGACGCTTTTATTTGGCAGAGTGCTGGCAGAAGCAGAACAATGAGACGGACTGCATGTTTGAGGAATCACCGGTTTTTGGCCATATAGCAGTGGCCCAAAACCCATTGTTCCAGCCCCCCATACGACTACGGCCATGCATGAAAATGAAGTACCCCCTCCCCCCACCCCCCCGCCCCCCCAAAAGCGGCCACCTCCGCCACCTCCGCCCCCCCCCCCGCTATTGCCGTATGCGTCCCTTTTTCGCCGCCCTTGAGCCCAGCCCGTTCGTTCTCTTCGTGATGGTTGTGGCTTTTGGTGCGATTGCCTACTCATTATTATCAACACGGTTCGTTAGTTTATATTTGCCCTCCGATAACATCCACAGCTGACATATGTCGATTCCCTATATCCAGTACGTGGGGAAAACGAAATATCAAGAAATATGAGCAAACAAGCAAGGAAAACAGATGATTGTTGCCCTGCTCGTGTATAGGGCACTACTGTACCGATCTGTCCTACGTACATACCTGGTATCTGTTTTTTTTTTTTTGCGAGCGATCTGGAAATGTAATAAGCCCTCACGTCATGTGGACTTTATACTACCTCGACGGCTGATGTTACGTCTCTTTCATGAAAACAAAACGAAACGAAACGATATTTTGGCGAAGCTATTAGAACGATTCATACGTCAGCTGTGAGCTCGACTGATTAAGTTGGTTACTCAACTCAGCTTTTGCAAGCTGCGTGACATCATATTCGGCCAAAACAACGAAAACTAAATTGAAACCGTTCATTGTTGATTTGTGCCACAGGCGAGTCCAGATTGAGGCATCGACCGCCGAAGGTCAGGCCAAGGAACAGGCCTTCGGCGAGGAACACCTCAGGCGAGAGTGGGCGGGGAGGATGAAGGCGGCCGAGTGGGCCCTCAAGGCGCACCGGGATAAGCAGGTGACTGGCTGATGTGTCTTTCGGGGCTGCCGAGCGAGTGAGCGCCTATCTCTCTGTTTTTTTTCTTTTTTTTCTATTGCGGTCTTATATTCCGATTGAATGTAGTATATGGATGTCGCTCACAATAACTCGAGCAGAAGGGTATTTGTGACCGCCGTCAACTTGTATACGTCGGTCGATCCCCGTCGGTCGGTCGGTCGGTCGGCTGGTCGGTCGCTGCAGCCATCTCAAAAGGTGCGTCGTCCCAGGTTTTTGGTGCCGTGTAAATTATAAACTAGATTTCGCTCGTAAAACTATCAAAACAAAGGTACACCTCCTGAGGGGAGAAAATGCTTTGCGTGCGCGCTCGGTACACACAGCAGTGGTTTGTCTGGCGCTGTACGGTGCGGTGCGGTGCGGTGCGGTGCGGTGCGGTGCGGTGCGGTGCGGTGCGGTGCGGTGCGGTGCGGTGCGGTGCGGTGCGGTGCGGTGCGGTGCGGTGCGGTGGGGTGCGGTGGGGTGCGGTGCGGTGCAGGGCGGTGCGGTGTGGCGTGGTGATGCAGTGTGAAGCACTGTGCGGTGTGGTACTGCACTGTGTTGTGAGGTACGGGGTGTGCCTGCCCTGTCGGCCGCTGTTGCTCTGAGGGCTCTCGCGTCTGATGGTATCACTCACTCGGTGCACTGTACGTAGGAGAGCGTCGGGGTGGACGGAACGTGAGGAGGTCACGCTGTCGGTGGGACGACGCCCCCCTTTTTTTCGGCATCATTCGTTTTGGCGACAGAAAAACAAATATCCAGAAATACAGAGCAAGGTTATGTGTTTGGCCATTACGGGTGGACAGTGGGGTTGGGATGGCTCGATGCGCGTGATGTGTAGATGTACCGCGTGGGCCCGAGCCGCAGTTCTTGCCGCTCTGCCGATGTTATCAAGCACAGAGAACGGTGGGCCCGACGGGAGGGAAGCAGCATCGCTTATTGCCGCAGCGTGGAAACGGCTCCGTCTCGGTCGGCACCGGCTTCGGTGCGATTCCGGCGGCGTACCTCAATAACACGCAGAAGAAAAAACAGCAGCGCTTTTTTTGTTTTTTTGCGGCATGACATTTTGGTGGTCCTTCGACCGATCGGAGCGGCCGTGTCTGGGCTGAAAAGGAACCGTGCCGTGTTTTTTTTTTCTTCTTTCGTTTTTCACTGCATGTAGCGCCACCTCAACCTGGCTGTGATAGAAGAACCCGCTTCGCGCGTCTGCGCGTTTGCCGATGCCTCTGCTCCCTACCGCAAGCATTCGCAGGCATGCGCTGCCCGCCGTATGCTATGTAGAGGAGACGGTCGAGCGGAGCGTGTCTGGTGTGGGACGAAAAGCATATAGCTGTCTGGTTGTGGAAACGTACCGAGCCGCTCAAATTTGCACGCGAAGATACAAAGTGCTGCTGGTTCTCCCCCCCCGTCTTACCCCTGCCTACCCCCCGACTTGGCAGACCTTTGCTCAGCACGAGCTGGCGGAAGCTGTGGCTCGCGAATCCGACTTGGAGCTGCTGGCTCAGGCACAGCAGGTGGGCCAGAGTTTTTTTATGCGTGCTCTATTATTGCTAGCGGAGGGAAATGGGATACATATCATATCAACGGTGATAAGTCGTGCAGCACACGGGCGAGCTGGGGAAGGGGGAGGAGGGGAGTAGTTGTTGTGAACGCACACCGTTCGACTTGTTTTTTGCTGTCAAATTTTGCTCTAGTCGGGGCACTCTTTTGGTGATGGCGCGCGGTCGCGTGCTTTTATTTTGCCCCTCCTGAAACCGGCAGGGTTACATTTCACGATTAGTCGACCTCTTGACCCGAGAGCGATATTGTGAACCAGACTTCTATCCCCCAACCTGCCACCGGCAACCCCCCCCTCCCCCCCCCCCCCCCCCCCCCCCCCCCCCCACTTTTGGGGGGTGTTGGGCCAATCGGGACCGCGCCAGGCTGAACAGCAGCGGCTGTTGCGGGCCAAGGAGGTCGTGCTCGCACGGGTTCGAGAGATCGAGGCCTCGGTGGAAAGGCTTCGCAAAGAGCTGGCGGAGGCGGAGGAGAACGAGCGCAACGCCTCCGCCTTGAAAACCGCCAGCACCGGTAGGATCATTTACCGCCGTCATACGCACGTTTGTGACGTGGGTTGTTCGCTTTTTGCCACCGCCACCGCCGCCGCCGCCGCCGCTTCGGCCGTCGTCGCCGCCACTGAGATGGCGAACTTTACGGTGCCGCTTTTTTGCTGTAGGTCCGCAGTTGCCGCGTCCCCGTCGTCGAGAGCCCCCTTAGGACCCGGTTCGCTGTTGAATCAGCCGAAGACAAGCCTTAACCTTGACACCGCCCGTTTTTCTCCCCCTTTTCCATGGACGTGGCTGCACATGGCTGCTGCCGCCGCCGCTGCTGCCGCCTGTCCCGCCGACCCCGCATCGAACTAAACTGTTGTGTGCCGCAGCCCTCGCCGAGCATCTTGGGGTGCGGGGCGTGCAAAACTTCATTTTCCGAGATGCCGTGAGCCAGCTTCAGGCGAACGTGGACAGGTGATACGACTCCCCGAACAGTATGGTACCTCAGTTCTTGAGGGATTGGCACGGGGGACGGGGTAGGGGGGGGGGGAGGGGGCGGGCAAGGCCGTCGTGTGATGTGCGCTTCGAGCACGCACAACTAGAAGAGGCGCGTTCTATTGTTTGCTCTTCCCCCGTGAGGTCTACAGGGTACGACCACCAACGTATAAACAGCGGTTGATTATTCGTTGTTGTTTTTTAGTATATTTATCGAAATAGAGTTAAGAGTGTTTTGGGCTCTTTGAAGGGTTATGAGGATTGGCTATCATCGTTGCCACTATGCCCGAATCTGCAAGCCAGTCTTGTCCGTGTCGCTCCAGAAATAGGGTGTGGCGCGTTCTCAGGTGGAGCATAGCGGGCGTACGGACGAAGCACTGCCGTTTTCGAGACACTTCGTTTCCACTTTTTGGTGCAGTTTTCGATGCCGTCGCTTGTTTTCTCGGATGCCTCAGTAAGACTTCCTCGTCTCTCTCGCTTAGCAGGGTACATGGCGTGCATGTTGTGCTCTCGAAGCGAGCCGCGCTTACTAGCTGTTGGTAGCCTCTTTTTCGGGCACACAAGCAGTCAGCCCTCTGAATATCAACTGGCGGCTATTTCTCTCGCGCACGATTAACATCTCAAACCATCAACACAGCGGAGTTTGTTACCCTGCTCCACGTCGGACCCGCCCGTAGAACAGGCTACGGTGCTAATCGCTGCGTAGTTCTTCACCACAAGAAGCCGGGGCCCTTTCCGACAGCCCTTATACACATGTAGACGTTCCTTGTATTGTGTGCGTGTCCCCCACCACCACCACCACCACCACAGGTCAACCCCCCATCCCCAGGAATGGGTGCATGCATTCACCCCTGCATCCCCCTCTCCTCGTGAGCTGAACACCGCACGCACTTGACCCCTCCCCGCCCCCCCGCAGGTACCTCGACGCCTTATCCGACGGTGCTCTGCTTCTCCGTCTTTCGATGGACGGCGACCGCGTTGTCAAGCGCGCGAGCACGCGGGCATCGGACGGCGGCTTCCGCGACCGCTCGCTGTCTCAGCTGTCCGGGGGGCAGTGGCGGCGCGCGAGCCTCGCCTTAGAGCTGGCATTCGTCGAGCTGGCGCGGCAGAGGGGTCGGTTCTCGTGCAACCTGCTGGTGCTGGACGAGGTGCTGAGTCAGCTCGACTCGTATGGGAGATTGAGGGTGAGTGACGGTGGTCAATGCCCAGGCGTCAGTCAGGCAGTTACCGTATACCTGATACGATGGAAACACGCGAAAAGGATATTAACACTTTCTTCTGGGGTATATTACCGAGACGTTTTTTTGTTGCCCGAAAACCGGGGGGGGAGGTATAACAACGAAAACGGTGTCTTCAGAAAGATCTCGCCTAGATATTTCCCGTAGACGAATCGGTCGTCGTTTGCTACTGTTTACCCTCCTCGCTGTCGAGAAAGCCAGCTTGGAAAATTCGCCCCCGAGTGATGGTGTTGTCTTGCGTGTGGGATGATAGGCGCGCGTTGGACTGTGGGAGAAGATGCGGTGATTGATGTAGGAGGCAGGGACTGGGTGGGGGCAGGGAGCGCGCGCGGGGGGTGGGGTGGGGGTTGGGGTGGAGGTGGGTAGAATTGGGAGAATCGCTCTGCGTTTGTTTTTGGTGAGTCAAGTTGGACCTTGTAGAGAGAGGGTGGGCATGATGAGGGTTGATAGGCATCCTTTTCGTGCGGTCGGGGGTCAGGGGGTCTGGGCGAGGCTTGCCTTTGATACGGGCCAAGTCGGAGAAGATAACCCAGCGCCGCCCTCTTCTTTGCCCCCGCTCCCGCCGTTTTCACTCTATCGTTCTCTCTGCAGGTTGCAAATATGCTTCGGACACTGACACACGGGCGTGCCGCGGGCGACGACTCTGGCCTTGGAGCCACCGAAGCGATGTACTCGACTATCCTGGTTATCTTGCAGGCAAGTACCGGGGGTGCAGTGAGCTATGCGTTGTACATAAAAACATAGGGGCTCAGGCGGTGGGGTAGGAACATCGTGGTGCAGGCGTGAGACGTTTTCAACATATGTTTGTTTTTGGGACTAGTCCCGATACTCCACACGCCTTTCGAGGCTGGCTCTATTGCGTGAATGGATATATAACGATACCTACCTGCAGTTATCTACCTCTCGAAACTTCAGCGATATCTCACACAGCTTTTTTACGTAGTCTGGTACTGCAATTCAATATCTAGTTTGTTGTTGCAGAACGCTCTCTCCTGCCACCGAATAACCCCCCCCCCCCCCGCCCTCGCCCCGCCTTCGACGACTACGCACACCTTCGGGTTCGTCGTTTCTATCCGAAACGTACCTACTCCCCACCCGAAACTTGACCCAAACAACCGCAGGATTTGCCGGCCGAGGAGCTCCAGGAGTCGTTCGACGTCATCGACCAGGTCGTTAAGCACCGAGATAGCTCTTCGGTTATCGTAGGCGACACTTGTGCGTAAGCGCAACTATTAAAAGCCGTAAAACGCCCCAAGATAGCACACCCGCTCGGACGATATTCCAGGCTGATTTAGGCAGCTTCTCCACAAAGGGAAGAGAGAGGGTGGAAGAGTGAAAACGTAGGGTGATGGTTCTCGTATGGGAATATCTCGAGGGGTCGTTTTTGAAAGCCACCATTTTCGTTGAGTCGTGCCTCCCCCCCGCCCCCCCCTCTTGTTGTGGAGAAAATCAACCCGGAAATTTCGTTCCACGGAGTGTGTTCTCCTGTGTGTTAGGTGCCCGGTAACTGCTGTGATTGGCTGTTCGAGCGTTTCTTCAAGATTTTTTTCAAGGTTTGAGATCACCTGCAGAAGGATCGGAAGGACGTTCACACGTCGATCCCTATAATCAGTGTCATGGATAGCAGAGGGCCACCTGGTGTACTCGTATCGCGATTCGCAGCTACTGCTGCTGTAGCAACGAAGAGCGGTCCGCTGAACCATTATTCCGAAGACATGTCAAGGCGTGTGGAAGTTATAACCCCTTTGTAACTGTATACATTCATTCGCGTTTTGGGTACAAACTACATGGAATTTCACCCTCGTCTCCCGCGGCTCTTTAGTGTACCCGAGGAGCGTGCGTGCGTGCGCACTGCGTGCAAACACGTGTAAAACGGCAGGTAACTGGCGGCACCCCCCCCGCTGTGGCTCGCGATCAGGAACAAACCAACCACTCATTCATACGAGAGTCAAAAAGCAATACATACACCATGCAATTGAGCATGTACATGTCGTACGAGTAGTAGGTTTAGGTGTGACGCCTCTCGCAGCAAACGTCAATGCCCCCCCCCCACGACTGCTTGCTGTAATTATGGTTTTCACAAATTGGCATAAAAACGCCCACCAAACATGATATCAAGGTACGATGTACAAACGAGTTTTGCTGTGCTTTTTTATCGTCTCGCCGCGGTATTGCTGCGCTCTGTTTTGACAGGAGAAAAGGCCAACCTCTCTCTGTAGGACCTCCGGTCTATTTTTCACCTAAATACAGCCGAGGAAGAACGGCGGTTGTGGCTGATGTGGAGATTTTTTGTTTTTGTGGCTTGCGTGTATCGTAAGCTCCGGTCGTTGTTCCACTCCGTGGCGAATACGAGTAGCAGAAATTTTGAGCGAGAGGGCGATTAACCGACGCCTGAGCCACGACGTGTTCAACGCTCTCCAAAACTACATCACGAAAACAACGCTGGGATCTGGGAGGCATCCCGCAATCCCGGCCGGTCGACACCCATGAAAATGTGTGCCCTCTCAGCGATGCCGGTATTGTGCGCATAACCTAGGGCAGACAGAAGCCGCAGATAACCGCCGTCAGCACAGCGAATTTCAACTAGGCCCCGAAATCTTCAAGGCTATGGTTAGGAGACTACTGCACCGACCGTAGTAGTAGATTTGGAAGGCGAGGGCAGCTGTCGACTTCCCATCGAAAAACACGGCTAAATGAACTAGCGACGTCAAAGACCGGATGCGTACGGAAGGGCCAACATACCAAACCACCGCTGGAAATGCACAGAGAGGGCGCGTGCGAGGCTCTCAATTATAGAACTGTGCAATGAAAGAGAAAGGTGACGAGGATATATGTTCAAGCGAGCGGTCCGGAAATCCACCCTTGGTTAGTTGACTTTTACGTCGACGGCTATAGTAGTGCTCTTCTTTCACAACAATAACTGCACCTAGGGGAAAACATTCCATGGCGTGTGACGCGCCTCGAGCGAAAAAAAGCCTAATCGATGTTGTTTGGCGATCGGGATATAGTTTCAAGTAACTCTAGGTGTGAACATATTTCGTGATCGGGAGATGAACGCTTTGCGCAGTGAAGTGAAGTGCGGTGCAGTGGCTTGCCGAGCTCTCGGCTGTAGCACCTTTTCCACGTGGGTGCGAACCAAGCGAGCTTTACAGCTCTGGTGCGACGGCGAAAAAACAATAATCCGTCGTCAGAAACAACCCTCCCAGCAAGAAACCACTATTGGTTTTTGTCTTTTTTCAGTGAGCTTTAATATTTTCCTTCCGACGAAAAAGGAGGAGGAAACAAGTGAGCGCGGCAGATCACAAGGGGGGTCGCGGGACCGGGCTGGCACTCGTCAACAGCCTCACAACAAAAACAAACAGCCTATAACCCCCACAGCCGAGACACGAAACGAAACGAAAGTCTCTCGATGATGGTGCCGCCTTTGCCATTTTTGTTGCTTGCCCGCCAACTCCGTCCCCACCCCACCCACCCCCGTATGACCAAACAACGGGAGCGCCAAAAAACACCGCCACGCTAAATGCGCGAAGGGGTTCATGGCACGTCCTGGAGCTGCGTTGCCCGTGGCAGGGCTTGGCTGGTCTACTTGGCGGCCTTCTTCGCCTTGTGCTTCGCGATACGGCGACCCGTGCCGCGGATCTTCAGGCCCCTGTTCTTGGCTTCCTTGATCTGCTTGCGGGAGGTCTCCTTCTTCTCCTGCTCGTCGTTCGAAACAAGGGCAGGGGGGGTGCAAATGTCAAGAAAAATAGTGAAGGAAACGCACTTACTTATCTCGTTGCATTAATATCCGTGCCGCGGCAGTTCCTCGCTGTCAAATATACTGAAACTTCTTCCATGATTTTTCTTCATTAATTTCATCATGTGCCGCAGCAGTTTCTCACTGTCGAAAATACTCATAATTCGACCGTGCAAAACAATATTTTTCGCCGTGTGATTACATAACACGCCATGACACCGATCAGCGTGCCGGCATGACGATGGGTCTATATCAACACGCCATGACGACGGCTGATGACCGAGTACTTATCCCTTGCCCCGTGCAGCACGTCACTCAATAGGCACGTCAGGCCGTCACCATACTATCCCAACTATGGGCACGGACAGTAAAACTGCCTCCTGGCACTCACAGCCACAACCAAAGCAAAACAAAAACTGCAAAAAAAAACGAACTCGTATAAACGTCACAGCGGTCGACGGTTACGACAGTAGGGGCGCTATTAAACTGAACAAGCTAAAATACAACCGACCGACTGATTGACTGACCGAACGAAGAAAACCGAATTATCAAAAGAAGAAACTGGGTGAAGAAACCAATTGTAACCAAAATACCTCGACCGACTGACTGACTGATCGAACCAACAAAAAACCATGGATACGGACGAGAGCAAAGACGACTCACCGTGAGACCGGCGCGAGCCAGGCGGTGCTTGGGCTCGAATTTCTTCATGTCCTCCAGGCTGTCGTAGATGAGGCAGAACCCCGTGCTCTTGCCGCCACCGTAGTGGGTCCGGAAGCCGAAGAGCGTCACCGTCGTCGGGTCCGACACACGGAACTTCTGCTCCCAGAAAGAAAGAAATACACGCGGGAGAAACGAGAGGGGGGAAGAAAAGGAGGTGGTGTCGTGCATGAAGAAACAGGCCGTGGCAAGGAAAAAAAAAAGACAAGAGAAAGAACAATTGTCAATGAAGGTCCAGAGGGGTTTGAGGGCGGGGGGAAGTAATCATTCGAGTATGACAGAGGTTTTGAAGAAAAACAACAAGAGATACCTCGTCCGGGTGACACTCTGAGCAATTTCTCTCGTATTACACTCCCATCATAGTCAAATACGCAGCACCAAAATCTACCTTGGCCCCAAAACGTGCCAGTAGTATATATATACAACTCATATGTAGAAGCTACTAAAGCCGAGCAGTAAAACCTCCCCTGTACGCCCAATAAAGGACAGGTCCCAGAAACAGATACCGGTACACACTTCGTATATGCTCGTGATGTAAAGTTTACCTATATATTGCTGGAGACATGCTGCTTGCGCCTCATGCTGACTACCCACCGTAGTACGTGTGTACCGAACCGACAAAATCGCTTGTAGAGGCTTTTTTGTGGGAGGCGTTTTTTTTTAATTAGCGCGCCGAAAAAAAGGCACCGCAGGCGACCAAGAAAAGCCTTCCACGGGCAGGAAACAACCCCCCCCCCCACTCGAAGGCTACTCGAGCTAAACTATGAGCACCCCCCCCCTAAACCCAACGCACGACCACTCGAGAAATGGATGACGCTTAATTCGTCCTCAGTGTTTGCGACTAAGATTAAAGCTTATCGTCATCGTGGTGCAGTCGACCAGTACAATGCCTCAAAAACTAAGTAAAGGAAAAAGGAAAAAGAAAAAAGCTTGGTTGAACCACTCGAGAAATGGATGACGCTTAATTCGTCCTCAGTGTTTGCGACTAAGATTAAAGCTTATCGTCATCGTGGTAAAATACAAATCGAAACTACAAAACAACACAACAATACTCGAACGTGTTTTGGAGCTCGAGGACCACGCTGGATGCCAGTACTCACGGCTCGCTCGCCAGCTGCGACCCAAAAACTGTCCCCACTGAAACAAAACAGTTTTCAATCAACACAGGCTGCACTCCTTCAGAAATGGATGGCGCTTAGTTCGTCCTCCGTGTTTGCTACCAAGATTTGAAGCTTATCGCCATCGTGGTAATACAGAGCAACGATGGCGAAAAAAAAACAACACAGAGCTTAGCCTGCGTGGGCTTTCCAGCGAGAGCGCCCGACCCCGAAAAATAAAGCTGCTACATTAGTACAGGCTGGACCGCTCGAGAAATGGATGACGCTTAATTCGTCCTCAGTGTTTGCGACTAAGATTAAAGCTTATCGTCATCGTGGTAATACAGAGCTGCGCTATGAAACAACGACACATACGTTTATGAACATAAATAGCTCGCTGGTCACCTTACATAGACTTCAACATCTATACAATAGAACTGTACGTAACTGGAAAACTAAACAACCTCGGTAAATCAACACAGGCTGAACCGCTCGAGAAATGGATGAGGCTTAATTCGTCCTCAGTGTTTGCGACTAAGATTAAAGCTTGTCGTCATAGCGTTGTAGCGCTGTCAGACCCAGTACAAAACCTCAGCCGCGAAAGGCGGAACACAATCAGTACACTACATTACAAATACTCGTTACCACTCGAGAAATGGATGACGCTTAATTCGTCCTCAGTGTTTGCGACTAAGATTAAAGCTTATCGTCATCGTGGTAATACAGAGCTGCTCTGCGCAAGGAAACAACAACGCAGGCGTTTAAGAGCATCTATAGCTCGCTGGTCACCTTACATAGACTGCAACATATGTACGACAAAGGTACCGTACGTAACTGAAACAAAACAACCTCGGTTAATCAATACAGTCTGAACCGCTCGAGAAATGGGTGACGCTTAATTCGTCCTCAGCGTTTGCGACCAAGATTAAAGTTTGCTACCGCGGTAAGCGCTGTCAAACCCAGTACAAAACCTTAGCCGCGAAAGGCGGGACACAACTAATCAACTAAAGCACTCGGTACCACTCGAGAAATGGATGACGCTTAATTCGTCCTCAGTGTTTGCGACTAAGATTAAAGCTTATCGTCATCGTGGTAATACAGAGCTACGCTAGGAAACAACGACACAGGCGTTTATGAACATAAATAGCTCGCTGGTCACCTTACATAGACTGCAACATCTATATACAATAGAACTGCACGTAACTGAAAAACTAAACAACCTCGGTAAATCAACACAGGCTGAACCGCTCGAGAAATGGATGACGCTTAATTCGTCCTCAGTGTTTGCGACTAAGATTAAAGCTTGTCGTCATCGCGGTGTAGCGCTGTCAAACCCAGTACAAAACCTCAGCCGCGAAAGGCGGAACACAATCAATACACTACAAATACTCGTTACCACTCGAGAAATGGATGACGCTTAATTCGTCCTCAGTGTTTGCGACTAAGATTAAAGCTTATCGTCATCGTGGTAATACAGAGCTGCTCTGCGCAAGGAAACAACAACGCAGGCGTTTAAGAGCATCTATAGCTCGCTGGTCACCTTACATAGACTGCAACATATGTACGACAAAGGTACCGTACGTAACTGAAACAAAACAACCTCGGTTAATCAATACAGTCTGAACCGCTCGAGAAATGGGTGACGCTTAATTCGTCCTCAGCGTTTGCGACCAAGATTAAAGTTTGCTACCGCGGTAAGCGCTGTCAAACCCAGTACAAAACCTTAGCCGCGAAAGGCGGGACACAACTAATCAACTAAAGCACTCGGTACCACTCGAGAAATGGATGACGCTTAATTCGTCCTCAGTGTTTGCGACTAAGATTAAAGCTTATCGTCATCGTGGTAATACAGAGCTGCTCTGCGCTATGAAACAACAACGCAGGCGTTTACGAGCAATAACCGGCTCGCAGTTCACCCTACCTACGCTCGCCAGCAGCGCCTACCTTCAACACGAACACTATCACCGTATTAGAAACAACGCAGGCTGATCGATACAGGCAAGGACCGCTCGAGAAATGGATGACGCTTAATTCGTCCTCAGTGTTTGCGACTAAGATTAAAGCTTATCGTCATCGCGGTGGCCGGCCCGTAAGAAACACTATAAAAAAAAAAACGAAAAACCTAATCGACCCAGCCTTGACCAAAACTACAAACGTTTTACTGTTAAGTAGTCAAAAAGCAACCTACCGTCTGTGTAGCGAAGGGCTAAGATAAAAATAGGCCGAAATAGCGGCATGGACCACTCGAGAAATGGATGACGCTTAATTCGTCCTCAGTGTTTGCGACTAAGATTAAAGCTTGTCGTCATCGTGGTCCACCGTCTTGGTCAATCATCCTTTAGTATGCCTTACAGCAACGTACAGTACAGTTAGTAGCTCTACGCCATCGGCGCGTTTTCCACAACACGAGACATCTAGTCGACGGCAGTAGCAATCGTTGTTCGTGCCCTGCGACAGCCGGAGCCCACTTTCCGCGAGTCCAATCGAAGACAGTGCGACCGTCATCACTGACGAAAGCGCACGTTCCGAGGCACGGCGGACTATGTAGACAGAACTTATACACGACCCCAAAACTCTCTCGGGTAGCCCAGCACTCTTATTCCGCACAGCGGAGTGAACCTCTCCCTCCTTCTCCTGCCTCCTTCCCTCCAAAGTGGTCCGTCCGCCCGCCGACAGGTCCGACGGCTCTTCCAAGCTCGCCGTCATCAAGACCCACAAACGTTTCGTTGCGCGATTCCACTCGACGAGACCATCGACGGGGGCCAACGACATCGACCTACAGTACGTCCAGATTTACTACACACGCGACGTTACGGGCCCGGTGTTCTTGCGGCGCGGCAAGCGGGGACCTTTCGAGCCAACAAGCGCACATTTAAGACGACGTGCTTCCAAGACCGACGCACACGCAAACAGGGGACAAAAAAACTATTGAAGCACACGTTCCTTTTCCCCTCCGTGTCTCGTACAGAGCTATATACGAGAACACAAAAAAGGACCTTTGGAGTTTTGCATCAGTCAATCGGTACTGCTGTACGATGCTCGCTCGCAGCAGTTCGTTTCGTAGCCTCGTACATATAATATCTACACCCGACGGACACTTCTACCACAACAAAAACAGAAAACAGAGTAAACTCCTCACAATTACTCATACGATACCCATGTGACGCAACGGAACGAAATGGTTACCGGTAGTTACTAATTCGTAGGGAGAAGGAGCAACACGGAGCATATATGTTTTTGATACAACTGCTGTACTGCTTGATGTGCATGCATGCGCTCAACTCGCGCCTTTTCGAAGCCAGGCTATGTACCGACACTGACCTTCGCCACCATCTCTCCGAGCTCGGTCTTGGAGACGTTGGACACGCCGGGGTGGATGATGTCTACCACCTGTTCCGTTTTTCAAAGAAACAAAACACAATCGCAGAGCACACGAAAAAAAGAGAAATCGCGTCAAAAAAGAGCGCGCGAAACAATGTTTCAGGCATCGTGCTGCAGCAATCGGATTCGGGGACGAGCTGCGCCATTTTAGAGAGTACCGGCAGAAGTATAATAGTAAGTTCGTGAAACGTAGGACCGCCGGTTGTGCACGAGCGTTAGTAACCTCCCAGCACAACGAGCAAACCTTTGCAGAACCGCCCGTTTCGGCGACAACCACTACCTTGTCCGCCGTGACCGCATGCACACCGCTTTGCTACTCGTATACCATGTATAGCATTGCTGCAATCAAAATTAAGAGTTTCGCTGGGCAACACTTCCTTTGTAAAGCAGCCGCCAACTTTTTAAACCTCCTGATATTTTCATAGCAGCAATACGTGGCCACTCGAAAGCTCAAGTCAAGCTTGAGGATGCGACCCTACACCCGAACGCCCCCTCACGGACAGGAAGTAAGGCAACGTATAGAGGGCTACTCGTACGTACCTAGAGCATGATGTAAGGTACCTTAAGCAATGGTGGAAGGTGGCGGTTATCGCATCGGCCTTATGAATAGCAACAAACAAGCCTCACAGCAGCTTCACACAGCAGCCTTCAATTTGGAGCCTACGGTATAAAGCAGTTCTGGTGGGGGTGGGAAATCTGGGACGCACTCGTATAAACGAGTTCGCGTACCAGGTACAAACTCATCGTACGTAAGGTAGGATAGGACAACAGAACAAAGGCAATAATGGCATATGGCCCTACGACATTGACTACTACTGTAACACCATCGCAGTTGCCGACTCTACTGCCGACCGAACCAAAACGGCCACTCTGGCAAGCTGGCAAGGGGTGAGGGGTGGCCGAAAGTTTTCGTACAGAGCTCGAACGGTGGCTGGATGGCTCGGGTCGGCGGAGTAAGAGGTACCCTGGTATGATATAAAGGCAACGTTACTATTAATTATTAATACTGCATTCGCAGTCAGCGACCTTGTCTACTGCTCTTTTGCTCTTGCAGAGCGAGTTGTCATTCGAGTGGCGCACGCTGAGGGGGGTTCTGTTGGTTGGCAAGACATGGCAAGCATGCTCTCCCTCTCGTCACCCAAGATGCTGCCTGCGAGCATCCGTGTATATATGATACGACCAAATAGAGGGGGAAAG
Source organism: Saccharina japonica (assembly GCA_008828725.1). Classification (NCBI taxonomy): domain Eukaryota; class Phaeophyceae; order Laminariales; family Laminariaceae; genus Saccharina; species Saccharina japonica. Next base: position 200,155 of record MEHQ01003508.1, read on the forward strand.
CAGCTGAGCATCTACCTACTCTGATACCCTGGTACTGGTTATAGTTGTCACAAGAGTATGAAGAGTAGGCCAAGCGATTGCCTATTATGGGAGAGTTCGATTCACCGCTTTCCTGCTCCGCTCTTCATCTACAGATTTAATTTACAGCAGCCGCTTTGGATCGACTCGAGGGGTGCCAACAGGTATAATAGGCCAACAGGTATAATAGGAGTACTCGTACGTCCTACGAGTATTAATAGCGATGTGCCCGAGGGAATAGAAAGCTGAGCGAACGGGGTACGGCTTATACTACGAGTACACATACTGGTACCAGGTAGCATGGTAAGGCTGTATTAAAACCAAGTCAATATGAAAAAAGGCAGCCCTTCTTGAGAGCAGAAACATAGCACGGTGTTCGGCTGGCGCACAACCACATCGTACGAAATGCTGAAGGAACGAGAGGGCACAGAGCTCACACCTCCAAGCTACTCGCAAGCTTTCGGAAGCAGCCATGTGGTTCAATCGGTTGGTTCACGTCTTCGGATGTTCGATACCACAGGTATTACGATGCTCCTGGGTTATCCTGGGCCCCCCTTCGTTTGCGGTCAGGGATAGGGTACGGAAGCGAACCAGCGCCAAAAATGGATTCGGCTGGGCCATTGACAACCCAGAACCCAGCGAGTCATAGATAAGCCACCAACAAGGATAGGCAAAGGTTGCAAAAGGAATGGCCACCCGAGGCAATTGGCAATTGCACTATTGGTGAATGGTACCCATCGAGAGTGGACCACCTCCACCGCGTGCCTCGCCAAAGCTCGCAGTCGCTGGAAAGCCGCAAAAAAAAACAGACACAAAACATTTCGCTCAAGTTCAAACTGGCTCACCATCTGCCTCCGCGCGAGCAGGGCATTCCGAATGAACTTTCTCGTCCGTACGGTCACGTTGGAAGACATGATGCCGCGAAAGTCCACACCGCAAGCTACCGGCTCACGATACTAAGCTCTCTGAATGTGACGCCTAGCCCAACCACGAAATCTCCGGCATGCATCCACCCTCTCCACAAACCCTAAAAATGTCGGGACAATTTGGCCAATCAAAATTACCCGGGTCTACAATTTTTGAATTTTGTTCACAGCAGCACCGCAGCGCGAAGAGCAGCAGCAGTGAGCCTTCGCTGTTCGGTGACAGCCGAGCCGAGACTACGAAAAGAGCCTGTGAAGAATATCCGCGAGATCGCCTATGTCGTCTAATTCCCAGTCGCCTGGTGGCGATACACCAGAAAGCAGAGCAGCACAAGAGCCGGCGCCGAGCTCTCCCCCAGCTGCTGCTGTTGCATCTTCGCCCGCGCGATCACATAACGACGACGCCGTCGTCGGCTCTCCGCCGACAGACGGTGCTCGAGGCTCGCCCTCTGCAGGTGACGATGTACGTAGCTCCTCCTATGGGGGAGACTTTTCTAACCCGCCATCTGCGGGTGATGATAACGGTGGTGACGGTGATGATGGAGACGCAATGGGTTCGCCAGCCAGGTCGCTTCCTCCTACCCCTATGACGGATTACAGCCCTCCGCGCAGCTTCTCGGGCTCCATTCCGAGGACTCCGTCGTCGATGGGAAGGAGCTTGCCGGGCACACCGCGAACGCCATTCACGCCCATGGACATGCAGGTGAGACTGCTAGTTTCGGGTACTGCTGCTGCTGCTGCTGCTGTGCTGCTGCTGCTACTACTGTTGCTCGTGCTGTCGTGGCTTCCGGCTGGCTGGAAGCTGGAAGGGCCGTTTTTTTCGTTTTTGTTGTGTGTTCTTTGCTCCTTGAAACGGCGCGTTGTTTCGGTTTGGTGCATGCTGCACGCGGCTTGCTTGCCTCGTGGATGCGACCGTTGCTTTCTGCACCCTGTAAGCTGTTGTAAACCTCGTGCTTCATGCTGATGCCCGCTGAATCCGGTACTGCAGGATACGTACTCGTAGAGGTTTCGGTTGTAGAAATAGTTTGTGTGTACTGACAGACGGGTTGATCGCAGACACTTTTCATGGGCGCGAAAGCTACGTACCGGTATCAGACAGCAAACCAGGCCAGTCCGTCAGTCACAGCAGTAGTAGTCAGCAGTGCGCTCGAATACGAGTACGGCAGGTGTAAGAGGTACCACATATGATATATGTACGTCGTACCTGCTTTATGTACAGCCGCAGTTACAGCAGTGGTACTCGTACAGCAGTACAGGACACCTAATACGAAACAGGAAAGTCGGTCGAGGCTGGATTTCTTATTCGGGAGTTTTTTCCACACTAATTTCAAGATAACGACTCTCGAATTTCTTATTTTCCTCCTAAAACCAACCTGGCTTTCTTGCGAGCCTGTTTCTTACTATTGTTGCGATAGGTGTCCTGTGCTGTAGTACGGCAGCAGCAGCAGCTGCTGTGTGTACTCGTACTCTTATGCCGGTATACTCGTGATAGGAGTACGAGCATGAGTGTACGATTACGATTACACTTTGGATCGACGGGGGTTGGTCTTGAGTCTCGACGCACTTATTGCGCTATTACGCGATTACAGTTACCAACGGTTTTAGCGGCATGGCCACTACGGGTATCATATTAATCCAAATGGCGCCGTCAACGACACGGCTCCTCGATTGCCAGATGCAAGTACTGCCTGTATCATGATGAACAGTACTGGTAGCTGGTGGCTGATACCCATGGGCTGAGTATATTGTGTACACAAGGTACCTTGTGTACACAACATACTCAGCCCCCATCTTGCGCGGCCTTCATGGTTTTCAGGGAAAAGCCAGCGTACACGCTGCGATGCAAGCTGTTCTCTGTCGAACGTCGAACTGCACCTCGCCGAGGTCCTAAGATAAACATTCTCGTATATAGGTGTCAGGCAGAATCAGATGCGTTGTTTTGTATCTGGCACCGGTACCTTTCAACTTATATCGGACTCTGGAGCCGTCTGGCCATTTCTCCTCATTTTTTGTCTCCCTCGACTCCTCAAGCGTCTCCTGCCCCCCCTCCTCTTCTTCCTTCCAGTCTCCCCTGTCCCAGCAAAACTCCACCGCGCTTCCCCGCGGCGATCTCGGCCGCCGGGCCGCCACCCTTGCCGCGCTGAACAGCGGTGGCGGCAGCATCAACGGAAGCTTCGCCGCCAGTCTTGCCCCCCAGAGCCCGCCCACAAAACCTTCCAAGATGAGCGTCAGCAGCGGCTCCCCGAGGTCGCTGCCGAACACGCCGGGCTCTCACGCCTCGTCCAAGAGGAGCCGTAGCAACTGGAACGACAAGCGAAAAGGGCCAGGAGGTGGAGGGGGCGGTGGTGGTGGTGGTGGCGGTGGTGGTGGCGGTGGTGGCGGCGGCGGCGGCGGCGGCGGCGGCGGTAGCGACGAGGAAGAGGAGGAGGAGGAGGAGGATGAAGATGGAGGCGGTGGAGGTGGGGGGGGTGGGGGCGGCGGTGGCGATCCGCCAGGGTCCCCAGGAGCGAACCCCAGCGGCCCGGGCGTATTGCAGGGGCAGGAGAGGGCGGTGATCTGGGGCACGGACGTGAACGTTGTCGAGTCGATGGAGAAGTTCCGGCAGTTCTTGCTGGAGTTTTGCCTCGACGGTGAGCACGAGCCGCTCTACAAGTCGCAGCTGGAGGAGATTCACAGGACGCAGGTGGGAGTTGGATAGACGGGCCAACCTTTCGAGGTCGCGCACGGAATTGTGTGTGTGTATGTGTGTGACTGTGAATTCCGTTGCGATGAGGATGTGCGGCATCGCTTTATGCGTTGTCGGGGTGGGAGGAGGGGGTGCTCCTCGTGTGGTTCCAGCTTGAGCTGCCAAGGGTGGCTGCTTGTTGTTGGGCCTCCGTCCGAGACGTGGTTCCTTTATTTGGAGAGAAGGCGAAAAGGTGCGTTTCGTGATTTTTGCAGGATGAGCTCGGATGAGTTTCGTACTTGAACAAAAATACCTATATACCTCACCTCAACCCCCATCCACCCCCCCGCTCCACCGCCCTCTGCCCCCCATCTATCCCTGACCACGACACACAGGAGTTCAACATCAGCATCAACTGCAAGCACCTCCACAGCTTTCTGCCTTCCCGCAAGCTCTACCAGCAGTTGGTCCACTACCCGCAGGTAACGAAAGCCTGCCCATCCGTGTCAAAAGACCGGCCCAGCTGCTGGCGCTATACATGCGGCTACGTAGGCTACTTAGGCAGCTGGCGCGGTGGCACGCCCCCAAGAGTTGGTGTCCCATTTTCTGCAGTAGAGCGTTCGCCCCTCGCAGGGGGGGGTTCGAATGCCCCGGACTAAAATGTGTTGCGGTTGCCCTTTACTAGTTATTGCGTTTGCTCCCCCTCCCGTACACTGAAATCTCGAGGGTCGTGTGGCACATCGCGCGCAGCACCGCAATGTGCTATGTTACATATTCGAATCTACTATGTTATTTTCTATTTTTGGGACACATCTCCCTCTCCCCCCCCCCCCCCCGTTTTTCTCCCGCCTGCTTGGCTCTACAGGAGATCGTGCCGATCATGGACCTCGCGGTGAACGAAGAGTTCACGAGGATGTACTCGGAGGAGGAGCTAATGGGGGCGCGGCGGATACAGGCGAGACTGCGACTCCCGCTGCCGGTAGTGTCTTTGGCTGTCTGTCCTGCCGTGGTGCTGGTAGACCCGGCCTCCCGCCGAAGCCTACGTACAAAGCTGCTTGCAAAAAAAAACACTTGGTTGGCTTCTTGTGGAATTTTTGCGTTTGTCTGCGTTGCCTATCGAATATGTTTGGGTCAAGCGCGGTCGGCTTGTCCCGCGCTTCCCGTCGCTTGGGCGGGCGCTTCGCTGTGATTCGCGAGCGCTACAGCTGCCAAACTCTGATGCGTGCGCGAGCTGCTCCTTGCGTGCGTGTTTTAGTGGGAGGTGGGTGGTGGCAAAGGTGGAGGGAGAGGGGGGCGGGGGGCGCACTTATGGATGTGGGCCGTGCCTGTCGTTCGGTGCAGGTTACGCTCGATCTCATTGCCGTTTTTGATCGCGCTTTTCTTTTTCGCGACTGATTGTTGGGCCGTTTTGGCTTTTACGCACACGATTGAATCCCGACCAGGTGCGCACATACAACTTGCGGGAGGTGAAGCCGTTGCGGAACCTCGACCCTCAGCACATCGACCAGATGGTGGCGCTCAGGGGAATGGTCATCCGCACCAGCCAGATCATACCGGACCTCAAGCAGGCGTTTTTCCGCTGCATCGTGTGTAACGCGTCCAAGGAGGTGGGAAAAACTACTTGTAGGATAATGGCGCCCTGAACCAGATGCGGATTGGAAAACATTGTTTTTTTTCGTGCGTTTGTGTTGCCGCCACCCCCCCCCCCCTGTTCAAGTCAGAGCCTCGTATTGTAGTCCTGACTTGCATATAATAATCTGACAGCATCTGTAAAAACTGCGGTACGGTGCTGCCGCTCGAGGGGGTCGGGTGGTGATCTGGTGCGTCGCTCGTAGCTTTGAAAAGCGCCCGGCTTTTGCCTCCACCGATCACAATCACGCGAGCTCCGAATCAACGCCTTTAATCCGTTTTGTGGGCGCTCGCGACTCGACCCCTTTGTACTCCCTCGCAGGTGATGATCGACCGAGGGCGCATCGACGAGCCCTCCTCTTGCCACCTGTGCGGGAACACCATGTCAATGGAGCTCGTGCACAACCGCTGCTTGTTCACCGACAAGCAGATGATCCGCTTGCAGGTCGGTGGCGGCGTCGGCAGCTGTGTGGAAATATCGGTCGATTCCCTCTACCCGATGCACCGAGTGGTGTTTTTTTTTCAAATCGTTGCCGCCGAAGCCCCCCCGGAAACTCGCGTGCGCCGGGGGGGGGGGCCCCCCCCCCCCCCCCCGGCGCACGCGAGTTTCCCCCTGCCGTCCACGCTCTTGTAGGCTTCGTCCGCTTCATATTGCGTATTCGACCTCGCGCTTATTTTTCTCACTGTCTGGCTGCTTACACCAGTTCTCTTGTGGTAGCCCCGCCCGTGTACCGTTCCATTCCGTAACGCACCTTAACTCGAAACAACAAGATATCTATTGGGACACAGCCCCAAGAGGTTCGACGTTGGCATGGTCATGTAGTTCGTCCGGCAAGCTTTAAGCACTAGCCCCCGCGTGTTGATGGGACAGCACAAGCGCGCGTGCGTATTGGGGCACTTGGTGGAGAGGTTGCTTGCGGTTGCTGCCGATACCCTTGGGTAGAGACGGGCGGGCGTCCACAACCGCGAGGCCAAGCGCCACGGCCCCAATCACGTGTTCCACCATTTTGTGTTTGTTTCTATTTTTCGCCTGGCAGGAAACTCCGGACGAGATTCCGGAGGGGGAAACGCCTGCTACGGCGACCGTCTTTGCTTTCGACGACCTGGTCGACGCGGTTCGGCCTGGAGACAGGTGCAGTAGCGTCCCGGTCGGTTGGTCATTCGTTTTGTCGGTTTTGTCGGTAGCTGGTTTATGCGTCGCAACAATCTTTTAGGTAGGTTGCTGCCGTGGAAGGTTAGTCACAGAGCTTGCGGTTGCGTGCGAATTTTGTTCCATGTTGTCCTCTACGTGCTTACTCTGTGCGTTCGGTGTTATTCTCATGCTTTCACGTGTGTCGCCCCCGCGGCGCCTTGAAAGGAAGACTTCGTGTGTTGGTCACGCTATATCATATAGCTCACTTTCGTATATACTTCCAGCCAAGCACACCGACCCCTCTCCCCCTCGGGGTGTAAACGGCCGGAGATACGCGAACCTCGTACTATGCCCTCGTGCGCTTTCTCTACGCGGTCCCACTGCGAATATTCATGGCGTGCGTACATCCTTTCGCACCTGCAGACAAAAAATTCGCACACATATGCGCGTTTCTCATTCTGAGCCGCTGCGTTCCCGCCGCTCCCTGAGAGATAAAACCGAACGATGTCCTCTGCCTGCGACCGTGTTCACCCTTTTATCACGACACGTGCTCCTCCCTTCCTCAGGGTGGAGGTGACGGGAATCTTCCGCGCGGTGCCGAAGCGGGTGAATCCGAAGCAGAGGGTGGTGCGCTCGGTGTACAAGACGTACGTCGACGTCATCCACTTCAGGTGCTTGCCGCGCTTGGACTGCGCTTTTTTACCTCGCTTCAGTCGCCGGTGGTCCGTCGCTGCTTGCTTTTCCGTGCGCTGGCTTACGATGCTTCTGTGCTACAGCAGTGTCTGTTGTGTAACAGCTGTTGTTGATCTCCCATTAGGTTATTGCCATACTGTATTACTTCAGTCCGTGGTCATAAAAAAAGCACAAGGAGCCTACTCGTACAGGTAGGTAGGAAACGAAACAAATGCATCAGTGTGCTGCTGTGTGTCGTGTTCATGGGTGGGTGTGCTTGAGGCTCGCCGCCTTCTTTGCGCCAGGGGGGGGGGGGGTAGTCGTACGGCACGGAGGGGGGGTGTTTGCCCTGTCGTGACGTTTTTATTTTATGATCCGGGCGGCCGTTGACTGCACTAGCTCAGACGTGCGCAGACCGCGCCGTGAAGAATTTTTATGTGTAGGCTGTTCAGAGGTCGAAATGGCACCGCCGAGCCCGCTGACCGCAGGGTTCCGAGTTGTTGGTGTTGTTATCGGTGTTGGTGTTGCGGTTACTGTTGGTATTGACTTTATTGCTGTTGTTGTGCTGGTTTTGTTGTTGCTAATGGTGCTGGTGGTTGCAGAGGTGGTGATGGTGGTGCCGGGTGGTACTCTGTAGACGGGAACTTCAGACACGCAGCAATAACGGTCCGTGCGTCTCCCTTCGCATGGTTGCTGCCCTGCGGTTTGCTCACCGGTCGCAAACAGGTCGACGGAGTCAGACTCAGAGGTGGACGGACGCGGCGGTGGCGGCGCCTCCCACGGGACGGCCGCGGAGCTGGAGAAGGCACAGGGTGGCGTGGAGAGGTCTCGCTTCTCTGCCGGCAGGATAGCCCAGTTTAAGGAGCTCGCGGCGGACCCCGGTGTGTACGACAAGGTGCGGAGACTGCCCCCGCGTGCTCGAGTACCGACAGGAAGGATGCCAGCGTTGGCATGTGTTCAGGCAAAGCGCTTGCGTTGCCTTTATCTGCCCCCCCCCCCCCCCCCCCCCTGCCCCCCCCCCCCCCCCCCCCCCCCCCCCCCCCCCCCTTCACGCCTTCCCCGCCCACCCGCCCCCGCCCCCCTGCTTGCTGTTGCTATGGCTGTTGTTGTGGTTGTGGGTGTGGTTTTGGTGGTTCAGTTGGTGGCGGCGATCGCCCCCTCTATCTGGGAGCTGGACGACGTAAAACGGGGCATTTTATGTCAACTCTTCGGCGGCAACAGCAAGGTGCGAGGAGGCGGTGGGTTTCGTTCGACACGAACAGAGCGTAACGGTCAGAGCGAGAAAAGTAAACGTCCGGAGAAGTTGAGCGTACCGGTTCACCCACCAACCTGTCGCCATGGCATCCCGCAGTGCTGCTGCTGCTGCAGTTTTTACTGGGCACTCGTTTCGCAACAAGGAGAGACGTCGCCCTCCTTGTTGGTTGCCAACGGGTGTTTCTTGACTCGTGCGTTATTCGAAATTTACAACACAATACGTGATTCCTGGATAGGACGCAAAGTCGCATTTTGGGCGCATTTTGGGCTTTCGTCGTCTAAACTCGTGCTCGTGGCAAGGTGTCAGAACCACCCCTTGTCATTGGAGATCCCGCCTGCCCTTGTCCTCTGCCCCACTCCCACCCCCTCCCCGCTCCCGCCGGATCTCATTGCTTTTGATTTTTCGCAAAACACATTTCTGTGTATGCAGTCGGTATCGGCGAAGGACGACGATCAAGAGCTCGACCCGGAAACGGACGCGCTGACGGACCCGAACACTCACGACGCCCACGCGGAGCGAATCGCAGCGCGGCCTACCGTCAGCAGCACGCGCGGGAACAGGCGAGACCTGGGGAGAAGAGACAGGGGGGGAGGGGGAAGAGAGAGAGAGAGAGAGAGAGAGAGAGAGAGAGAGAGCGAGAGATAGATATGAGACGAGGGGGTAACGCGGGGACAGAGGGCGCCATAGCGCGTGATGAGAACAGTAGTAGACTAGACAAGTGCCTGAGGGGCTGTGAGGTGGCCGTGTTGTCGTGAGCGACACTCCACATGACTGTCAACGCCCCGAGCGACGGAACACCTGGAACGTCACCTTGAGAAGTAGGCGCGGCTCTCCGGGACAAAAGCTTCGGCCGATTCCGCGCGATCCGGGCTTTACGGGGCTTTTGAGAGCGCGCGCTGTAAGGTCGAAGCCAACGGCGCACGGCCACAATGTGTTTGCCCAACGGTGTGCTAGCGGCGGTGCCCCCGTGCGAGACTGGGCGGCATTTTCCTCGGGGTCCATGCTCACCTAGCATGTAGTGCTGCCGCGACTAGAGTACATTATACGCCTTCGGGTGGCAAATTAAGGTTCCCCCTCTCGGGCAGATCAGACGCTTCCCTCTTCATCCCAAGAATTTGGGACGCTGATTTTCCGATTTTGGTTCGCCGTTTTGTTGTATTTTTGCGGCTAACCCCCCCCCGTCAAAATTGGCGTGCGTTTTTTGCGCGCTCGTCGAACACGCTTGTTTGTCTTGTCAGGACGCGAGGGGAGATCAACGTTCTCATGTGCGGAGACCCCGGCACGAGTAAATCGCAGCTCCTCGCCTTCGTCCACAAGGTCAGTCCAACCCCCCCCGAGACTCTTGGCAAAGGTGTTTCGAAGCCTGAGGGTTTAGGTTTGTTGCTGTTCTCATCTTAACCCATCGCCATACATCTAGCCCATGGTTACAAGGCAGGCTCTAATTTCTCTAGCGCGGAAGATTACAGTACCCCAGGAAAAATAAAATATAATAGTGCACATATCTGAAGCAAATCGTACAACTTCAGACATGACGTACAAGTGAAATCAGCGTAAGGTGCGGGCGGGGGGCGGCGTTGAGGCGTCCTGTCGTTGCCGATGCGTGTAAAATGACTGCCGTGCCGCTGGTTCTGTGGAATGTTAATGTTTCACGGGGGAGCGCGTGAGTCTGCCATCAGATCGGAGAACGTTGCTTGCACCCCCGACACGTTTTGTACAGCGGAATTGCTGTATTTTGCCTCACAATGGTGTAATTTACGCTGGTGGTCAGCCGGTGTACCCCTTCCCCCTCGCTCCCGGTGTTGCAATCAACACCCCCCCCCAGCCGCCCTTCCCTGACTCCCTCCCGCCCCGACATTCCGCGTTTCGATCAATCGCACCCGCGCTCCCTCGTGGACCCCCGCCATTCATATTATACGATGCCGTATCTTGGGTGTGCAGGTGGCCCCGCGAGGTATCTACACAAGCGGGAAGGGATCGAGCGCGGTCGGCCTTACGGCGTCGGTTGTTCGCGACAGCGAAACGCGCGACCTCGTGCTGGAGTCGGGGGCGCTGGTGCTCAGCGACAACGGCATCTGCTGCATCGACGAGTTCGACAAAATGTCGGACACGACGAGAGCGGTCCTTCACGAGGCTATGGAGCAGCAGACCGTGAGCACTACTCTTTGTTTTTGTGCGACGTTTGAGGCGTGTGTGTGTACGTACGGCAGTAGGAAAGGGTCATCGTCGTCGGCACCGGCCGTCTTTTCCTTTTCGTGGGGGTAGCTGTTCTATAACACGGTAGTACCGACTACCGACCGTCCGTTCCTCAGCTGACGAAAACTCTGCACTACGACATGCGCACTGCACGACCCCATCTGATCGATGCACGCGGCCGTGAAACTGACCAGGTGTCGATTGCGAAGGCGGGAGTGATCTGCACCCTCAACGCTCGTACGGCCATCCTGGCGTCTGCCAACCCGGTGGAGAGCCGGTACAATCCCCGCCTGTCCGTGATCGAAAACATCAAGCTGCCGCCCACGCTCTTGTCCCGGTTCGACCTCATCTACCTGGTGAGACCGGCGGCCGAACTTGGTCATAATTCGCGACGCGTCATGCTTGAGAGGGGTGCTGTGCTTTGCTGTGCTTTGCTGTGCTTTACGCTCTGCTGTTGCCGAATAGTCTTCGTTGTGCCTGGATAAGATGTGCTGGTCCTGCTCGAGCTACGTAGGGGCAGGGGAGGGGGGCGGGGGGAGGTAGGTTTGTGATCGCGAAGCGCGTTTTTTGTTTTCTCGAGTACAGACCCTCTTTGCTTTATTTTTCGCACACATCGAGAAGGCTTAGCGATTGCCCAGGAGCGCACGATAGCTCTTCTCGCTTTGCAAACAATAAGTGTGGGGTTTCCCTCGGGTCGCCCGTGACCTGTCGAGCCTCGCGGGAATAGTGGATCTATGACGATGTTTTTCTTCTACGGTGCCGTTTTGGCGGATAGCGGCGAGGCCAACTTTGACCGCGCCAGGTGAAACGCGGCACGTACCATCGGGCACCCCTGACCCCGCCCGATGGTTTCGACTCGTAACGCGTTGCCGCACTTTCGATAGATCTTGGACAAGCCCAACGCTGCGAACGACCGGCAGTTGGCGCGCCACTTGGTGTCCCTCTACTACAAGGTGCCGGTCGTACCCGAGTCTCCTTTGGCGCAGGACTTCCTGATGGACTACATCGCCTACGCTCGCCGACATATACAACCAGAGGTGAGACGTGATATTAGCTCGCCCTCCCGCCCTGTTTCTTGAGCCGACGCGAAGAGCTGCAGACGGTACCAGTATTTTGCATGGTGTGCTGGACCAGGGTATATGCTGTAGTGCTGCTGTGTTTGTTTTCGCTCGCATAACAGAGTAGTGGTGTTTCGACAGGCTGTGTGACGTGCAGGTGTTGCTGATCTTGCTGTACACAGTATTTTTTTCTTGTCGTTTATTGACTGTGGAAAGGCGCGGTCGATCGCATGTGAGACGAGGAGCCACTGCACGCCGTGGTCACCTCTGGCGGTGCCGGTTTTAGATCACCTCCCGTCCCCTCCTGGAAGCATGTAAGCCCCCCTTACCCCCCCTCCCTGTCCCCTCTCTTACTTTTTGTTCTCGCTATCGACGCGTCATGGGCTGCCTCGTCGTCCCGCCTTCGTCCAGATAAGCGAGCCGGCCGTGAGGTCCTTGATCAAGGGGTACCTCGACATGCGCAACATGGTGGGCAGGGGAACGAAGACCATCAGCGCCACGCCCAGGCAGTTGGAGAGCCTTATCCGACTGTCGGAAGGCTTGGCCAAGATGCGACACGCCAGGTGAGCCCTGGCTGCGCACTGCGTCGGGCGAAAGGGGGAGAGAAAGAGAGAGAGGCCGCATGCCACGGTCGCCAGCCTTACTGTCGTTGGGTGGACGGTGTCTTCGGGGCGCGTATCGATGCCCTTGTAGGGAAAGAAGCACTGCTATACTCGTAGTGCTAAGCACGGTCTAGCTTCTACAGTCTACAGCAGTCACCGGGGCAGTGGACTGCCTGCTTGCGGAACCAAAAAAAATGTGGCCCCTTTCGATGGGCTCTTGCTCGATCGTTTCGGTTGGTGCTAAGTGATGCAACGTTGTTGGTGCACGTATCAACTGTCTCCATCGTGGGTGTTAACCTCCGGTGCGACACGACGAGAAGGTGATCTGAATATCTAGATTTGGTTCACACGCTTTGTCCCGTCGGTCGGTCCTCTGTTCCTTTACTGCCAACGCCCGCAGGTTTGTGGAAGACAGCGATGTAGCCGAGGCTATCCGGCTCATGCGAGTGGCGACGCAGAACGCCGCCACAGATCCCAGGACCGGCACCATCGATATGGATATGATCGCGACGGGCCAGGGGGCCTCCGACAGGTGCGCTGCTTTTTTCTCGTTTAGCGCCGAGGCTGACTTTAGTTTTTCTATTTAATGTTATCCTCCGGTTGACGGATAAAAATTAGGCTTAAGCTCATCGCACTTGCACATTTGCGTCGTGCGTCGCTTTTTGCTGTTATAGAACGCAACTGTGCTGCCGTGGCTAACGGTACTAGTAATAGTACTAATTAAATAGTCTAGCAATTTACCCGCACGACGATGTCTTTCGTTTCAAGTGTTGTGCTTTCAAGCGCGGTGCGATGCCGTGCAGTTCCGTGCAGTGACATGCGGGATAATTGTTTTTTTCGGGGCGATGGTTGATTTGGCGGCTCCCTGGGCCGTGTGCTCGAGAGCCTTGTGCTCGAGAAAACGTTTGCCGGACTTGCCGGATATTATTGGGAACCAAAATACTTGTGTAATCGTGAGATACACAAGAAAGACGGGCTTGTTGTGTCGTACAGGCTGTATCGGGGCCGTGTCTGATAATACATTCCCCATAATTTTAGGTGTCGCTCTGTCGAACAGTAACTTCTCGGGGGGTTTAGATCACGGTTCATTGGTCTTGATGGGTTCGAACACCGACCTCGACGATCATGGCCGTGCAAAACAATGTATGATGGCCGCGACTGCTTGGTGTCTACGCGCCTCGTAGGGGGGAGGCGCGGGAGTTATTTGACAATAACTCATAGCTGACCCTGCATTGTTGCGGCCATGTATGTATGTTGCTTTGGGCTATGATACGCAGGGATGCCGTGGAGGCGCTAAGCGCGGAGATCAAGTCGCTACTAACCGGACCTCTCAAGGGGCGGCGGACGGGTGTAGCGGAGCTGAGGAAGAAGATGGAAGCGCAGAGCGACACCCAAGTGAGCTGCCGCGGTGGTGTTCGCGTTTGGCAAATTTAAACGGTCGCTCCTCGCCGTCTCCTATCCTGAAGATTTTAAACCTGGGCGTTGAAGCGAAAAGTCGTTTTGAAGTTAGAACATGTTGAAGCGCATTAGTAACCGGTATTTTGCATTCGGTCTCGTTCCAAAGCAGGACCACACCTCCGTCATGTCGCCGACGTGCTTGTTTGTGCTAAATGTTGTGACGTTTCGCGCGTGTCGAGCCTTCGTTTGCTCCTGGCGCGAGTGTAACTCTTTCGGATTTTCCTCCCTTGCCGTGCTGTCGGTCGTCCTGAGGAGCCGAGGGATGCCGTGTGATAAACGCGACGTGGTTCCTGTTCCCAGCAACAGCCTCAGGCAGTACCGTCCACCTCACCCTTGTTCGCTGTCCGTGCCCTTTTTAACCTATTAATATTGAAATATTATTGAAATGGTCACCATGTTGTGCTCGCTGTCTGGTGGGTGCGGGGTGTACTTTTTTCTCGCACGCGTTTTTCTTCAGGTAACTCAGAAGGAGGTGATCGGGGCGCTGCAGCAGCTGGCGGCCGACGGCCATGTCTCGTACAACGAGAGGTCGCAGTCGGTTGTCGCGCGGGGGAGGTAGGGCACCGACGTTCTCCCCCTTCTACCTGCGCTTGAAACTTTTCACGCGTCGACTCACGCATCGGCGGCGGCGGTGGCGGCAGCGGTGGTGGTGCACACAGGGAGGTGGAAGAGAAGGCTACTGTGCCGCACGAAGGGGCCTAGAGAGTAATACTCGTATTGCCACATGTATATGTGTGGAGGCCCCTTTGTTTACGAGTTGTTTTGTGCAAACACGCAGCAGACTGATGCCATGACGTGTAGCGACCATGACGTGTAGCGATGCCCCTGGTGCCGTTCACGTCTTCTTGGCAATGGTTGCATTGGGGCGTCGTCATCACTTACAGATTTTAAAAGTGATGTTAACAACCGCGACGATTGACTCCGATGCCTGCCCCCCTCCCCCCCACCAGCGCCCGCCCCCCAGCCGTCGAGTCGGATACGGAGCGTTGTGACGGCCCGTTAATAAGCTGAGGTATTAGATAGTGGGTAGTCTCAGATGAGCGTGTTGCCTTGCAACGCGTTTCTTTACGCGTTCAGCTCTCCTCTTTTCGTGCAGCAAGCAGCAGTTAAGGGAGCAAGAAAGTGTTCTCTAAGTGGTGCCTTGTTGAATGGGTTGGTGCCGGCATTTATTATGTATCATATTATTTCGTTGACGTGCTATAATGTTACCCCCGTTGGAGCTACAGAGGAAGAGATTTGACGAGAAAAAGTAACAATTTCAGCAACGTCAACCGCGTGGATGGGGAGTGATACAAAGTGATGTCCGAGCTCCAATGGTTGCAATGCTAGGATTCGTACGGCATGGGCTCAACACGATGCTCGTATGGTACCCGTAGTTGTAAGCCCTCACGCTGCTCGTAGACGGTTAATGACACTACGTTAAATAGAGCGAGTGATACATTTTTTCCCCCTTATCTGGGGATCCCAAAGGTGTTAATGACTCACTTGATTAGAGACAGGGCCGATTCGGAGATCTCGTCTTCTACGTAGTACCGCTGTTGGCAAGTCCGCTAGGACACCGTTGTCTGCCCTATATGAATACGGCAAATAAACAGTAAACAGCGGTACCAAGGCTTAGGGCATGTCTAAACAGAAACGAAAACGAAAAACGAAAAACGAAATCATTTCGTTTTCGGCATCATTTTAGCCGACGTGTCCAAACAGAAACGAATTGGGAACAACAAGATCCAGGCGAAAAAAAACTGAGAGCACAAGCCATGGGCTGTTCACAACTATGTACACATGCCGACAATCTAGCGCTCGGCACCACAGGCACACCAGAGGAGCAGGCAGAAGCGACGACAATTCGATACCGGGAGGTCATTGGGTTCTCCCATGGAGGTGGTCGCGTGTCCAACTTCTGACGCCCCGGGATCAAAATCAAATTATACTGAGAGCAACTTCCAACCTCATTCTCGAGGGCTGATGCTGAATCTCTACTCAAATTACTTTCGCTTTGGCTCGAACGCCGGCAAACAAAGGCCCTAGAGCGCGGGGCTGGTGTTGTGGTTGGCCTCCTGGCTTTTACGGGGGGTCTGTGCGGCTGTGTTGCCGTGCTAGCTGTGGGTTGCGTGCTGCGTCCGGCAGTCCTGATGTGATATTTTGACGTGGCTGCGCTGACCAGTAGGACACGCTGAATTGTTGCTGCTCGTGCTTTCGTTTTCCTTTTCGTTTTTCAGCTGTGAACTTTTATGTTTTTGGCAATAGGTTGTAAATCGTTGATTTTCTCAGAACAAAAAAAACGAAGGGGAACACGTTTGTACCAGGGACCAATCAGCGGCCTGTTTTTTGTCATTTCGTTTTTCGTTTTTCGTTTTCGTTTCTGTTTAGACATGCTCTTATAATATACCCTTGGGTATTCTTGGACCATTTTGTCTACGTACGTACGGGGTGCCTGGTATTTCCGTACGGATTGACCATTTTCCCCTCTCTTGCTTGGGGAACTCGTTCTCAGTACGTACGCGTATTTTCGTGCCAGGTACGTACGTATCATAGGACGTGACACGTACAAGACATCGAACACACCGGACTTGAGAAAGTGAACGCTACAGTACTTTGCTGCAGGGGGCAACCTTCGCCCGTTCAGTCGCCTCATCGGATCCCTCATTATTCGAGATCGTTATGTTGCTCCCTTGCGACGACACTCCTGTACTACTGCTGCTGTACCACTGTACCGTGGGTGCATCGCCAGAGCAATCAGTACTTTGTTTTCGCTGTCATTTGCAGCTTGCAACGACAAACAGCATTCGTATGTACGTACGTTCTTCTTGTTGCTGAAACATGGAAGCTCCTATTTATCTATTTACCACACCCGACTGTCCATAAGTAGTGCACTGGGGAACAGCAAGGCAACGCATATTATCGTTGACGCTTTTGCGCTTGCATCGTAGTGCTTCCTGGGGCCCTGATTCGGGGTTGTCGTCACCAACTATGCACAAGATCACTGCGCGACATATGACAACGTGTGCGTGAATGCTTAACGCATGCTGCTGACAGCCCTATGCCTGAGGCTACGAGTATTGCGCATGATTCGTACGTATCTTTTGGATGTTCTGCTCATATTTATATTTATGGCAGGTAGGGTAGGGGGTATCACTGCTGTATAAGCTAAAAGTACATTTTGTAGCGTGGATCAACTGGACGCCGGCCACATAGCGCACGACAGCACGAGATGTGGGCCCGAGAGGGGGGGGGCAGGAAACTCCGTTCACCCCATCTCTCGTCAAGTTACGGTGGCAAGCGGTCGTGGTGTGGGCTGGGCAGTCTGTCCTGGATCCTGGTGGGAGGGGGTGTGCGATTCCTATCCCCAACAAATAACGCCACCATCCTCACCATGTACTCCGACAGACATCAGATTATATCAGATTGAGATAACAGCACAAGAGAGTTCGTCTCTGCTGCCTGTACAGGATACGCTCTACTACCAACTCCGGGCATGAGACTCCTTTGTCTCTCGCTTCTATGCTATGGCTTCGCGGGCGCCGTCGTGTCCTTGTCGACAAGGAGGCTTGTCGTTGTAACAGGAGGCAACTCAGGTATGCGGCCGATTACGTCATGCAGCTGCATTTACGTACAGCAACACAACAAGTATGATACTTACTCGTAGTGCTGCAGCTGCTGTATCATATAACGGGGAGGGTGCCAACTGACCCAACGGGCGATGCTGCAGCTTAGGCCGCAGATAGGCTGCTGCTGCAGGACATGCCTGATCGCTTCGCCTTGCAGACAGAGTACAGGCGTGTGTGTTGCATCTGGCTGCTGCAGAGCCGCTGCTGTTTTGGGAGTCCTTGTCCTTCATGGGACGTTTTCAACATTTTGACCATATTGTACGAAGTACTCGCACGTTGATACCTGTGGTACCTGGTACAGCGATGCTGCTTGCATTGTCCACTGCTGTATGGTACCTGTGGTACTCTTAACCCTTTTAGGACTGGAGTCCGGTTTTGGGGACAAATTACTTAGAATTAGAGTGGTTTGTCCCCAAAACGGGACTACAGTCCTAAAAGGGTTAACTTCAATCAGACTTCAAAAACGCTGCTTGCACGACGTCGTACGCTGCTACCCGCTATCTTGTTGCACCCTTTCACGCCTGTGTGTGAACGAAAACAGCACAGTCTGATTGCCCCCCCCCCCCCGCTCCATCTCGAAAGGGATACGTACGTGGTCAACGGTCGAATGGCCGAGGCAAGCAACAAATGAGTACGCCCCCCCCCCCCCCCCCCACCAAACCTCAACGTTGCGGTTACTGCTGTAGATGGAACCGAGACACCCTTTTGGGGCGACCGAGTACAGTACCAGAGGTACAGGACACCTATGAATAATAATAAGAAACAGGTTAATAAGAAAGCCAGGCTGACGTTTAGAGGGAAATAATAAATTCGGGATTAGTTATATTGAAATTAGTTTAGAAAGCACCCTCTCTCAAATAAGAAACTCAGCCTGGTCCAGATTTCCTGTTTCTTATTTAGGTGTCCTGTACTTGTACTGTACATGAGACGGGCGATGTCATATACGTCGCATAGTGTGAGCGCGCTTTGAAGTGTAACAGTGTTGCACGAAGTGCGATGAGTAGCCATGCTTTCCGAGTGGCGTTACACCTCCTTGCCTTGTACTGCTGTACCGTATATGTATATCACACCCCCTGGGGTGAATTTCAAAGCGAATTTTCTCCATAACCAGGGGGGCACAGACAACGAAAAAGGCGGCTTTCCGAGCACCTCGTCGAGGTCTTTCCACAGACGGGTCGCTCGGGGTTAGCGGTCGACCGATCGTCGAGAAAATCAGCGTTGAAATTCGTCTTCCCCCCTCTGAATTATCACGTATGTATATACCGTGCGTTGGTACCTTCGTTCCTTGCCGCCGTCGGAACACCGCCGCAGGCATCGGCAGAGAATGCTGCCGACGCCTGGCGTCGCTCGAGGACTGCAGGGTCCTGATGGGTTGCAGGTGAGCACCCGGTCGAGAAGGACGAGAAGATTCGATCGAAGGTCTATTCGTACGCGCTCCGTTCACTCCACCCCGCCAGTGGGCGAGAAAGCAAAAAAAAATAACAGGAAACATGTTGGCAGCTTCAGCTCACGCCATACGATATGTCAAGGGTCAAGACGTGCATTTGCTCGAGAAGTTTGAGACCCACCTGCGGGTTGTTCTTCCCGACGTCCTTATCCCTGAGTTCAGATTGCGAATCGCATTGTGCAGTAATACTGCTACTCGTATTGATAATAGGATGATCATGTTGGAGTATCAACATCAGTAGTACCTACCAGGTAATGACAATTCAGATCCTACTATTAACAATAATAGAAGAAAACAAAAAAAAAAAAGCCCGGTGTGCGGTGTGCGTGTCTCGCTTTTTAAGAGTGTCGCCGGGCGCTGCCCCTAGAACGCGCCAAACCTGTCACGTTTTCGATGCGATGAGGTCATCTCAACGACGACGGGGTAACGTGGACGTTCCGACTGTGGTCCCAATCGCTCCTTCTTTTTTACTGCTTAACGCACCCACCCATCCACCCACCCACCCACACTCTCCCGTTGCCGCCATGCCCTCCCCCTTGTCCCCCGCGGCACTGTTGTGCCAAAACATGGCTTGTGAAAAATGGCCAATCCGAAACCGCCAGAAATGTCACCGCTGGCCATGAAGCCGCCGCCGACATAGTCCGAGAGAATCCGAACGCGTGCGTAGAGTGCCACCCCCTCGACCTCGCTTCATTTTCTTCCGTGAGGTCGTTCGCCCGGAAGACCGTCGGTAACCAGCCCGTCTCCGCGGTGATCCACAACGCTGGGGTGATGGCGCCGCCGTACCAGACCACTGTCGACGGCCACGAGCTCACGTTTCAGGTGATTTTGGCAAGGGCATCACCATCCGTCTTATCTCCAGCAAGCACACACCAGCCGGCAGCGAGTAAATGCGCCAATCTTGTTTGTCAGCCTTTGGTTGTTCTTGGGTCGGGGGGGGAAGGGGGGTTATGCTCTCGGGTTGTCCACCCCTCGCCTTGGGTATCATATACATATGTAAAAGTGTGCACGCGCGATATGTGCTACTGATTTATATCAAAGCTGTTGTGATGCAAAAGGATTGTCTTGGCGACAGTTGTAGGGCTGCAAGAACAGCCCAGAGTCTGATACATGAGTGTACGGAACAACCCAATTGGAATTGTCTGCAGCCGGAAACTACCGACTGTCTCTTTACGGAAATAGGGTTCGCCTGTCAGTACTGTCAGTACTCGTGCTGCGTTGACCTCCTGTCGCACTCGGCAACGTGGCGCGTTCGGGCGAACCGGTCAAGTGCTGCTCGCGACAATGATAGTGGTTGATCACGCACGAGCAGATAGCATGAGCTCTATGATACCCTATTAGTAGAGACAAGCTGTCTTGTGGCATGTATCCTTGGTGTCCACGCCTTCGCGGTATATGGTGTCACACCGTCTTACTCTCTGCCCCGGATCGTTGTCGACTGACCCGTCTTTGTTCTTCTCTCTGCTCCCATGTCGCGTGATGTTCACCCCCTGTGATACCGCGCTCGGGCAGGTCAACCACCTGTCGACGTTCTTTCTGACGGATCTCTTGCTTCCGAACTTGAGAAAGTCGCACAAAGGTGAACAACCGCTCGCAGTGGGTGTCCGGGTTTGCTCCTCTTTTCCTTACCTGGCGTAAGACTGCTCCAGAGCTACGTAAAATACCGGGGGAAGTGCATGTAGCGCACGCACGCACGTATATAGGAGGAGGCCCAGTGTGTAAGGGTTGTCGGAGACAGGTAACGATCTGTAACGCTGAAGCATGAACGCGTTCGTACTGCCGGTCAGCCGTGACGGTTTCGATGCGCACCGTAGCCATCGATCGACGTACCCTCTTCAGTGCTGCAGGTACATTTGGGAGGGAAAACTAGGTTGATTTTCTGTGGGATATGGTTTGCAGTACCCAAAGTGTTGAGGTAGGCTGTGGAAAAAAGCGTCAGCAAGACCATATTTTCAAGAGCTACGAACGAGGTGAAGATTCAAACGGCCGAAATGCTGGCACTCGTCACGCGTTTACCAACCCTCAACCGCGTTTTCAGGGAGTTTCGTCGAAGAGCCGCCGCTTTGGTGGCTTCACCCCAACGATATGCCGAACGGCGCCCCACACTCAACTTTCCAAGTATCCTCCCGCCCGCCAACACGCCACCACCGGAAACTCCCTGCGCCTAAATGTCTGTACTGTTTCTAGACACCGGGGCTCTTTCCCGCGTGGTCATCGTGTCAAGCGGTGCGCACAGGTGGGCGAGCGGGAAGGGTCGAGGCGCTGCGGGGGGTCTTGCTAGCGGCGCTGGCGCAGCGTCGCACGGGGCGGCGGCGGCTGGACAGGGATGGGGCATCGGTAAATGGAAGGCGTACGCTGGGAGCAAGCTTTGTGGCGTGCTGTATGCGGCGGAGCTGACGAGGCGTTACGGTGGCGAGGGGAGCGGGGTAGTAGGGGTTGCGGTACGACCGGGCACGGTGGCGACCGGGATCGCGCGGCACAGCCTGCTGCTGAGGCTTTTGTTTTCCCTGACGCAGCCGCTGCTTACTTCTGTAGAGGAGGTGAGTAAAAAGGGAGGGGGGAAATGTTGTGGAGGGGGGGCGGGGTACAGGGGTACACTCAAGTACGTGTTCATCGGAGAACTGTTGTGCTTGTTTTTTGGCAGCAGCGATGCGTTGAGAGTCTGCTGCCTGTGCGACACCCACCTTTCCCGTTCCAGGTATCTGTCTGCTGCCCCACACGATTGTCTAAATGTATCTACGTACTCTGGGCATTGTCATCGTGATAAAAGGTCACAGCAATGCATACCGCGGTAGGCTAAGAAGTGCTTCCTTTGCCAAGACACCCAAGCATGGGCCCTCCTCCCCCGCTTTCAGCCTGAACTCTCTCTGTGCAATGGCGTTTTTCGTGTTCGCAGGCCGGAGAGGCTGTGGTGCGGGCGGTAATTGACCCGGACATCGTTCCCGGCGGCTACTACGATAAGATGACGCTCAAGCTACCGAGCGTGCCAGCCCAGGACCAAGACCTACAGGCAGCGCTGTGGGAGGTGACGCAGAACGTGCTCGTGTCCGGCGGAGATCTCCAACGCGCTGTCGAATTGTAACGGATCAGGACTACATACAGAGTATTTACGAAGTGTAGGCATGTAGATAGAAGCAAGGATACGCACCAAAGGAAAGGAAGGAAAGGACCTGCCGACGTTCTGTAAAAAAAAGAGCGTTTTGTACCGCTCCCCCCTCGAACGCCACGCTGATTAGAGCATGTGCACGAAATGCGGATGCGCGGAGCTAGGGGACGAGAAGCCGACTAGGTCAGTTTATCGGCGAGATGAGGAATACGCTGGATGAGAGCGTTTGTATTGTCGATATGCTGGGGGCTACTCCCCCCCCCCGTCTCTGTCCCCGCCGCTTCTGCCACCTGCACGTGAAACAAGCAAGGCAGACGAGCACTTTTCGGGCACAGCAACCAAACGACGACCTCTGTCCTTAAATGGTACCTGGTATCAATAACAACGCAATTATAGTGTACCGTACGTTCGTCTAAAGCCGATAGCCCTGGGTACGGCGTGGCGGGGAATTTACATGGAGAACGCGCGTATCGTAGAACTTGGCTGCACGCAAGGCGAACATTGTGTTTCCCCTTCTCCGGGTGGTTCTTTGGACATCATCACCTCTAGGCGAACGTGGCAACCGTGTGAAAACCGTTGGCCCCTCCCTTTTCCCCTCAAGCCTCTTGAGTTCCTTCTCTCAGTATCTTGACGATTTTATGTTGTTTCACGTCTTGTGTGAAGTGCGACACGCTTACGTAGGCAAACAAACTAAGCTTGCTATACGTTAGTTCTAGGCTCATTTCTTCACAGTGTAGATAGGGCGTGCGCGCAAAGGCTTCGGCTTTGCGTTGAAGCGTCGGTTGCTACGAGGTATGAGAGGGGGGTAAATATAGTGGAACCTTAATTTGGAAGTATTGAAGGAATGCATGGAGACAAGACAGACGTACAGTGAACGAGCGCGTGTCGCCTTGCGTTGCCGTAAAAGTCGTCAAATAGATAAGGGTTTGTTGTGATGGAAGTTGGCATATTTTTGTCTTCCTAGCGCGAACGCTGCCAACTCTAGAGCAGCGCAAACGCTATGCATTACACTGCTTTCCCTCAGCCTTACGAGGTATTGAGGAGCGAGAACATGGTGTTCACAAACCAGGCGCCACATGTATTGTGGGGGGTGATCGTAGCGTAGCGTATGGCTTATTGTGCGCTGTTCACGTCATCCACGAGTCTAGCGGTTGCGGTGTGAGAAGCGCAGGAAGTATGGGCGTTCTCTTCCCTTGAACACGTAGCACAAAGAAAACGTGCCTTCTCGACAGGCTAGTTTAGCTTGGGCACGCAGTGATTGAACATAACACGAGCACAACGAGCAGAAGTTAAAACGGGCCCCATGTTTTTCGTCCCCACGGGACTTTCCGGGGAGATTTTTGTACCGGTACGTCTTTAGCCGCGTGCCGAGAGCGAGACTGCGAACATCGACCGATGGGTCGTGCTGTCGTGCTTCTTGCCGAGTGGACGACAGGCAGAGGGAGCCGACCAGATGTTATGGGCAGATAGTACATATCAACCAAGATAGATGCTTCACCTGCATCGCGCTGTTTTGGTTCGGTCTTATTGCATTGGCTGCCCTCGTCAATAATATAGTTCGATTCGCGCACTACAATAGGCTGAGCGGCTATGCTATCATAGTGCACAACTTTCTCCATCTACAAGAAGTAGTCGCCGCAGCAGTGAAGGCGGTTCCAAGTTTTTTTTTTTTTGTTGCCGCTCATGCGCGGAAAGTGTGGCCCCGTATGGTGCCGGTTGGGTTGCCCTACTTCGCTGCCAGTGACCCGACCCAAGACCATGCACTCCCCTTCCGTCTCCTCCCTTCGCCCTTCTCTAAAAACGAGAACCCTGTAACTCATGGTGGAAAACATAGGCAAAACACCCACAGGTTGTAGTGTGCGGTGGCGCCATGTCCACTACCCGTTGAGTTATCTGTGGGACAGCCAACGACTGTTGAACCGTTTCTACAATAGCATAGCCAGTAGTGGTAATAGCATACCCCCTGGAGCTATAGAAGTAAGTATGTTTCTGCCAACGTATGTTGACGCGTAAGGTGTTGATTTGTGACATACTACATACACTAGAATGTGTATAGCGCGTGATGAGGAAGGAATTCACTCCACGTCGCCAAAACCTTGCAGCACGTGCAACGCTCGCCTCGACACAACCTAGCGCGCCAAGAGACGGCACTTGTGTCGCATGCCCCCTCGCCCACTTGTCTATCTGCTTGCGCTCTTGGCGTGACGTCAATAATACAAAGTACACAGTAGTGCGGGCAGAGGCTGCCGTGGATAGCATCGCTCACCCCCCCGAAGTCGGATTGTAGATTTTGTCCGCCCCAGTAGCGCTCGGCTGTTCAGCCAGCTGCATTTTCCCGTCCCCACACCCTTGCCCAAGCAAAAAAAAATAAACACAAGAAGAGACGACCCCAATCGACCGCTTCTTCTCAGCCGGAGCCCACAAACACGAGGTGGAGCCACGCGTACAGATTCTGGGATCCCACGAGCTCGAGTGGCATGACTGGTCACCGCTCCACGTATTGGAGCGAAGCGCGATTTTATTTCGTTTGGCGATCACGGCTGCACTCGAGAAACCCCATCTCGCATCTCAACAGCGACAGCGTGGCCGCCCTGACGATGAAAATTGCCGTGGTGAGACACACACAGCGCCTGGCCGTCCTGGAAGGCCATCGCTACCAGACGCGCGGCAGCCGCCTGCGGGGCGCGGGACAGGAATGGCGGGGCACAAGCGGTTCAGACGTGCTATGATATCGGGGTAGCCTGTGCAAGTAGAGGCAAGTGTTAGTCCAAGACGCGGATCGCCTCGAAGACAGAGTCATCCCACGGTAGGGACGGAGCACAATTTTCTGAGCTCCTCACATGAGCTCAATATCTCACCCGAAACACGACTTCTGAAACATTCGTTCGCGCAACCCGACCAAACTTTTCAATGCGGTAGTTCAAAAACAAATATACCAGTAAAATAGTAATAGTATCCGGTGGTTCCTCACGTGAGGAGCACAACCGGTCAGAAAATATTGAGCCTAAAAGTGGTACCCCTACCGTGGGATTGCTCGACAGCAAAACGTAAGTAAAGCGACCGCGAAGCGCAAGCGGAGGATAGGCCACGGGCCACGATGTACAGTATTTATTTTTTGTATCGGTGCTTTAGCGGGCACCACGATGTACATTATTTACTTTTTATATGGGTGCTTTGGCGGGCATTTCATGGTGGTTTGATGACCATTTATTGAAAACACCACGGAATCATATGGAACCGCCATGATGGAAATCCCATGGAAGCATCATGGATTGTAACAAGGAAAACCACGGAAGCACGGAAGTCCCATGGAGGCACGACGAAAGTCCTCATGGAAGCAGTGTGTTTCCACTGGAAGCCCCGACGAAAGCCCCATGGACGTCCGTCCCCATGGTAGCAAAACAAGCAACATGTAAGCACATTAGAAGCACTACCAAAGCCTCATGGAAACAGGAGAGGCACCATGAAAGCACCACGCAAGTACCATGGAAGTCCCATGGGAGCACCACGGAAGCACAGTATAAGCTCCCATGGAACACTGCAGTGCTTCCATGAAAACCCCAGGGAGGCACCCTGAAAGTCCCCATGGAAGCACTGTGTTACCATGCAAGTCCACGCAAGTCCCTTGGGCGTCCCCATGGAAGCGCTGTACTTCCATGAAAGTCCGTACCGAAGCACTGCGCTTGCTGCGTGGAAGCCTCATGGAAGCACCACGGAAGCACCAGATATATTTCCTCATGGAAGCACTGTTCATCCGTCCTTCCCATGGAAGTCCTATGTATGGGAGTCCCCATAGAAGACCTGTGGATCCGTCCGCCCCCATGAAAGTATTACGGAAGTCCCATGGAAGTCATGGAAGAAAGCGCCCCATCGAAGCACAGTACTTCCATGGGAACTTCCACGGTGCTTCCATGGGGATTTCCGTAGTGCTCCACGGTGCTTCCATGGGGATTTCCGTAGTGCTTCTATGGTATCTTCACTGGGAGTATGTAGGACTTCCATAGGACTTCCATAAAAACACAGTGCTTCGATGGGACTTTCACGGTGCTTTCATGGGGACTTCTAAGGGGAGGGCTTCCGCGCTTCCATTGTGCTTCTACGGGGACTTCCATGGAAGTACAGCAGTTTTTCCCAGTGACGGGCTTTCATGAATTCCATGAATGCACAATGCTTAGGCAATTCTTCCGAGGTGCTTCCATGGGATTCCCATGGGACTTCCACGAAAGCACAGCAGTGCTTCGACTTTATGGCGCTTCCTCTTCCACGGGATTTTCATTGAGACTTCCATTGTGCTTCCGTGGTGCTTCCATGGAAGCGCAGTGCTTTCACGGGGAGTTCCGTAGTGCTTCCGTGGTGCTTCTGTGGGGACTTTCAAGGGGAAGGCTTCCATGGTGCTTCCGCGTTGCTTTCAGGGTAACTTCCATGGGAGTTCCATGGAAGCACATTTCTGCCAATAGGGCCTTCTATGGGGCTTCCATAAGGAGTTCCGTGGTGCTTCCATCGTGCTTCCACGGGACGTCCATTCCATAGAGACCGCCATGAGGACTTTCATGGTGGTTCCACTTCCATGAGGCTTCCGTGGTGCTTCCATAGGACTCCCATGGGACTTCCACGGAACCACAAAGCTTTCATGGGGACTTCCATGGAAGCACAGTGCTTCCATGGGGATTGCCATGGTGCTTCCATGGGACTACCATGAGAGTTCCATGTTACCCCCATGGTGCTTCCAAGGGGGCTGCCGTGATGCCTCCATGGGGTTTCCATGGGATTCCCAAGGAAGCACAGTTATTCCATGGTGCTTCCGTGGCGCTTCCGTGGTGCTTCCACAGCAGTGTCTCCAGCTTCCATGGGGATTTCATGGTGATCCATGGTAATTCCATAACTCTGTCACGGGTGACTCCATGGTATGGTGCCTCCATGGCGCTTTGGTGACCGTGGAGAAAATTCTAAGCACCATGGTGACCCCCTGGCTGAGGGTGTGCCAGGCTTTTCGGAGGCTGTCTCGGTTGTGTCGCAGCCACCAGCTTTTCCCACTGCGGGAGATGTCGGTTGCACCCTGTACGTCCACACCCGTCGGTGTTTTGCCGCCTAACCATTGCAACTAAAACTCAGGTGGTATGCATCACATTGGCTGATGGCAGTGCGACTTCCACAACCGGTTCTCCCGGCCTCAGCCGCGGCTCCAACTTAAGCGCACAGGTATACATTCCAATGGTGCCGTGCGTTACATCGATTGGCTTCTCTGCAGAGAGGTCCCACCAGTACACCGCGGTTTCAAGCGCGAGGCAGTCCACACCCATTTCGATGTCTGTCGGCTCGTCAATGTCGACGGGTCGTACGTACACCGGCGACCTCCACACCACGAGATATTGATATCTCAGAAGCGGATACCCCCCCCTCCCCGCGTCCTGGTGCTGTTGTAGAGCCGACAAGGTTAGTATTGACGCCAGCCTCCTCGAAAGCGCCGCGTTGCCAAACCACTTTACAGTTTTTTCACACCTCCTCGAACACGCCACGCTTTGCTCGAATACCTCACCTGGTTCGTCTCGTCGAGGGCAGCGTCTACCTCATCCAGAAGGCACAGCGGCGGTGCTTGGTACGACGACAGGGCTAGCACGAGTGCCAGTCCGAGCAATGCTTGCTGCCCCCCACTCAACTCTTCGGGGGAACGCTCCGCTGCCGCTGAGGCGACGGAGACACCGTCGGATGCCGAAGGCAGGTTAGCGGCGGCCGGGGCGTTCTCGTTCCTGACTACGAGGCGCAGGCCGTCCTCGAGCTAGCGAAACGACACGAAAACATTCGGGAGGAGGGGGGGGCATGGGACGCGCGGGGGGGGTTAGGGGTGCAGAGTGCGGGACATAAGCCTATGTTGAGGCTTCCCTGACTGTAGCCCGATGCGTTTGGTTAGACGCGGATACAAAAAAGGCGAGCGATTTGCCACGCCGACGCTCGAAACCAATCGACAGCACACGGAAGATGGAAACGAATGTCAAGATTTTTTTAATAACGAAAAATCCTTCGTGCTTGTCCTGCATGACGACGGACAAGGCACGCGGCGGGAGTAGCGGCGGCGTACCAACACGGTCCCCTCGCACGGCTTGGACGCCTCCGCCTCCGCAGACGACACCCACAAGCGGAAAAAATCACCTTCGGTCCGGCCATGACGAGATCGGCAGTCTTGTTCCTGCAAAGCGCGCCGAAGAGCGTTTGCAGCTCCCCGCGAACGGCGGCGTAGCATGTCTCGTTCGCCTCGCGCATGCGCCCTGGGTGTTATCAGTTGAAGCCGAACACACAAAAAAAAACGCGTCCAGCAATGGTGACGATTTCAATGCCAGGTACGAATGAACAACAGACCTGCTGCGTTTAGTTCGAGGAGGGGTGCGCACGAAGGCGTTACGGCTGCTGTGGTTTCGAGCCGACGAGCCTCTCGTTTGCATCGTCGCACGCCTGCCGTGAAACACCGACAAGCTTCTACGTAGCTCCAGGGTTCCCGTGAGCCACCTGCAATTGCCGCACCGACGGCCAGCGCATGCGCACTATCTGCGTAACATGGCAAAGCTCGCTTCACGCCCCGCGCGATGGCCCAAGAACCCGAGGCAAGACCCTGCTTGCTTGCTATGCGCTTTGCAACATTTCCTCTCCCGGCCCCTTTCCCCGGAAAATAAGTACGCCGGTAATTACCTTCGCACGCGACCACGCCCTTCTCGAGCTGGTGAGTGCCCTCCAGGACACTCTCCAGCTGCTGTTTCAGAACACCAACCTTCCGAGCGACACGGCAGGGGTGAAAACAGGCGAGTACGAGAAAACGAGGAGGGAATAGGGAAGGGGCCGGTAAGGGAAGCGGAGGGGGGGGGTGCACGCGCAAGGTGTCGTATTATTATCTGGCACGACTTCGTGTTGGAGCTTCGCAACACACAAAGCAGCGAGATGGCGTGGTGGGTGTGTGGCTGGAGGGTTCCACGATAGCTTGATACACAAAATGACGGTGGATGGAACAGATAGACACCTGCAGCTACTGCTGTAAATCAACCAGCCGAAGGAATCGAGGTATATCACAGGGCAGAGGCACGTCACTGCAGTCGAGGGGTTACTACACTCTTCGAGGCCCGAGAAAAAACTACCGTACGGCCGGGCTAGGAACAAGTGGGCGAACGGGTGAGCCGTTACAGGGTCGCTGCAAAAGACCCGCACCCGACGCTCCTGGGGCAGGCCGGGCAAGGTGTGCCGCGATAGCACAAATAAGCAAGAAAATGAAGCCCATATAGTGGTATCGGGTCATACACCCGGCTGTATCCACTCCACACTCGCGTACTTCCTATTTCGTCGCTAACACCGCCGGTGCTCACGCCAAGCACTGCACGACACCACGGGCGTAAGGTGTGTATCAGATCAATCACGGCAGGCGTGCCGCACCTTGGCCTGCCTTTGACGCACGGTGACCTCGTCCACGCTGCCGGCCCTAACCGAAGCCCCCTCCCCCCCTCGCTTCTGTTCCCCCAACCGCCGACGGAGTGCTCGAAGCTCAGAGGAGAGCACCTGCAAGAAGGCAGGGGCGGAAGACAGCGCGCAACGCGACATCGCGGCCGATTAATCTCGGCGACATGGTGGTCCCTCGTCCTCATATTTCGCTTCCCCCCCCCGTCCTTTTCGGTATTTCATTGTCGAACGTAGGCCGCACGAGGCCACAGCGGCCTACCGCTTACCAAAACGCACGGTGAGAGAGAAAAGGTGGGGCCACCAGGAAGCGGAACGCCTTGCGCCCTGGAAATTCGTTCGGGGATAGCATCTGAATAGCGCCTGCGATGGTGAAAACAATAAATGCACCCGCCTCCGCCCCCTCCCTCCTTCCTTGACTCAACATTCCTTTCTGCGCCGTACACGTCCAACTGGCGTGGAATTCTGAACTCGGCGGGTCTCTCATGTTGATGGAGGGGGCCGTGCGCCGGGGAGGGACGGGAGGCGTAGGGATCAAGAGACGGATGCCATACACACCGATTTCATCAACATGAAACAGTGACGGCTGCGGAAAAAAATAAACTCCAGTCACACAGACAAGCTGGTGGACTGGCTAAGCCACCAGCGCAATCTCGACAACTACTTTCTCACCACGTGACTACTGTACATGAGGCGTGACTACTGTACATAGGCCGGGAGGCGTGCTTGAATGAAGCCCCGCCTTTCACCACGAGTACGGAACGACGGTTTCTCGGCCTCACCTCCTCCTTCGCAGCAACGTCGTGCTTTTCTCGCAGGAGCTCCTCTTCCGAACGTCCAACGGGTGTGTTCTTCGGCGGTGTTTGGGAAACAAAGAAACGGTGGCACGGGCGGGGGGGGGTGTACTCGATATGCATGCATGGCCGTAGTCGTATGACCATAGACCCTCGCATCCCTACAATGCCGGGACGGAGCATGTCGGGTTTTCACCGACCAGGCAGACATTGCTAGCACCAATCATGACCGGGGAGAGGGGGAAACATGCGGCGCTGTTTGTCACAGGCATTGTGACGGCCGGTAGACGCACTTTTCGGCCTCAGCACAAAAATCCGAAGCGCGTCGTACCGCAAAAGACCCCGCACTCAGCTACGGCAGTAGTAGCGTAGCGGTCACGCAAGGAACGCCCCTTGAAAAATGTACGCACAGGGCTTGATTGCTAGCAGCAGTGTCTTCCAGGAAGTTCAGAGTATTATGATTCCCTCGGCACATACCAGGTACATTGCACCCAGGGAGTAGAGACAGCGCACGATTTCGCGGGAGATGAGCATATACATAACGACCAACAAACAAAAAACAACGCAGACTACCGCCATCTCGCGCTGAACGCCCGCACGCACGTGCACACGTGCACGCGCGATCACGGAAAAACGGAGCGATTGGGGGGGGGATACACCCATTCCATGTTACCGATCGACGCGTCGACAATCTCTCCCCTCCCCTTTCCTCTCCCGCCTCCGATCGCTGCGTTTTCAACACCCCATCCCGACGCGCAGTCAAAGTCCACTAACCGCTGGGGGCATGGTCGCAGGATCCTCGCCGACAGCGCTGCCGTGGGCGCGGTGGCGTCTATCGTGCTCCTCCATCTTGGAGGCGGCACGACGAGCCTGGCCCTCCGCTTCCTTCCTGCTCTTGCGCTTGCCTTTGAGTTGGGTCCTGCGAAGGGTGCAAGGTATGCGACCAGTGGGGGGGGTGGGGGCGCTGATGCTCGTTTCAGAACCAACATCTCGAGATTGGCCGAGTTGGTCCCACGCGGCGTTCGAACCGAGCCCCCCCCCCCACCCCGTCAAACAAAACGTCCAGCACGGGCGACCCGTTCCTTTGATTGCGTTTCTCACTGACGGCGGCGGCCTAAACCCATGAACTTGAAGTGGGGGCAATGAACTTTCGAGCTTGAAACGCTGGCGTGTGGCACAAGAGACGCGCTACAGCTATACCCCCTACCGTCCCTCGAACCCCACCGACCCTATTTTAGTGGCCTCCATCTTGGCTTCGGCCATATCCTCCTCCAGTGCAGCCAATCGCTCGCCCACCCCTTTCTCCCGTGCATTCGCTTCGTCCACGCGAACCGCCAGGGCCTTCCGGGCTCGCTCGAGCTCCCCCACGCGGGCCACCTTAGTAGATGCGCGTGCCGGGTTGGTGGATTGACGAGGAGGGGTGACGAGGGTGTATATATCGAATCAGAAACAAACCTTGCATTCCATGGCTCTCGGCGAGGAAGGGCTGATAGGCTGAACCCGACAAAAACATCTGGCAACATGGAGCAGTGAAAACAATCTCTCAGCGACGGCAGCTCGAAGAGCATAATCATTCACACCTCGAGCCCGCGAGGGCGAGCCATGCGAATGAGAAGCGCGACAACTCCTGGAGGCCGCGGCGATAAAAGAGAGTTCACATTACGCGTGGCAAAGTACGGCTTCCCGGCTGCGGCACACCCCCCGTTACAGTACAACCGACAGTGTACTTGCCGTGGCACCCTCCACCCAGACCACGACAGGCGCACAAACAAGCACACAAGAGCTCCTCAACGAGCCTGCCCGCAAGCTGCTGCCCGAACCTACCTTGCTCTCAACGGAGCGCTGCAAGACCACCACTCGGCAGCTTGCTTCTTCCCCACAGCCGCCGGCAGAGGTTGAAATGACGTCGTCCCCTCCTTCTGCACCCTCGCACTCAGCGGCTTCCCCGGCGGCAATGTTCACGCCCAGGGCCTCCTTGGCGTTGTTCTCTCTCTCCAGCACCTCCATGCTTGCTTCCGCCAGCACTCTAGAGGCGAACGCGGAGCAAAACCAGCAAGAAAAGCGGCTCGTCTCGGCGGGTTCAAGGTGATGGGTTCAACGTGGACCTGTCCTCTCGCCCGCTGGAGAGCGTCCCGCGCACTACAATTCGCTAACAAGCCGGCTGCTATTGTTTGATGCAAACTGTCGGCGTACCTCGTCACAATCTAAAACCTATTAAACTCTACCTTGTATTTATTAACCTTATAAACCTTCGAGGTAATCAGCCATGAATGTAAGCTGGCTCGAGATCCCAGGGTGTGCGGGGCGAATGTCCTCAACCGATTACATTTGTTTCCCGATTTGGTAGCACCGTCGCCCATGTCAACAACCCCAGCTCCCCCCCCCCCCTCGCCCCCTTGTATGCCGGTGCCTTTGTCGTGCAGACAGCTCACCCCGAGCGAAGGAATTCACAAACGAGTGGCCGCTGCCCAATGAAAATAACCAAAAATGGTGAGGCAACTCACCCCATATCAGCATCCATCTGCGCGCACTCCGCCCTCACAGCCTCCAGGTCTTTCTCTCTTCCGGCCAGGGATTCCCTCATCGCCAAGAAAACTCCTTCGGGGTCCACCTCTACCCGCGCCGCAGCATTCATTTGTACACCGGGCGGCGACAGCGCGACCGTGTCGGCGTGGAGGAGGGATGGGCGACGGAGCGTTTTGGGGACAGCTATCAACGGCGCGCTCGGTATACGAAGTATAGGGGTACCATGTAGTCCGTTGGTTGTTGGCACCGAAACGGAACGGCACGGCAAGGCACAGCACAGGACAAACCACAGCACGGCACAGCATAAACCACAGCACAGCACAGCACAAACCACAGCACAGCACAGCACAAACCACAGCACAGTACAGAAAACGGGCTGCGGGTACTTGCCCCTCTGGCAGCAATGGCGCACACTACAATTACGAACGCCTCACTTGCCGACTTCTGCATTTGGCCTGGGGTCGAGATTTTGTACGCTCGCCACTACGTACGAGGAGACACGGCATACCAAGTATTATCCCGACAGGCGGAAACGCTGCCCTGCAAAAGGGCATTGCTCGCCCGAGAAGCCCTAGCGGGCGCTCGGGCTGCCATGCTGTGCCATGATCAACAAATGCTCGGCGTGAAAGGCGCACTGTTGCGCATACCGGGCCCAGCGACCCCACACACGGCGAAAAGGGGCGGGGCCCGGACCGGGGCGAGAAATAAAAGCGCTACGTAATCGACGAGCACAGTTGATAGACCGTCACCCGCGCGCACCAGCCACCCTTACCTGTCCCTTGCTTCTCGCACAGAAAATAAGCTTCTGCCTTAAGCCTTTCTCGCTCTGCGTTCGCCCACACCAGCTTCTGACGCGCCCCTTCCGCCGCCCGTTCACTCTCTGCGAGACGCTCCGCGCACTAAAACCAGACCGCACCGACACCAATGCCCGCAGAGGGGGGAGCGAGGTGGGGGGGGGGAGCGGTGTACTTCATTTAGGCGGGGGGGGGAGGGGAGAGGCGGCTGACCGCCAATGGCGGTGATTCCGATAGCCGAAAAGCGGTCAGAGTATACGACGTATGCTACGATAGAGGTGCGCCATATTTTTTCTGAGCTCCTCACTTGAGGAACTCCATACCTCACCGACAAATGGATTTTGGAGGTAGATAAAAGTGTTACTCGATGAACAATCCCATGGCCTAACGATACAACCAAAAATACTGCACAAAAAAAAACATGAATTTCGACGATTTGGGGTTAAGAATCCCTGTCATTCAGAAAACGTTTCAGCCAAAACGTGCCACCTCTATCGTAGCAGTCCTCATACGACCGGCGAGTTTTGGACAGATTTAGCGTGTATATATGTTTAAAAAATTAAAAAAAAAACAACAGCTGTGAGCTCGAGGATTTCGTCGAAGCTCATCTTTGCTAGCTATATGTACAACGATGCGGCCGACGCAAAAAAGATGCATGTTGAATGAAGCGCGGCGGCGGCGGCGGCGGCGAGGGGGGGTTGTAGGCTCCTACTGCATGTACGCAACGTATATATGATAACATAATCTCCAAAGCACACAGTGGCTCCAAAGCCCTCACCTCCTCAGATTCTTGCTCCAAAAATGTGCGCCGTTCCTGAAGCCGAGCGGCCTCGGTGGCGGCCTCTAGCCGGCGAGTGAGATCCCTGTGTTATAACATCGCCATGCAGCACGCGGGGCAAGATCAGTAGGTCAGCGGGGGGTGGCTTCGCTTGGGCATTCGGCGTCACCCGGTGCCGCCCCCTCGACGACGCTGCCGAGCCAACTAATACTCCTGGCCGTTTCACAACAGTTCGGTTTTAGATGAGGCCGACGCGAAGAAGGAACAGCCCGGTGCAAGCAACCGCACAAGTGAGAACAAACGTCACCCTTTCGTCGCAACCCAGACCACACCGCTTCAGATTACCAAAGGTTTGCTAAGGGTTGTGGCCCCTTGACAACAGCACAGAGGGAGCACAGCAAGACACAGGGCGCTTCCGACGAGACGTTGGGTGACAAAAACGCTCCCCGTGGCCGATGATTTTTCCCCGGTGCACACCGTGTGATGCCTTCTACGACGGCCACTCCCGCGGGATAGCACATCAAGATCGTCCTAACGCAGATAATACTCGCTACCTAGACACGAAATGATCCTACACCCCTTCGATCGACAACCCAGCGCCAGGACCGCCGTGAAACCTGCCTGCAGTGTTCTGTGCATGCCTCGAGAGCCCCCTCCCCCTCCCTTCGAGCACGGTTCGAACGGTCCCAGTCCACCTTCGCACGGAGCCTGGCTCCTTCCCCTCTCGTCTCGCCGCCCACGACTTCGCCGGGGGCGTGACGCACACCCGCCGCGGTCAAACTGCTCACCCCGAGCTCGGATAGAAGCAGCGCGCTGGTCTCGTCGCTGCACAGGAAGGCGACACCCAGGACAGGGGAGCAAGGATCGGGGATCGGTTGGCACTTGGATGCAACACCGATCACGCGTTAAACGACGAAACGAAGAGGCGATCTCTCCTATCCCCTCGCACCAGTAGGATTTCCCGGCCGTCCTTGGGCGCAACCAAAGGTGATAGACATCACGACCGAGGATGGGGGGGTACTCATGTTCATGCATGGCCGTAGTCGTATGACCATAGACCCCTCGCATCCCTACAATGCCGGGACGGAGCACGTCGGGTTTTCATTGACCAGGCGGGGGGATTGGACATGAAGACCACGGTGGTCGCTCTTCTGTTTAGCTGTTTCTGCCGCTGCTGCTGCTTCTGCTGCTACCGCTGTTGCTGCTGCTGCTAGTGGCGGTGTAGCTTGTCAACGGCGAGGCTCACGCTCGCACCCAAACTGTTTGTACTCATACACGTATAGAAACACTCTAGTCCGGCGCCCAATGTTCCCACTGCTGGAACGGGCTCAGCAGTCCACTGGCACCCGCTGCAAGCAGAATTCGCTTGAAGTCGGGTTTCGTACTCGACGTCAGCACTCACTCCTCTGTGATAACCCATCGTCCGAGCGCCTTCTCCATGACAGTGGTCACCCCCTTGTCGCCATAATCCCACGCCAAGAGAGAAGCAGGGTCCATCACCTGTCCCGCGTCGGCAAAAGCCCGGCGGAAGCAAACAACTTTAGAGAACAACAAACGCAACACTAACGTTTTCTACTGCAGACCGTGGGTTACAACACACAAGGCACATGACATGTGTACCCAGTGGACACTGCCACGATGGCAGCGAAGGCACGTGCACAAACTTTGCGCACCCCCTGCAAAAACAGGGCATGCAGAGAGTTCTCAACGGTCGACGAAGCCGAGCACCTACCGCCGAGAAGCAGCTCAAGCCATCGACTGGGCGCACGATTAAAAAAAAGAAGAAGAGAAAACCAAAGCGCCGGAAGTCGCCTACTTGGCGTCGCCGTCGGTGGACAACAAGGGAGCCACGCCGTGCCCAGCCAGATAATCCCCTTTGCGTGCGCGTGATCCCCGGCATCCTTAAACGTGGCCGCATGGTGCCGAGCATTGCGACGCACGACCCCCGGTTACCACAAGCGCTTGCTGACCCCCCCACCTATACGACCACGGCCATGTTTGACATGCGTACGACCCGCCCCCCCCCCCCCCACGCGCGCGCGCGTGTGTTGCATCCGGACGCGGTTCATCTAACAAAGCCAACGATTGAGTTTACCGACCCAGGAACGCGGCAAAGAGGCAAACACACACAAAACAAACTAGCACGAAGATCCATCCCACCAGGGAATATCAGCGGCGCCGCAACTACTGCAGTATACTCTCGACCGGGTCGCCCGCTATTCAAGACTTGCCGCGTGCACAGCAACCTCGCGATGTTTCGCTTTTGGCAGGAAACTGGTGGTCTCGACATCACACCGCTGCCGGTCGGCCATTCTTACCTTGGGTGGTCCTGGCCATCTACGGGCTGCCCATTCCACCGCTTGTGCAACGCGGCCGGATCGCCCTTGCCGCCGTTGCTCCCGACGCGTGTTGTCTGCGGCGCTAAGTCGCTCAATCGGCCTGCGAGGGGAGGGTACAGGAGGAGGTGTCAGCGCCGGGGGTCGCCTGTTCCAGGAAGAGCGGCCACGAACGACACGTGTTTCCACGTATCGCCTCTTCAAGTAAAAAACATGTGCAAACCGAAGGGGGTCACAGCGTCAACAGTGCCAGATACCTATGTGCGCCAACACGGCAAGGTAAAGCATCCGGTCGTGCCGCCGTACCCCTCCAGTCACCGCTTCAATCTCCGTCTCCGTGTTTTAAACAACGCCCCAAAAAATCGTGACAGGGCATCCAACGAGCGTGGTGGTGGGTTCGACGCCGACAAAGGCGCTAACCGTGCTTCAGCGAGCGTACAGAGCATCGTCTGGAGAGCGGCAGTATCATTGTTAAGCCCATTCACGGAAGAGTGCACTGGTAGAGGCCAATTTCGGGGTATTGGCGGGCTAGGTTTTCAGGGGTTTGAGAGGCCAGCTAGCTGAGGAATGGTCAACAGAGCACGCCGGCGCATCTCCCCTGCCACACGGTGCCGGAAGGTGTGCCCGGAAAGACAAACCACCACCAAAAGGCGCATGGTGATTCTCGCAGCGTGCGGCCTCACCAAACCCTCAGGCCGGCGCCGTTGGTTTTTGCCAGGTCGAGCGCTTGATCGGCGTCCCGCGAAGACTCGCACACCCAGACTCCAAGCGAGGCCGCTGCCCACAAAGCCGCAGCAGGAACGGGTGATCGACAGCAAACAAGAACGTAACGATTTACCAGGTATTACGTGTACGGGCAGAGAACGACTAGGGTCAAGAGGGCGGACGATTGGCCTGATATCGATACTTGGGTGGGAAGCGTAGTTACAGTACCAGAGGAAAGGTCCGGTGTCCTCGAAGACACCGTCACCCGTCTGACGGCATCGGTGAGCGGAGATTAAAGAGGAGAGGCCAACGTTCACTCAAACCCGCTCGGGCAAGGCAACGAGCTACCCCCGCGAAAAACTAACGGATGGGCGGGCGGGAGCCAAGGCCAACCCCTAACATCTGCAATCGTTCCTTTCTAGTACGCTCGTACGGTACGTTCATGACGACCTCGATCGAACGATAGCAGCGCAGCAGTGTGTCTGCCACCCAACTACCCTTACCTCCTCCACTCCCAGCCTCCTGTTTTGATCCCTTCCATAAACTCACATAGTAGTGATGCAAGAGCCCGAAAGTGGTTCTCGTAGGTTCCCTCGCGTAGCTCGAACAGCTCGAATAGAAAGCCACGGTGACCGTTGCTGCCGACACCGCCGCTACCGTTGCCCGTGTGTCTGCTGGTCTCCGTGAGCTGTGAGCACCACTGCGGTGCCCCGACGGCCCGGGCGGCTTCCGCCAGAGAGTGTCGCGAGGACTGGAGCGCTCGAGACAGATCTAGCTGACGCGTCCGCTGCATGCGCCGCTGATCCTGCGGTTCGGCACCAGAAGCGGGGATGCGACCTTATCGTTGCGCACGTTGTGCGGTGTGCATGTCGAAAGATTAAAAAAAAAATCAAAGTATCTGTATGCATACCTTCGCAACACGCGGCGAACGTCACAGTAGTTCAGTATGCTGCGCTGTGTGCACCAGTCCCTCGGCGACTAGTCCTCCGCGTGGTGGGCGGAGGCGTTATTTCTGCTCATTGGCCACAACTATAATAGTTAGACTTTGGACCCAAAACCGGGCATCCGTGAAGTGGATCAATATACTATCCGTCGCAGGCCAACGTATACTGTACACCGTGCGGCACACATCGGTGGTCCAACGACTCGTCGGGTTTTAGCAGTCTTCTGCACGGAAATCTACCGCCCACACGCCGGCGCAAGGCCTTGGAGCGACCGGGGCTGGCTGGGAAATGAGTCAGCAACATTTTTTCCTGTGGCCTTTGTAGCCCCCCTATCGAACACGACGGGTCACGGTAGTGGAGTGGAGCAGAGAAGCAACAGGGGTTCATCTGCCGACGGTTGTTCTTCTGCGCCTACCGCAAGGAAGCACGAGCTACCTATGGTTCCTCTACACAGCCTAGTTGAGTCATTCCGATAAGGCGCGCGCCCCCCACACACAAAAACCCTATACACACAGCCCTACCTCCAGGTCGCGGAGGCATTGTTTGGCCTGGTCCGCCGTGTGCAGCGGCGATCCGACACGCCTCAGTATTCCCGAAACCTGGCCGCACGCAGAATGGAGCGGCGTTTCGGACAAGAGGGCACGAGTCAACTAAAGCCCTCGATGCTCCTCGATGCTGCATACGAAGGAAGGATCGCCATGCTTGAAGAAAGTACCCCGAGTCGATACGATCTCTGTGACCACAATGTGCCGTCGGCATCTTCGACACGGGACCTCCACGCGAACGCGCGCTCACCCCCCCCCTTCGTACAAGATCAGGCACCTCGTCTACGACTCGCGGATGGCCAACCGCCGTGGTAGCGCCGCGGGTAGGTATCATAGGTCACGAATCCGAATAGATAGCAGTACGTAGCATGTCCGATTTGCCTCCGACCGCCTCTACTACTCCAACCGGTCGTATCATCTGCAGCAGCGGCATCCCACTCGTCTCAGCGCATTGCAGACCACAAGCACATGCTGCAGAATAACAGCGCTATTTCTGAAGTGAGTCCACCGGAAAGCGGCATATAGACCTCCCATACCCCCGTGGCTCACTCGGCGAACCCTAAATTCCAAAAGTAACAATCTCCTACCCAAATGTTGAGGAACATGTGCGCTTCCACACGCGCAAATAGTATCGCGTTCGACCCCCGGGAGAGAGCGCTACATCACGCAACCAGCCCAGCCCAGCCCAGTCCAGCCCAGCCGCACCTCGTCCACTTCCGCGACAGCCACTCCCGCCTGAGACCTGCGCTCCGTGACCTCTGCTTCCGCTGCGGAGACCGCAGCAGATATCGTCGCGCGACGGGCCTCAGACAGCGCGACAGAAGCCTTGTGGTCGTCCAACGCTTGCTGCACATTGAGAGCGCTGTCAGTGTCCGTCAAACAGGCATCGGGGGACGGTCAGCAGCGATCAATGGCCACATGCACAGCAGTGTGTATGCTGCCATCGGACGGGCGACAGGCAAGAGCGAAATCGCTTGCCCGTATGTAAGGGGGGGGGTCAGACCAAAAACGGCCAGCAAACACTCGAACACGCTCGTTGGCTGGCTATACTCCGGCGCCAGGCGCCAATCTTACCCTTATGAGTCTTTCTCAAATAACAGTACGGCACCGCGTTCTGCTTAGGATGTGTTCCGGGGCAGCGTGCTGTTCAGGATCAGTATCAACCATCTCAGGTATTTACATAGGTCCTTTGTCTACTTAATGACATTTCCGTAGGCGAGAGTGACGCCTCGTTTGGGTCTGGGAGAGCAGCCACAACCTCACGAGATAACCTCCAAACATACAGTAGTTGAACGAGACGGCAAAATTATCCTTGTGCACTGAATACCTTCCGCTGGACGTCGAAAGCTGAGCCCGGCTCCTGTCGACGTCCTGTTCGATCCGCCTCCGCCTCTCCTTCAGAGCGGCGCATCTATCTCGCAGCGCGCTGGCCTTCGATTCCAGGCCCACTCGTTCAGTTTTCGCCACCTGCAGAATCTGCCCCCACTTCGCGTTCAGCTCTTCCTTCTCGCGTAGTGAGGCTGTCTCGAGCTCGACCTGCAAGGCCCAGGGAAAACACGGGGTGCAACGAGAACAACCATGGTTGAAGGGGGCGGGGGGTTGAATACAGAGCCAGCGTCGACACAGTTAGAGGATCCGTCGGGGGGGGGGGGGGGGGGGGGGGGGGGGGGGGGGGGGGGGGGGCTGCGGGGTTCTACCGTAGGAGAAACACGTTAATTGCGATATGTGGGCGACTTGGTACGTTTCCTTCCATTTCTACCGGAGGGGCGGCGCATCATGCGATCGAGCCCGTGGCTGAAATACGTGGAGCAACGAACCTTACCTGAAAACGGCCGAGCAAGCGAAACGTGCGGGCCTACTGCAGGAACGAGTGAGCCGGTGATTTGTAAAACCGATTCGAAAAATTCCAAGGTCGGTGGCTGATCCACATCGCGGGTCGAGATGCATGAGACCCAACGGCACCTCGGTCGACGCCTTGGCCAGCTCCGTGAGGGTGAGCAAGAGCTCCTTTTGCAAGGCCTCGCTCCCACCGCTGCCGTCCGCCCCGCCCCCGCCCTCGCCGGCCCCGAGTATTTCGGTCTGCAGCCCGCGAACGCGCTCGTCGACGGCGTTCTTGCCTGTCTCCAGGGCCTGGCAAATTGAAAACAGGCGATCGCCGACGTGGGGATCGTAAGCAGTTGTCCCGGCACCGTCTGCGCCGTTCGGCATGACGGCGCACACCTGGGCATTAGGTATGTCTGAGAAGTACAAGTGGTGCATGGGGTACTCTGGCCCAGCAAAGAAAGGTCCACCGCATGCTCTCGTTGATTATCGTAAAAACAAATACGCGTCGGAAGCGGCACCGCCTGTGACGTGGGTAGTGCGTGCGGGGACGATGTGCCGCTCAACGTCACTATTCACTCGAGCGGGCGCGTGTGTACACGTGATCTAGTGGTCCGCCTACCATATACCTGGTAGCGTTTTTAGGGCTTCCTCGTGAGTAATCTGCACCAAAACGCATAGTATTTGCGTGCAACATTCCAACTCCAGGTTTGGCTTCAGGTTATCTTCCGAAGCACCCGATCGGCCCCTGGCCCCGCCGTGAAATAAAGTAGATAGCTGAGCACCGACAGCGGCAGGAAGCTCGGCCAGGGCAGTCTTAGCATGAAACGGACATCGCGCGATCAATTACGTACCAACAACCGGAACAACAGCAGTCTGCTGCCGCGATGTACGTAGTGCGGGGCGGTCAAGCATGCTGAGAGTATTGTTGTACCGGCGACGCCGTGGAGAGGAAGGCGAGAACAAACCTACCGTACCCACAATCGCTGTACCGTAGTCCCTTTTTCGGTCGTTGCGTACCTCAACGTCGTTTCCAAGACGTTGAACTAGTCGCTGGGCTGCCAGAAGCTCGGCCCTGGCGATGTCGTGATCCAGGGCTGCTATCTCACAAGGAATGGCCTCCAACTCTGCAGTCAACTTGGGCGCGAACGAAGAATCATATTTGTACCCAGCAGCGGTAGGGGAGACAGGAAAAATTAGCAAAAATGGGGCGAACCAACCTTAAAACCGGACTGGTAGGGGAAAACGGTACTGGAGAACATAGGCAGTCGTGCAGTGCTGCTGTGGTGCAGAAAGTAGCACCTTGGGAACTAACATTGACAATACCGCCTCCTCAAAATATAAAACCCGTCCGCTCTATTGAGCACGTGGCCGTGCCTCAAGTTCCCAGCAGTTGAGAATATATTCAGCGACAACGACCCGTTTCTCGTTCAGGAAACCTGACCTCTCGGAGCCTGTCCATCTGGAGAAGGTGCGCGCCCTCCCTTCCCACCGCTTCCTCCAGTGCCTTACGGATGCAACAAGTCGGGGGGAGATGGGATGTTTGGTCTAGGCGTTGCAGCTGCAGCAATAAGATATTGGTAGAACTTGCCGATGGCCCAGGAGAACACGCCATTGAATTTACTCGTAGCACCGTGGCAGTGAGGATACAAGCAAAAACTAAACAACCACGGTATTTATCGAGTGTTCACCCGGGCTTGCGTAGTATCGCAGGGTGTTTTGAGCTTGGTTGCAGGAAATCAACAGGGGTCGAGACCGTGTGTCACGGCATGAGTGTCGTAGTGCTCACCGCACACAGCGAACCTTGAAAATTGATGCACGATTTAGTGTGTTAGCACCAGTGTTAGCTCCGGTAGCGGCCACTACTGAAGGCTGCACAACAACTACAGCACATTGCTTTCGTTTTTCTCGGCTCCAAGCACACCCCCCCCCTTCAACCATTCCCACCCCCGTTTGCCCGTCTACTGCCTAACCCGCGGCGCGCATGTGCAATCAGAGCGCCCCCCTGCCCGCCCGACCTCCCTCCCTCCTACTCACAGCGATGTTCGCCCGAATGTCTGCGAGTGACCCCCTCCACCGACGTAGCTGCTTGAGAGCGTTCGAGCGGTGGGCGTTGATAGCCTTCGTGCCAGACACCTCGCACAACGTCCCGTGCAGGGCATGTGGCGAGCACTGCAGCTGCAGATGCGTCCGGATGACACGCGCAAGCCACGAATCGCCGGGGACGCCGGGGGGAGACGCCGGGAGCGGAAATCGGAAGCAGCACAGCAAAACGTGGGTCCTCCACTACACCGCGGTCTACGAGACACGGACCGTGCACCGACGGGAAGTGAAGAATGAAGAATGAAGTTCGAGCCGCCGCTAGACACCTTGCCGTGTTCGTCGCTACCGACTGTGCGCCCACATGAGGCGGGGGAAGTAATGGCATTGATCAAGCACCATCTACTGTGTGTACTATATATGTAAACGGGTCGAAGAGGTGTCATACGAAGCGTACCAATCGACGGATGCCATCCTGGCTGACTCTCCAGAACGGGTTTCCTGTTGCGATGCCCAGGCGTGTTCGCAAAAAGTGATCGAACCTGCGAGATAAGTCCGAACAGGCAATAGGGGAAATGGGTGGAGATACAGAGAACAGGATAGGGGGGGAGAGAAAGAGAGAGGGCGTGGTCACTTTTTCGCGAAGGAATCGCTGGAGGATCGGCAACAACCGAAACAGGTTTGATTGGTGCTGGTTACCCCTGTTTCACTGCGAGGTGCTTTCCGCAAACCCCTCGAGGAGGCTCAGCGCTAGAGAACGTACGCCGCAGCTGGTTAGCAGTGCTGCCAAGTCTGCCGAGACGCTTCCCATATCTCAACTATTGTTCTGACATACTTTCCACCTGTCACCGCAGCTGCAATGCCTTGCCGACGAAAAATTCAATCGACCGGCCCAGGAACGATTAGCATCTACGCGGAGCAACCGCACAGCCTTCACCAATCCGATCATACACGTTGCACACAGGCATTGACGGTCGTATTCTCGCCTGTGCTTGGGCAGCTTCTGCCCGTCGAATGCGAACGTTCGCTGGCCATTGGCCTGGGACACGGTTGACGATACCTGACGGCAAGAGCATGGCCAAAATCATCGGACAAGGGAACTGTCCGGTGAAAGCCTGGTGCAGGTGGAAGTAATCCGACGGACACGAAGCATTAGTTTCTCGCTATGTTTTTTTTTCTTCGATGGTCTCGTTTCTTCTATTCTACTTTTTTTCCGGAATGAACGCCGTTAAGTATCAACCAATTATCATTAATATGTATCGTAGCGCAGAGAGGGAAATATACACTACCGGTAAACATGGGCAGGGGACACGCCCCTATCCTCTCCAGAAGGAGCGAGATATAACACGAAATTAACTACCAGCATTGGCAGCGCTGGCAAGGGATACCCTGCAGGGGGGCTGATGTCTTGCACGACACGCGACAGCGGCTGCCCAGGGAAGTTTGCCGCCTGGTACCAAGAGCAAGAGGCGGAAAAAAAAGTTACCCTGCTACAAGTGTTGGCATACGATATGCATTTCATTGCTGACCTTCGCATCGCTGACGCCACGGGCGACGCTACGGAACACGAGCTCCACCTCGGCATGCGCCGCTGATGCAAGCTCGGCGTTCTGCCGTCACGCGCAGATTCAAAACATGCACGAAATGGAGGAGGGGGGGAGGGAGGGAGGGAAGAAGGGGAAAAGCAGGGGGAAAGGGAAAGAGAGAGGGGGGAAGGTAAAGTAGTAATAGAAATGGAGGAGGGAATGAGGGAAAAAGGGGGAAAGGAAACGAGAGAGGGGGGAAGGGAGGAAGGTAGGGGGCGAGGGGACCACCGCTGTCCATTATCAGGTCAGCCCCGCCTGATATTGTACGTATACCATTGTTACAAAAGTTATGATATATGGTACCTGGTATACTAAGTTGTGGTTTCTCCTACTTACCTGCCTTGCCCCAAGCTGGGCGGCATTCTCCCCAAGGCCGAAGAGAATCGCATTCAGTAACGTTGACTTGCCGGCACCGTTGGGGCCGGTGATGCCTGCGACGGAATTGATGGATTCACATCGATGCTCGTGATTAGTGCTTGTCGGATTTTGTCTCAGTATTTTTTGACGATATGCCCGGGGGTGGTCAAGATACGAGGCCGTACATGTGGACATCACAGCAGCAGTAGAAAGGCATTTCGACAGAACTGCGGGCAAGAGATGTTGTTATAAGGATTACCCTGGGCTGGGTAATCGATCGATCTTTTACCCC
The DNA here is from genome assembly GCA_008828725.1 of Saccharina japonica. Lineage (NCBI taxonomy): Eukaryota > Phaeophyceae > Laminariales > Laminariaceae > Saccharina > Saccharina japonica. The sequence goes on from MEHQ01003508.1 coordinate 244,873, forward strand.
TACGTATAGCTCAGCGGTAATACCCTCACATTTGACGTCGTCGAGGACACGGGTTCGAACCTCACTTCGAACGTTTCTTTTTTCAGAAACGCTTGCGCGTGCGTCCCCAAATAACACGTCTCCCTGGTTCCCCAGGTATTGAAACGAAGCGGGTAGGTCAACGTACGGCCGTATACGGTACCGACGTCCCAAATATCCCGCCGTTCAGAGGGGGAGAGTGTTATAAGGATCCCCTGGGCTGGGTAATCGATCGATCTTTTACCCCTATAGCTCAGCGGTAATACCCTCACAATGTCTTTCAGGGATCGACTATTAATACGTACCGCTGCTGTATAACTACCAGTATGATACTGCTGCTGCTGTGCTGCTGTGTTACACATATTATGCATGGTTGAGTGCTGCCTCGAGTATAGACTTACTTACATTTGTCCTCGTTTTTTTTTTAACTTGATCATAAGAACCTGCTGCGCTCTCAGAGAGTCTACGTACGACAAATAATTCGCGCTTCTACGATCCTTGCTTTCCCGAAGCTCTTGGCTTTCTTTGCTTTCTTCTACCCACACTAATTTCAAGATAGACTTTTTCCACACCAATTTCAAGATATGCCCTTCCACACTAAAATCAAGACATATATTTTTCGAAGAGTCCAAAAAAAGTGAAAAAATGGATCTCCAGAACCTCGGTCAGAATCGAAAAATACCTTAAACTGGGCGAGTTAGCCGTTCTTACACTATTTCAAGATAAAAAGCTCCGAAAAACAAAAATCGGGAAAAAGTGAGTTTTTTTTTTTGGTCCGATACAAGGGCTCCGCATAGGTACCGGCATAGTGCTACCAGGGCTCCGCATCGATGCCGGCCCCGCTCTGGCATTTAGTTCGGCGTACTGCTGTGCTGGTGTAGCACATGTTGGGTGTGTGGGTGGGTGGGTGCTTTTTGTTGTCGTTGCTGTTGCTGTAGTTAGTTGTCGATCTGTTGTTTGTCACACCATAGTAGTACCACTGCTGTTGTTATATACTACAGCAGTAGCACACAGAGTCACGGAAACGGCATACATCACACCCACAGCAGGCAGCGCAGCGCCGTGCTGTGAGCCGTGTTGCTGTGCTTTCTCTTCCTTTCGAAGATAGAGTTTTGTTGTCCTGGAGCAGCTCTATCTATCTACTATGCATTTGCAAGTCGCCTGTACTCTTTTTTTAACTCTTTGTGGTATACGAGTGCTGCTGTCGTGTCGTAGATGTTTCGCCACATGCCACATACCAGTACTCCTGCAGTACGATACAGAGCGGTAGACGGGTACTGCACGTTCAGTTGTACGTACGTACAGCAGTACGCGTTTCGCTGCATTGCACCATGGATCTCTTGGCATTTTCAAGTCGGTCCTTGTACCACATCGTGGACCTCTTCTGCCCCTTTCCTTGCACGAGCGTAGCGGACGGCGTCAGCCGCCCTCGGAGTGGAGCTTTGCTTTCTTCGCGATATTTTTTCGTGTTGGAAGATAGATATTCCCTGCTGTATGTCCTGTATTTGCCGACATACATATGGAGCTCTTGGCATTATCAAGTCGCCAATTGCAGCTATTAATAATTTATGTTCCTCTTTTACCCTTTTCACAGTATTTGGTTATATTCTTCCTTCCGCGAGCGTAGCGGGCGGCGTTAGCCGCCCGCGCAGCGGAGCCCTTGTATCATATTACGCAATTACGCACCGGTGATATCATACGTACAAGAAACCCGAACAAAATGTGTACGTACGTAGACCAGAAACCTGGCACCAGAGGATGTGTCTACAAGTATCTACGCACAGCAGTATCGAGAGAGACCGCATAACAACAAGCACTTGAGCCATTGACAGCCGGTACACAATAGTACGATCCGATGCTAGAGCACGAGCGCAAATCGCTATGCAACGGCAGCACTCAAGAGCGCGGCAGGCATCTACAAGGAACGGTCGTGCCGTCGTGACATCAACTTGCAGAACAAAAATTCAAAATACGATTCCGAAGTTGTGATCCAGCATTGACGCTGTATCGGTTCAGGATAGGGGGCATGCGGTGCCGAGGGGAGCACACCAACACCCACCACGCGAAAGGCAATAGAAGCAGCGCGATATTTAGTCTTGGCGTCAACGCCAGCACAAAAAACAGCAGGTCACTACATAGCAAAGGCGCGCGCGGTGTGGTCACATGTTAGTCCATCCCGGCCGAAGTTGACAATTGTATCCTGTTGGAAGCTTTTGAATCCAGAGATCCTTGCGGTCTGCAGCTTGAAGCGGCCGGAGGAGGCCCGTGCTTTGCCCGCCCGCCCATGCCTTCTTCTCCCCTGAGAAATACGACTTTCAGGCCTCATTCGTGAATGCTACGTAGGGACGAGTGTGGGTCGGCATGTAGGCTCATGTCACAGGCGGGGATGATCTTCGAGGTTTCACATTTAAAAAACGCCGCTTATATGTGGGGAAACCCTTCCAGTGGAAACGCGGATATGAAACACCAGCTCTCGGCACTCGGCAATCAGCACCCATCCATCCATCCTCGACCCTCGCCTGCCTATCCTCTACACTGCAGATTTAGGAGAAACAAGATATGGTCTTCTTGTGTGGTGCTCCGGGGTGCGAAGAGCCGACGTCGCAGAGATGCTCCGTATGCAAGTAAGCTGGTCGTGCTCAAGCCTGATCACATGGATCATATCATACTTTTTGGTAGATCGTCGTACGAACATATCTCTGGGAATCGTACATTTTACTCGTTGGGAGTATGAGGGAGTACCCGAGGGTGTGCATCGTAGGTTTTCAACAAAAGATCAATTGCGACATCTTGAGAGGTGAGAGGAGCTGTCACATCTCGCAACTATTCATAGTACACTGTTGTTGTCGCCTGTTCAACACGACTGGCTCTTTTTTTGCACCAACGCCAACTCCCGCCGATCCCCCCTCGGCATACTCTGGTGCTGCGACGCTGCCTGCGACTACTGTGTTTGTTGCACCTGTGTTGTGTCGGGCAGGAGTGCACGCTACTGTTCACGAGAGTGCCAGCGTCGGCACTGGACGCTGGAGCACAAAGACGAGTGTGAAGGGATGGCTATTAGATGGGCGGAGGCACACGCTGATCCACTGCAACAACAGCAATCCGCCAAGAGGTTGGTGGTATACGGTCTCTCTTGTGTGTTTTTTTACAACTCATAAACAAATAGGATTAGGGTAACCCTAATCCTAATCCTAAGTCGAATCAACGGGGAGGATCTCACGATCAATGCGGTGTACGTACGTACGTAGTGAGGGTTGTTCTTTTTAGATGCTGGCATAATAATTCAGTAATGCGGTAAAGGCTGCTGGTACGTGGGGACGGAAGGATACAACCCTCTTCCTCTCATCTTCGCTCGTAAAATGAAAAATGATGTTGCAGGTTGCAGACGGCCTAAAATCTCAAATTTTAGAACAAGTACCTGTGGTATGTTTTTTTTGCGTACGTATGATACGAAATATGTACCTGGTATACCAGGTACTGGTATGTACAAGGCTGCGCTCAGGGCGGCTACTCGTTACCGGTACGCCGCCCGCTGCGATCCCTCAAGGAAGTAATAGAACAAAGTGTAAAGCAGGCAGAGGGCAGAGGACGCTCACGACCGGGTGCAATGGGCGACTTGCAAATACCAAGAGCTGAAGGGATGCAGGAAAAACTATGCCGGGCCCGCAGGCCATCTCGTGATGTTGTATACTATGATACGCAGAACAAGCAGGTTGAAAAACAAACGGGGAAACTATTTTTTTCAGGATCGAAAGGAAAGAGGGGAACAGGAGAAACTCTACGATCAATCCTGACAAAACAATATTTCTAAGACCAACTGCTGTCACGCAATACGAGTATAATTTTTGTGATTAAAAACGGAATGAAGTCGGATTTTCCACAGGAAAAAAATCCCACCACATCGTTGTTCGATGTGCTATCTTATGGTGATTTTGGTTTTATGTTATGGGGAAATCAGGAAAAACAAAAGCACAGATTTTTAGCTCCACGACACGAACGAGTGATCCATGCCGGGTTGGGGCGATCAACCGTCATCACCAGCTCCTCGAAGAAAAGGAACGGAATGCGGAACCTACTGGGCAGCTGCGTAAGGGTTTTCCTAGGCGCTGGACCAGCCAGGAGCGCTCTCGCTCTCACGGAACACGAGTTTCTTGCGGCCGTCTTAGTCATAAATTAAAACCGTTACCTGGTAGACTGTTTTGGTTGTCTCGAATTCGTTTTGGTAGCGCAACTACTAATAGCTGCTGCTGGACGGCCACAACACACGTGATATCGGCCAAGGTTGTGCTGATGTCCTCCCTCTCCGTGGTGGTCGATGCACGGGTGCTGTTTCCGAGCTGTGTACCAGAGTAGCCACGCCCGTATCATCGTGATCCGTCATAACCCACAGACCCCCAGTCTATAACCCATACACAGTTGTATAATGCCTCCCAGGTCTCGTGCAAAAGCGTTCAATCACTTTTAAAAGTGGTTGAAAAATGCCGGCAAAAAAAAAAACGGTCAGATTTTATCGGTGATAATATCTCGGAGAAGCATTTTTTCCAACAAACAGGCGCCACAAGACGCGATTCTGATAAAATCTGATATTACTTTGGACCAGATACCCCAAAGCCTCCGTAAAGGTTCGTAAAATCACCTGAAATAATATTTCGCATAGGAGTCATCCTAACTCGAGGATCGATCCTGATTTTGTTTTTTTTCCCGTCGGTAGTTGAGAGCTGAGAAGATTGTCAGGGGCGAGAGAATTGCCGAGGGTGTCCTCTGAGGGGCGCGGGTTATCTGTAAGAATGTCTATGCTGCTGTCTTGTGACGCGATACATTCAATGTGTACCAGGTATGACATAGGTATTTGCTCCAAATAGTCCTGTGCATCGTACGAGCCCGAGATTGCGCGCGCGGGAATAGGCCCCGCGGAGACCGAGGAACGCGACCCGCGGAGAGAGCGGGCGAGAAAGGCCACGAGACTAGAGGCCAACGGACCCGGGTCAGAGACTGAGACGATAGGCGAAACTTCAAAATATTTAGCTAGCTCTGGGCGTTGACGATCGATTTAGGGGTTACATTATATATATATGATATATAACAGCAATATTATTAGTAGGGCGCAAGGGCCTGGTGTGTTTTTCGTATCCAGTACGTTTGGCGTTACATTCGCTAATTTATTATATCCTTTGTCTCTTCATTCAGGTGCGACTACGTGGCCTATGACGGGATTTAACACCGCCATGTAGCCCCATAGATTTGCGATAATCGTACTTATGTGCGTGTCGGTATTGTCTTTGTCTCGTGTGTATGGCACTGCTGCTGTAGTCTACCAGCAACGCTCGCACGCATTTACGCTTTGTAGCTGTACAGCTAATACCAGGTATTCTTGCTCTCTTGGATGAAGAATCAGTACGGGCACTGGGAGTGCCGGGTGTCGATGGGTAGAAAGAACGGCTTTTAATGTGAAGAACACACGCACTCATCGAAACCGGGTGACACCGGGTACATCGGACTCAGCTTGTCAGCAAAAGAGCCCTGTGGCCTGTGGTGGCCTGTGACCCGTCGTGTTTTTTTTGGGGGGGGGTGAAGACACGTGTACCCTACTCGTACTCTTAGCTCGTGTGCAGCAAGTGAGGGTATTCAACCAGGCATGCATGCACGTATCTTCCTCCTGCAGGTCATCGGCAGTTGGAATCGTCACCATCTTCGACTCGCAAGTTACAGCTCAAACCATCAGCCGGGAGGAACTTCCGGCCACCTCGGGCGGAAACGGGTGGGAACTCTGTCCGGTCGTCCAGATGCTTGGTATTCCCCTCGCCATCAAGAAGATCGCCCCATGTGGATGCAAGATCTGTATCGGGGACCGATCGCCAATTGCCGAGCCTCGATCACAAGTGGTGAGACACTATCCAAGCATGTTAACGCTCAACTACTCTTGTCTGATGCGCATTGAAGGAAGGTCACGTAGCCGTCGTTATTGTGTTTTTGTAGATCCACGGAGCAGAGCAGACTCACGGTGTAGGAATATACTATACCGTTCCTGTACTTACCCAAATGTGATGGTGTTTGAAACACCTACCCGAGGGTTAGTTGTGCGTTCGGTGGTTCACCCTGTAAAACAAAGGGCCAGGCAACGCAGATAGCACAGCGCAGCACTTTGAGTTGTGCGCATATGTGTAGTTATTTTGTCGTTCAAACCCAAACGGCCTCCAATTATAGCGCTGGCGACTGGCAACGTTGTGCGACCACGCGACCTTACACCCCGTGCCTCTTGTTCCTTGTGTCGATTTTGGGGCGGGCTGGCCCCACTCAACCTGTGACGATTCCGCATAGCGATCGACTAGCCCGCCCGATACACAGACAGCACAGGATACAGGACACCTATTGTACTATTGATAGGATACCGCACTTGGCAGGCTGGGATTTAGTGTGGAACACACGCTTTCCCAAGCGACACAAATCTACTCTAATCGTAGCCAGGGCCAGCATCAATAAAATGCGCCATCCAATTTGGTGGCACAGTAGCTAATGCGCAACTAGTGGTACCGATAGCACGGGTAACTGATGCGCCACTGGTGGCACATTTATCAACCCCCTTCTTACTAGTTTAAATATATAGTAGTATCATATGTCTCTTGTGCTGCTGATTGTATCCACGTCCTTATACGCTCACCCATTTCTCGCTGTCTCGGGCTCTACACTGCGTATCTACCAAAGGCGACGAGGTTGGCGATAGAAGCCGACAACGGTCTAGCCCCGCATAGGTGGTTGGGAGGACCCTTCAACCACCTCGGAACTGTGGCGGCAGCGAGGACTGACGGGAAAGATTTCAGCTTTGAAGACTGGGCGGTGAGTTCGGCAAAACCTTGGGTGCAGGGGCTTTTTTGGGCTTTGTCTCATCAGGATTACCTGCTTCCGGCATGCGGTCACAGGTCTTGTTTTTGTTTTGTCCAGAGTCGTCCAGAGCACGACAGGCTTCTCTTCAGCCCTAGATCGCGCGACTCAAGGCATCACCACGTTCACCGTGTCCTTGCATCCTGCCGCACGATCGAACTCGGCGTATCGGCGCTCATCCCCTTAGCGCCACATGAACCCCTTTGCCGCTTACCCCAAACATTAAACATTTTGTCCAGCTACGACTCTGATTCCAAGTATCAGAGTTGGTCGCATAAAGCTTGGGTACAGTTCTCAAGAGGTTGACCGCCTTCGCTTGGGCCCATGATAGGTAAACTATCCAGTTCGCCCCCTAGGAATCTGGTTGCTGTGTTGTAAGCCGAGCAACAAGCGCTCCGAAGGTCGGCCTTACCCCCGCTTGCACACACCCGCTCCTTTGCACCCATCATGCACGGTTACCTTTGACGCCACAGGCCCTTGACAGCTACATCTATGGCCAGATTTTTGACGTTTGGGGCATGGAAGAATCCGACCGCAAGGAGAGGCTCCCGATCGTGTACAGCAAGCAGCAGTACACGAGGTACTTGGCTAGCGCGAATGCGTATTCCGGCGTGTTTTAATAACTTGTTTGGGCATCGCTGGGGAGTAGTGTGCGGCTCGCGTTGGTCAGGCCATTAGGGGAAAGGTTGGCCGGGCGTGGCACGCTCCTCTGCGCCATACATAGCGTTTAGTATCGATCACACGGTGTGAAGATGCAACCTTCATGTAGGAGGGTCGAGTTTGAGTTTCGGCGAAGCGGTGCTGAAATCGCCCCCCCCAGAGTTTGCGCGTTTTTTTTTTGTTGAAGCTCCGATAGCTGAAGGCAGGAGAAGTAGGCGTGAGTTGGGTGGTAAAGCGACACGTGCTCGTTTATCATTTTCTCGCGCGCAACAGCAGCCGCAGAACCACACACAGACCGCCCACATGTATTTGTGTGTGCTCTTCGCATGGCTTCGTAGCACTCTGTTTTCCTGTGATGAATTCTGCCCCACCGTGGCAAGCTTTGGTGCTTAAGGCTCTGCGGTACATAGTGTATAGCAGCCAGTAGTAGGTGCAGTAAGCAGGGCGGTGTTGTGCAGACACGCATTCGTGCCGCTCGGGGTACTATATTATGTATCATAACATCCTGCTGGCTCTCCCTCGGATTTTGTTTTTATTTGTTCGTGCGCGAATCGAGGCCGAGCTTTGAGCTGAGTGCGTAGGCGTACTTGTCATGGTAAAATTCATACTTCATAGAATAGCAATAGCAATATACTTCGTATATATATATTCAGTTCGCAAAGGGTGTGTTCGACTACGATACCGTTTTCTGTGGTAGAGTTGACGCGAAGCTCGATGCCCTCAAGGTCTTGAGCGACGCCTGTTTGTGGACTACATCCCGCATGTATGCATGGCTACTGCTTTGCCTGCTCATATACTTCGTATACTTTTTATATATATTATTTGTTTCACGTCGCAAAGGGTTTGTTCGACTACGATACCATGTTCTGTGGTAGAGCTGATGCGAAGCTCGATGTCCTCAAGGTCTTGAGCGACGACTGTTTGTGGACTACATCCCGCATGTATGCGTGGCTAATGCTTTGCCTGCTACCCTGGTATAGGATACATCCCACACGTTTGTATCCGGTACATCATGTTTATTGTATGTATGCAAAGAGGTTCACCAACTTCTTGTGCTTGAGGTGCTCCTCCAATATACCTGCTACATCAGTGTGTAATGTTTACGAGCGCAACGCTGGGCAGTAGTTTTGTTGCGGTTTTCGATTGGGTATCTTTGTACCGTACCAGGTACCTATCTCTTAAGGTATTACAGTAAGTTGTAGTTGCTGGTTCAGCTCGTTCGATGTGTTGTCATATCGTTCGGCTTTGCCACAAGAGCAAAGCGAAGGTTCGCTGGATTTGCATTCAGAAATCTTGAAGGGGCCGGATTTATGTTCGAAAATTAAAAAAAGAAAAAAAAAAGAAGGGGAACTCGTTTTTGCGTGTTCGTTTCTACTCATTCAGTACTGTACGCGAAAAAAACATATCCTGTGCGGTACTATTTCACCGTTGCTATCATGGCGGGAGTATGTTGAATATTGCAATTAATGGATGTGGTGTGTACGTACAATGTGTGCAATACTTTAGGAACTAGTGTCGGAAAAATTTGTGCCCATAATGGATTTGAGGGTGCCATGTTTCTTCTTGAGCTTCCGGCAGAGTCCTTCGTAATTTTGGAAAAGGAAAAAAAAGGGAAAACGTGAGGTTGAACCGGTGCCACATCAATCCGTAAAGGTCTATGTGCCACAGGTCTTCCTCGTTGAATTGTCGCCACCGGAATTGGCGAGATTTGACCGTGCCGACTCTTACCACCGTCACGAAACGCAGTCGATTGCAACCACCTTCAATACTTCACTTGCTCAGCCAAATGCCCTTATGTTTGTTAGATACTACTGCAAGCACTCCCCGCCAGGATATCCTTATTAAAAGGGCATCATGCTGGGAATTGAACCCGCGCATACTTTATTCTCAGAAGCGTACGGTCTACCCACCAACATCGCGGTCTACTGTAGGACACTTGACAGAAGGGAGGAGGGTGCGGCCGACGGAGCCATACGCTCTAAGTGGGATCCATTATGCACGGGGCGATGTCCTCCTCGCTGGCCACGAACATCATGTCGGCTGTCGAACGCCGCGGTCTGAGACGACACTGCTGTTCCTCCGCCACACTAACTTTTCCCGTTCGCACTTCGAAGTCACTGGGGATGCTCGCGATGACCTCGGGGAGCACTTTGTGCCGTCGTGCGCCACCAGGGAGAGCCTCGGTACAGCAGTACTGTAGTTTCCAGATCCCGTCTTATCGTGGCACCCTTCCATTGTTGCGGCCCGCCCCCTGCCCTCAATATAGCGACGATGCTTTCGTGCAATTATCCTAAGTAACAGGGCCCTTCTTATCGCAGCCATGAATTTCCAAAATTTCCAACATGTTTTTCGCGCATTTTTCTGTATTTCCTTTTTTTCCATTTTGTTTTCCCCCATTTATTGGAAAGCGGAGCCTTCCAATCATTTTTCCTTCTGAAGAATTTTCCAAAAAATGGAAATATTTCCTCTTTTTCTTCTTCTTTTTTTTTATTTATTTTGTTTTATGGAAATTAAAATGATGGGAAAAAGTTGCTCGATAAGGATGGACCTAAAGTAGGGCGTCTGGATTACCTTCACGAGTTCATCAGTCAGAAATATATCGAGCCCAGCCGCCTCGCGGTTTCCCAACGCACCCGTCATAATTTACACCTTGCACATGGGCGATCATCTTGAGTTTGTTCACAACCGTCGGGTCAAGAATCGGCGACTTGATGTTCAGTATCTACGAAGCCACCTTATCAAGCGTCCCCGATTTGGCTAAAATCCAGGAGCACTTTGTCTTCCTCTCGTCTTTGATATGCTGCAGGTTTAATGTCCTCTTCCCTTCTGCATCCATCCCGCGGATAGTTTTGTTTGTCAAAACCAAATTGATCGCGCTCTCGAGTACAGTATGCTCTTTGAAGTGTGGCTGATATAATCCTCGCAGAACCTGTGCTTACAGCGGTCGCTCTCGCGCGCTTGACCCATTTTGAAGGATGCAATTGTCCGGGGCGGCACACAGCCGCCTCTTTTCGTGGATCCCCCCTCCTACCATCTCGTACCGGTATGCAGGTCGATGTTCGCCTCCCCGGTCGCAAACCAATTCCTCTCTCCATGATTGCGCTGTGAAGAGGAAATAATAGCTTCGCCGCGGTCGACAGCAAGGTCTCAGTGAGCGCCCTGGCCATGTGGTCGGCGCTAGTCAAGGAGGGTGACTGTAGCGAATACTTCTATATTTAAGCCTGTCTGGCGATCCTGGCCCGCTTCAACCACTGGGGGTCTCTGGCCCGCCGTACCCCCTGCTCTCTCTCTCTGACCGCGGTTCTATGAGAGGTTCGGCGCCAGCAAAGCAAATTACCTGTGCGGTAACGAGGTCGTTGCAGTCAGACTCATGCCGATTCCCGGGTGGGCGCCGCACCATAACGACATAACGGTACATGGTGATGGCTACTTACTACTTGCTTGTGGCGGGTCACGTTATAGTTCGATCGTTATCAGGCATTCCCGCGGTTCGCACTTTGGAGCGTGTACAAAACTCTACTTGTGAGTGTGGCGAAGCAAGAAAGAAAACGGGTTTAAAAATGTGCGCCATTGTGGGGAGAAGGGGGGGGCGTTTTCATGCATGGCCGTAGTCGTGTAACCATAGACCCTCGCATCCCTACAAGGCCGGGACGGAGCATGTCGGATTTTCACCGACCAGGCAGACATTGCTAGCACCAAGCGCGAAGCGCCGTGAGGTGTTGGGCGAGTCGCATGAAGGGTGAGCTGCATCCTACTAAGGACCACTTGTGAGGCGGACTTGGGGGGGGGGCAAGCGTCGATACAGCACACAAGGGGGGGAGCGAGCGTCGACCTAACACACAAACAAGTACAACAAGCGGCCATCACCCCCCCACCTCGCGCGCTTTAACCCCATTAGAATCGCACCCACGCTTTGGGGACAAATCTCTTGGAATTACGTATAGGCAGGGGGACTGTACTGTAGGAATACACGCCCATATGTATGCACCCATCACCTTGCTGCCGGGTACACCCATTCTACGATTTGCAGGTGCGAGCATTCACATCCACCAGGATAAGATTACCCCCGCCGGAAACCCCGGGGATGGCGGTACGGAGCGCTCTCTCTTAAAAGTTTATCCTTCTCGCAGACTGGTTGTCTCGTTTTTTTTTTTTTTTTTTTTTTTTTTTTATCATCGCTTTTACTTTCCAACTCAACTGGGGCTTTGACCTTCTGGACAAGGCGTGGTCACAGGAGCAGTCGACCCTTCTCTCCCCATGTCTTCTGTGGGAGTATGCAGTTACATCATCCCACGTCCAAATGCCTCCCGTTTTTTTTCTTTTTTCTTTGAGTTGGATTCGCATTTTCATCGGTCGGGTCTGATTCACCCACCCTCTCCCCCCCCCCGCATCTACCGCACAAAGCCAGAATATACCCCGCCGCGGAGTGAAGGAAAAGCTACGAGGTACATACCAGATATAACACATTAATCGCGTCACAGTCTACTCTGTAGGTCCAGGCATACCTTGATTGATGTGAGGATGACGACCTCGCCCTAGTCTCAAAAAGGCTTTACAGCAGTACGTACGTATGTTGTTAGAGTTTTCTTTCATGGATCAAGTACTTCGCTGTGTTGAATTATGGCTATCTATGAAATCGTTACGTATACTACCGCTGTACGCGGTTCATGCCGTTCATTGAAGGCGAGTGTGCCAACGTTGAACGTACCTACGACGGGAGTCAGCTCTTCTATATTGTTGTACGACGAACCTCCTGCTGTTCGACTTGGTGGGTGCACGTACCTGGTACTATGCTGTAATGTAGTACCTGGTACGAGCTGGTTCAGGCATATCACCCAAAATTTCGTCAGTCACGAATGCCGCATGCAATAGCAACTCCAATGTCACATATATTTATTATTTGGTATCATACTGACCGCCATGAACAGTGGAAGAGGGTGACATCGCCAGTTTTTTTTTCAAGGACCTAGAACTGGCGCTACCGCCGAAAATGTGGCCCGACCAATCACAGGCCTTCAAAGTGGTCAACAATAGTCAGGCGTTTCCGTAGGAAAACTTTTTTCCCCCGCATTTTTTTTTTTCTGAACGAGTCGCTTCCAGGTGGTCCAAGGCATATTTGTACAAAGTTTCACGCAAATATTCGAAGATCTGACTGCGTATGATCATATTAAGTCATATTTTACGCCCAAAATCGATTATATACTGAAACTAAGTAATTACGAGGCACCGCACAAAAGTCCAAATGTCCACGCCGTTTTTTGGAAATAGGTCCTGAAATTTGGTACACGTGTTTTATGCGCCCTACCCGAGCCTTTTACGAATGGGTTTTTTTTTTTTTTTTTTCGCCGGAAATTTTGGATCTCTTAAGACCCAAATTTCCCAAAAAATTAACAAAACAAGCAAAATATCTGACGGAAAAAAAAAAAAAAAAAAAAACCCATCCGTTAAAGTCTCGGGTAGGGCGCATAAAACACGTGCCAAATTTCAGGGTCTAACTCCAGAAAACGGCGTGGACATTCGCCACTGAATGAATTTTGGGTGGTATGCTTGAACCAGCCTGTAGTATCTCTTTTTTCTTACATGCTCCACGCTTCCGCGACGACGGTGACATGGACCAGGAATGTACATTATGTACCTGGCGATCTATGTACGAGTATAGACTACTACAGCAGTACGTATTACCAGGTATATACTGCGCTGTGTACCTGGTACGTACCTGGTTCGTGGTGTACCTGGCATGCATCTACCCCCCTCGTAATTTTAAATTAAAATTTTAAATTTTAAATTTGAAGTTTAAAATCTGGAATTCCCAGCAGTGAATCTGAAATTTGAATTTTGAAGTTTTGATTCATAAAAAGTACCCCCGAGCTCCGTGCGGCGAAGACAAAAGCTTTCTGATGCAAACCCGTATTTGGAACATCCCCCCAGCAGCCCAGCGGAGTAAAGTACAGCGCTCTTGTTCCACTCCGCCAGCAAGGGCCGAAGCTCGCCCGACAGCCTATAAAACAATGCTGAATTTCGAGAGGTCGGATTCGTGGATAGCGTCATCCCGACGCCGCGGGCGTGGTCGATCGTTCGATGTGGCAGTGTTGGACTCGAATCGTTTTGTTTTCGACAGCGAACATCAACTTGGGCTGATACCGACCCTTTCAGTCCTCTCCCTTCGCTCGCTAGAGTCGTCTCTCGGAAAGGGCCTGGCGACGTTATCTCTGCACGAGCTGCCCCTGGGTTTGGCGGAGAAAATATACCAGTTCGTTTTCTCGAATGGATCCCGGATGGCGCAGATGGAGATCTCGAGGGCGCTTGCTCCGATTTTGAGCGCGCACGTCAACTCGCTCGACTTCAACAGCAGCGGCGCAGCCAAATTTCTTGGCGACTCGGCCCTTTGCGAGCTCGCCCTCGGATGTGGTCCTGGCCTGGTGCGGCTCGACCTTAGCGCCTGTCGCTACGTGACGGATGCTGGTATTCTGGGGGCGTTGCTGAGGTGCCCGGCCATCAGGTCGCTCTCCCTTTCGGGGTGCGATGGTATTACAGATGAGGTATGTACGAGTAGGGGTTCAAGGGTGCTTCGGTGAGTTTGTTTCGGTGGCTGGAGGTGGAAAATCTTACCCACTTTCGTGACGTTCGACCTTCTTTTATGGACTCGTACAAGTAAATAAAAATATCACGCCGGGGACCATATACGGCGGTACGTCCGTAGTCATTGAGTACAGCACAAATGAGTGAAATTACACATTTTTCTCACGTAGAATGACGAAGTACGAACGTGTATACCGCGGTACCGCGGTATGTACATACGAGTACGTCCGAGTGTACGAGTACCACGTACCCGTGGTTTACTTTGTTGCTGTTTGGCGTTGGTTCTGTCGCGGTTGATGAGGTGCTCTGTGCTCTGCCGTTTTGTGGTCACTTTTCGCAACATGAACCCTAAAATACGAGGGCGGTGTATATACGTACGCCGCGGAGTGTCACCAAAAGGCACACCATTACACCAGACTACTACGACGAGTATCGTCTTATCTCTTCCTAAAAGATGAAACCTCTATGTGCGTGTATCAATATCAACAACACCCGGTTTTTCTTCGGCGTTACTCGTGAAGCAGCTGTATTGAGAGGTCTATGGGACATCGCCGACTTCTGTCCTTCTCGTATATCAGGGTATATGCTACTGCCGTTACAGAGTACCTCTGTCACTGGTATTATATGTAGCATGTACCTGGTACCACACGTGCGGTACCTGGCACGCAAAACCGCGGCGAAACTCATGTTTGTTGGCGTCGTCCTCGTCTAACCTATTATATGTACGATGCTCATATTGCTGAAGTACAGCTCAGGTGGCCATGAGGCTTACTAACGATAACCCATGCGACGGCACCCAAAGTGGCAGTACGCTGAGTATCATATTTTGAAAGAAGAATTAACATAAGCTATCGACATTGAGTCCGTCAACCAAGGGAAATTGATCAACTAATTCAGCCGATCGCCCGGAACAAAAATACCACGAGTACCAGGTATTCGTCAGAAGGAACGAACTACCTGTTGAGCTTCGTATTTCAGTACAGTATGCGTACGTACTGAAATAGCTCAACAGCTGCACTGAAATGGTTAAACAGGTAGTTCCTTCTAACGAACGGAATGTATAACTTGGAGCTCGAAGCATCCAATCTCGCCAGCAATCTCCGTGGCGAACCCCTCTCTCTATTAGCACTATTAATACTAGCATCTACTCGTAGGAGCACAACACCATACGCTGCCATACATGACCTTATTTATCCCACAAGGACCTCTGATATATCCCAAGGACGGTAAAGCGTCGTCGCCAGGATTTGAACTCCCAAAACAACCTTTCATTAGTCATACTTCGTATGCCCTTACCCGCGAGACCACGTAGTCACGTTACTGAAGTAGCTCAACAGGGAGTTAGTTTCCTTCTATAATAACGAACAATTACCACTAGATCCCGATGTAGCAAGGATATGTACACATGTACACCCTCCACGCACTCTCAGACTCCCTGTTCCCGTCCGATCGCCATGAATTGCCAGACTGCTCATCACTTGCCGCATCGATCTTCGAGCCTGACCAAGCTCAACCTGGCGGGGCTACCAGGGATAACCGAAAGCGGCGTGGCTTACATCTCCTTCCTTCCCGTCCTCGAGAAACTCTCCCTTGCGAGGTGCAAACATGTGAGACGCGCCCGGATGGACACATACATAAAAATATTGCTATTGCTAGTCTTTGTTTCCTATATTTGCGAGACCACAGGAAGAGCTTGCGCACATCGGACAGATCATCGATTTCCACACAACTGATCTAGATATTTCAGGGCAGATAGACTCCTCGTCTGTACGATCATCTAGCTCTTGTTGCCGGGTGGGATCTGTATACCCTGCATGATCTAGGACACGTTTCCTGGATAGGATCTGTACTACACAGATCCTGCACAGCATCTCGTAACGTCAGGTCAGGATCTAGGTGATCTAGGTCGTGATCTACCCGGTGTGTGGAAGAGTACCCTGGTACTTCGTATTTGTGCGTTGAATGCAGGCGGCGGTTTCGCCATCGATTGGAATGCATGCGGTAACTGGCGCTCTGACGGACCGGTACTCAAGTCCTCGATTTTTTTTAACTGCGGGGTATCCCGAACGGAACCCAAGGGGTGGTACATAGTATACGACGCAGCTTAAAAGTACCCACCCGACGTTTTGCGCATTTACCCCCTGTGTTGGTCACGATCAATCACTATTAACAGCAATGCGGAGACAGCGTATTACGTTTTCCGGTAGGCTTTCCCTAAACCATCCAATTGCAGATTGTCTTATCGTTTGGCCCTATACTCGCACTGGTATCTACAAAGCGCCAGGTGTGCCTTTGTGGGGAAAACAACCTCATCATGGACGTTATATCGTATCGTCAATTTTTATCCTTGCCGTCTCTGCCCCCCCTCACCCTGTCCAGGTCGGCGATGCCGCAGTGGCTGCGCTTGGAGCCGGTGCTTGTCGCCACACCCTTCGTTGGCTGGATATGACGGGCACAGGCGTGAGAGACGCGTGTGTCCCTTCACTTCGGACCATCCAGCAGCTCGAATACGTCTCTCTTTCTTCCACGGGAATATCGATGCTGGCCGTGGCAGCGCTCGCGCGCGATCTGCGCTTGACCACTGCCCTGCCGGATGCCCCCAAGACCAGAGGGCGGTCCAACCGCACGCTGCTCATGGGCTCGAAGTGGTCCGAGAGGCAGCTGGAGTGCGCCCCGAGGAGAGAGCCCACCCCGCCCAGGCAGGGCAGCTCGCCTATGTACTACGAGCGCGGCACCACGAGGCGTGGTTGGGTGGAAGGCCCGAGCAAATCGATGCGCCTTGTTGACGCCGCCAACATAGCGGCATTAAGGCACTCCGCTTCCAATTTCCCGGTGAAGGTCGGGTTTCGCCGGAGCAACGAAGGCATCGACCAAGGTGGGATAGAGCTGCTGACAAATTTGGTGCAGGGCATCCTCAAGCTGTGGCCAGCGGTTCCGTTGCGGTGAAATCACCCTGCTTGGTTTGCTTCGCCTTTTTTCTCCCCCATTGATGCAACGCCCACACGGCATCCTTGCTACTGTAGGAGATGTATATATGCAAACATGGCACCACAAAGTGCGTGTTCGCCTCCGGCGTGTGTATCTCATACATACGAGAAAGAGCGGCGATACGGCTCTGGCTGGCGGGGAACTTTGGGACTATCTCGTGGACAGGGTGTGGAAAAAAAAAAACGAAAACCTGAAACATTTATTTTCATCTGCTGTATACCTGTTATGGGTTTTGTTTGGTACACAGCGACGTTGTCTGTCGAGCATGGTTAACGAATGGGAGATGGTGGCATGAATCTGCGCTATTCGTGTGTTGGGAGTGTCGCCAGGAGTTCGGCGATTTGAGGGATATGTTTTTAACTACTTGTCGGGATGGTAAATGTCGCACATTAGTGGCGTTGGACATCACAATGTGATTGCCCCTCTGTATATACACGTAAATGCCAGTAGAGGGAGTCTGACGCAGTTGACGGAGTAAAAATCCTTTTTTTTTGTCACGGACGGTTTTTCAGTAGGTCGAGTTTCCTGGGACGTTTTGCGTTGTTTGCTGGGTGCTGGGTTGATGAGGGTCATACAATCGGTGTAGAATACGCGCTCCCGTTGATTCAGGCGATGACGAAGACCGTTTTTTTAACTCTTGATATTGCTTTGTTTGGTGCTATTTGCGCACTTTGCGGTGCTGCCACCACCTCTTCGATGGTTTTGTACTTATTATATGTTAACCTTGTGGTTCACTGGGAGGGGGTCTTATTGTTGGTCGGGGTATCCTGCTAGAGGTTGAGTTACGTACGAGGATACGCTGCCAATGTAACTGCAATGTACATTTTTCCTGATGAGGGGTCATACAATCGGTGTAGAATACGCACTCTCGTTGGTTGAAACGATGATGAAAATCGTATTTTTACGTTGACATTGCTCTGTTTGGTGCTCTTTAGCGCAATTCGGGGCGCGGACGCCACCGCTGTAGTTGGGTAGTTGTATAGGGGGGTGTATTACTATTGGTGGGAGTATTTTATTTTACTGGAGGCTAAGTAATGTACGAGGAGGCGCTGCCATTGTACCTGCAATTTACATGTTTACTGATGAGGGTCATAACAATCGGTGTAAATTGCGCACTCCAGTTGGTTCAAGAGATGATGAACACCGTATTTTTACGTTGACATTGTTTTGTTTGGTGCTATTTGCCAATTTGGGATGCAGGCACCACCGCTGTAATTTCTGGGTAATTGTATGGGGGGTATATTTATGTATTTGCTGTTGGTGGGGGTATCTCGCTATTAATAAGTAGAGGCTGTGCAATGCACGAGGAGGCGCTGCCATTGTACCTGCAATTTACATTTTTACCGATGAGGGTCATGCAATCGGTGTAGAATACGCACTCCAGTTGGTTCAAGCGATGACGAATACCGTATTTTTACGTTGGCATTGCTTTGTTTGGTGCTCTTTGCGCAATTTGGGGTGTGCTGTCACCATCCCTGTTATTGTTGTGTGGTTGGTCATGCCTGGTGGTTTGCTGGTGGGAGTATCTTACTAGAGACTGGGCCATGTACGACGAGGCGCTGTCTCTGTGACTGCAAGTTGTATTTTTACGGATGGCTTTACATTCAGTGTAGAGTGCGCACTGCCGTTGATTCAAAGGACGATGGATACCGTATATTGACGGTGACATTGTTTCGTTTGGTGCTCTTCGCGCAATTTGTGGTGCTGCCACTACAGCTGTAATTTGTTGGGTGCCTGGTACTTTTATTTTATGCATCGTGGTTGTTTGGTGGGGGTGTCTTACTAGAGGCTGAGTCGTGTACGGGGAGGCGCTGTCCTTTGTGACTAGGTTATGTTGTTACTCGTAAAGCCTGGATGCGGAATTGATGCTTGGATACCTCTCCATGCAGTTTTCCACTAGTAGATCGATTTTCCTGCTGTGTTTTTAATGTTTTGTGCTGAATTATCAAGAGGGTCATATGTATACTCGGCGTAGAAATACTCTCTCCCACTGGTGGGAGTTCCTTCCAAGAGGATATGCCCTGCACGAGCAGACGAGGAGGCGTTGCCATTGTGACTCCTCCAATTGGTACTCGTAGCGCAGTTGAAAGCGATAGGGCACGTTCGTCTTCACGTGGTTACTACCTTCGTGTTGTGACGCGTTTGCCAGGGTCAGGGCGGGACACTACGATTTTGTCCCCGTTTTACGCACCTTGCACCGCACAACCATCTGGCGGGCGGGCAGGGTTTCTGCTCGAATGATGCATATTTCGAGTTGAATCGGGTCGGAAATAACGCCAACGCGGACCAAGGAACGTATAATATTATCTATGTCTACCAGAAATTGGAGCGGTTGTTACGACGACCCTCTTGCCATCGGATTCGTGAGCAGCCCCTTTCGTGCGATCCGCAAGCGGGCATGATATAACTCTCGAAGAGCGAAAAAACAGAGGGCAAGTACTCGCAAGAAGTACAGTATGTGATTTTCTTCTTCCACAGGTTTCCCTCAAGCTTGAACTTCCCTCGGGTTTGAAGTTCCACAAAAAAAAAAAACGTTTGAGCTTGATTGGAAACCCGAGCTGATATACTCGAGGACAGGCCTCACGGTTTATCCTCTCTGTCGCCCTCCAGATTTTCTTCTTGCTTCTCGATTTGATCACCGAACGTCGCTAGAATGCTCTTCGCCATCTGCTCTGAGCGTGCCACCCCCTCGCCGAGCGCGTACATAGACGCGAGGTTTCGCCACGCGAGCATGGTACCGCCTTCGGCTGCGGTCTGATAGCATCGGAAGGCCTCTTCCTTCCTACCCATGGTGTAGTGCATCACGCCCAAGCAGTAGCTGGCGTCGGCATGGCCAAGATCAGCGGCAGTGGAGTAGCACCTGTAAAACCACGATACCATTTTATTGAGGTCAATTATCGGGGCATTTTAACAGTTCCGTGAGGCCAAATTTCGCAGGAATGGTGGCTACGTAGCTGTGGGTGTCACACGTGGGCGCCATTCGGCATACGCTTTGCACTACGTACACAGAGTAGTAGCGGAAAAATGAATTGGGTTTCATTCGCTATTGGCTGCAGAATAAAGCGAACACTCATAAACACCAACTGTAGGAAGGAAAGTCACATGCGTACAGGTAGTGTCTGGTCGCGCTTCTTAGAGAGGGAAAACGATCAACTGACGCCGGCAAATTCACGTTCCAGCACTCGGATCGACAATTCACCGACACGTAACCCAGCTGTTGGTTGCCAAAATTTACAAAGAGATCACCAAAGCCCCTCGCGTGCGATAATTTGCTACCAGTACCTATGGATGGCAACGGTTCCACCAGTACATGCTAACAGTCGCTGCTCGTAGTCTACCACCAACACAAAACACAGTGTCAGGGAGCGCTCCGTAGGTGAGCGAGAACTCGATACCGATGCGATTTTTGCTGAGGGTGCCAGCAAGAGTTCAACACCAGGCGAAGGCATAACTCGCCTGCTCTACCATTTAAGGAACGCCCTACAGCAGTAGACGCGTTTCGCTATCGCAATGGCAGAGGCGACCTAGAGAGCGCTCAGATGGTGCTTTTGCTTATTTCTTCTGTTTCAACAGCCTACCTAGGTGTCCCCTCCTATGCGGTCACCTTGAGCGCGAAAAAAACTTGTTTCGCAAGTAATAAAACAAATAATAACCTCAAAACAATGTCCACACGAACAGTAAACGGCACAACGTGGCTGCTGTTGCTTTATTATGTTCATCGTCCACGATCTTCCAGGGGGTACTTATTTGGTTTTCCGGTTGGTTTATCGGTGGATAATAGTTATATTAACGCGTGCTATCGAAGCCCTGCAGGTCGAAAGGTGACCCATGGTTACAAGGAGGTGTGCGACAGAGCGGTGTCATGAATCCCGACTACGCCGTGCTGATTACGAGAAAATTCAAGAAAATTGAAACCGTTGAGACGTAATACGAGACGGACGATCGCGACCGACTGGACCGAGAAAATCAAAACGAGGCTGAACCCCACGTCGGCACATCGTATTCGGGTAGTGGGGGGGGTGAAAATGTAGATGTACGGTTACTCCGATGAAAACAAACCTCTTCGTATACTAACATGGAGATCAAAGCTTCCATTTTCTCTGAAACGCGAATACGACGCGTTTGTGTCCAGCGTAAATATCCCCCCAAAACAAAAGTAGAGCGACAGGCAGTAGCATGCGAGCTTAAATGCTGCAGGGGGGCACGGTCTGAATACGGGTGGATCCTGTTGAGTCCGACTGCATGGAACGCAAAAATGTGCACAGAGTGGTGGAACACCACGCCATGACTTGCTTGCAATTTCAAACTTGTGTAAATATTTGTGTTCACCCGGGTAGTATCTCAACCTAAGGTCAGCACGACGCCAAGCTTATGGGGGGGCACAGCCGGTCCACCTGTTGCGCGGTACCCCGGTCAAGTTTGCCGCGTGTTGAGGGGAACGGCCGATTGTACGGACGACGTGGTTAGAAAATTTCCTTTGGAATGCCTTGCAGATATTGGTGCGCATCAAGCAAGCTACTCGTACGAGTAGAGAACTGTTTGTTTTGGCGCGGAACCTATTCTTCTTTAGGCTTAAATGCACACTTATGTCCACGCCAAGACGCCGACTGTTTTCATATTCGCTCGTTGCGAGACAGGAACAACACACCTGAAAGCCGCTCGGGGATCTCGAGCAAAACCGTCCGCTCCGTGGAAAAATGTGCCCCCGAGAGCAAACATGGCGTCTGCACTCCCTGCCGCAGCGGCTTGCTGCACCATCTCGCCAAACTTTTGAAGGTCCTGAGGGACACCCATCTCGGGGGAACCGGAGCGATGCGCTTGTGCAAGGTAGAACACAGCTTCGGCGTGTCCCTGCGATGATGGCGCACAGGGCAGAAACGCTCAGGCTGACCCTAAATGACCACAAGAGGAAAATCAATACAAAAAAAGGCATTTCTGCGCAGATACTGTAACGCGCCAAATGTTATTTATTACCCACCGGACAGTGGAAGGTTGGTACAATAATCGCGGGGCCCTTGCAACACATTCGAGCGGCTTGATTCAACCGTCGCGGCGAAAATCCGAACAGAGGAAGAATGCAGCTACTGCAGCCAGGGAAACCTTCACAAAGCCATATATACCAGCATGGCATGCTTGATATATACCCACGTGCCACATACAACAGTCAGCCGTACCTGCTCCGAGGAACGGCGCAAGAGCTGCAACGCGCGAGCGCCGTCCGCCTCTACTCCCAGCTCTTCGTCGCCGGCGTGAAGGCGATGCCCCAAGAAGTACGCCGCGGCCGAGGACCCCGCTTCGCAAGCTTCTTCGTACATCTCTCGAGCACGCGCTGGGTCAGATGGTACGCCTATGCCCTGGTGCCGACACGGGGTGCGCGGGGCAAAACGCGGAAACGGATCGTCAACGACGTCCTCTGACGACATCTGCACCGGCGCCCACCCTTGTGGGCTGCTACTGCTGTTCAAAGATAAGCTGGTATTCTCGCAACCATTGCCATTGCCATAGATGTGCATCGCGATAGGGATACCGTAACAACCTATTTTTTCCTCTGAGACTTCTCACCTAAGGGGCTACATACCTCACCAGGCCTGAATTTGAGAAAACGTGCGCGGTTGAATACCCCGATGAGAAATCCCACGGCCCAGGTGCTAACGAAAAGTGTTTGTGTAACAGACGCCTGCTACGATTAGAGGTAGCGATTTTGGCTGAAAACGTTTCTGAACGAACGGGCTCTTTAACCTTAACCCAAAATCTTCGGATTTCCATTTTTGTGTTGCACATTTTTCGTTGTATCGTTAGGCCATGGGATTGTTCATCGGGTATATACTATTAATAGTAGTACTTTTGGATTCCTCCCAAATCAGTTTTGGGGTGAGGTATCGACTTCCTCAAGTGACCACCCTCAGCAAAAAAACATGGTGCACCTCTACGTTTGGTAGCATGCGTCAACACAAGGCATGCCTTCTTGAGTAGTTCCTCGGTAGAGGAGTACACTAATAGTCAGTAATAGTCACCAATTAGTCAGTGATAGTCGGTAATAGTCGGTCAGAAAAATGTCGCCCAAAAAATGCTACCCCTATCGTAGAACGCCTCCATACACACATTCCTGTATCTGACCCGGTGTTCATTGCCGACCAAAAACGAACGTCACACACAATCGTCAATACGTACTCTGCATCGCGCCCGACTATTGACAGGAGGCGAAGAGAGTAACCATACACAAGTCTTAGCGCACCTCGTGGTGAATCCTCGCCAGTTGAAAGAGGGCCTCCGGTTGGGGCGGGTCGCCTGCGGAAGCCTTTCGGTACCACTCCTCGGCGTGCTGGACGTTCACAGCATGTTTCTTCGTTGCCTCCATGGCGATATCCCCTAGCTGGATCATTGCTCGAGTATCTCTTTAAGTTGACACAACGTCGACGGAGGAAGAGACAAACAGTACGTAGAGCAATTGGCATGATCGGCATGATAGTAATAGAGACATCTTCTACTAGTGATCTAAACACCTAATGGGAGAGCTCTCCAGACGCAAGCACGACGAAAAAAACAGCCTTAAGGCAGTCATTTACCACACAGCCCGAACGAATGCCAGGTATCTTGGAATATACCGTAACCAAGAGGGGTTTGAACGTGCAACCCACGCCCACTAGGTATCACCTCGGCGGGTGTGGCTTGCGTCTGCCAGACACTACGTACAATATACGCGGTACTCGACCACCTCCGCTTGATTGGAAGGCACTAATGTACGTAGTACGTAGTGGGATTCACGTCGTCGCCCACAAACAAACAAAACGAGACGGTCTAAGCAAGTCGCGGTCTCACCCGTGCTCTGCCGCCTTTATGTACCACTCCCAAGCCTGAGGGTGATCCACTCCCGGCACGGACGCTTCGTCTCTCGTTGTAGCGGCAGGAAACGCCCCCCCTTCGTTTCTACTGGGCCCAGCTGTCTGCTTGGCACTAAAACCGCCAGCCGTCCGTTTCGTTGACCTGGAAGCCGGAGACATTTGCCGTTTCCTTAGCGCCTGTTTCCGCAGTTCTTTGATGTCTGCAACGACCGACTTCGCAGCACCTTCGGCACCGAGTTCTGCCCTCTTCCCAAACTCCAACAAGTCCCCCCACAAATAGTGCAGGTTTCCCAAAGCAAAGTATACGTCGGCAGGTACCGACTCTGCACAGGCAGCTTGGAGGAGGCAGCGCCACGCCTCCATCGCATCGTCTGGTGAAAAACACAGAGTACGAGCAGGGTGAGCTATTAATAGTACTCAAGTAAGGGTTATGTCGGCCACGTAAGGGTGAGGTCAGCGTTGCTGGATGTGGATGCAACACCGGGAGGGAAAGAGACCGACTGAAACACCTTCAGTTCGTTGACATACTTTTACACGCACGTTTCGGGGTTTGAGGTTTGAGGTTTGAGGTTTTAGGAGATATGTGGATACCAGGTCCCCTTCCCCTAGATAGTACCGCCTCATTACACACAAGTTCAAGGTCAACCAGAGGTTGCCCACTCCGTTCCGTGAAG